>PVHT021183617.1:2037734-2111971 GCA_004024745.2 Catagonus wagneri
CTCACACACAGCCACGCCCACACCCGCAACCCCCACACCCCCCACACCCCATGCATACCTACACACACACGCCCATGTGCACACACACGCACAACCCCATGCACACCCACGCACATACACACATGCACCAATACACACACACACCTACAGCCCAGCATCCACCCTCGGTCTCAGGAGGAGGCCTTGGCAGGATGGGACCGTGTCCCAAACCCACCCGCAGCCTCTAGCCAGCAGGCGGTCACACTGCGAAATGAGCTGGGGCAGCCCAGGCATTTCCCAGCCACGGTCTGTCGGGACCTGCTTGCCTTAAAGTCCCCGCCCCCCAACAGGCCTGTGCCCCCCCGAGATCTCCCATCAGCCTCCCTATGTGTGCCACTCTGGCTGGTGGCACAGTCTCCGGCCCTGTCACCCCTTCATGGCCATGAATGCCTTTCTCTCTTCACGACTCAGGCAGCCCACCCCCTCCAGGGAGCCTTCCGGGGTCAAGCCACTCAAGCACCTGGGGTCTCACCTTTCTGTGTATGATGTCCTCCTCACCCTGCCAGCACCTGGCCCCCCGTGGCTACTGCCAGCCAGACCTCTAAGGGCCAGTCAGTCTGTCCACCCGGTGAACAGGGACAAATAGCCCTCACACAGCTAAGTAAGGACGGGGGAAAGCTCTCATGGACATTTAGTCCCAGGGCTCAGCTTACTCTAATTTCTCAGGAATGATTTGCTGCTGGTAGCTGAGAATGTTCTGGCCACTGGGGATGACACAGGTGGTGTCCGCCTCTGGGACCAGCAGAAGGAGGGTCCCTGAATGGGTGTGCATGAGGAGTACATCACTGGCATGGCTCTGGCCCCAGGCAAGAAGCGGCTAATCACCGCCACCATCCTCGCCATCATCCTCATCACCTTCATCATCGTCGCCACCATCAACTGCATCATCACTTTCATCACCATCATCATCACCACGTTCACTACCATCATCTTTATCAACCTCACATCACCATCCTCAACATCATCCTCATCACCTTCATCATCGTCACCATCATGAACACTGTCACCACTGTCATCACCATCAACTTCATCACCGCCTTCATCACCTTCATCTCCATCATGATTACCTTCACCAGTATCATCACCTTTATCAGCCTTGCCTTCATCATCAACACCATCACCATCATCAAAGCCACCACCACCATCACCACCATCATCATCACCACCATCATCATCACCTTCATCATCATCAACACCACATCATCATCCCTATCATCACCGTCATCACCACCTTCACCATCACTGGACACATCATCATCACTGTGGTTCCTATGGACACACTGACCATCAAGCAGACCAGTTATGACCCTTGCTCACTTGATCCGCACTCAGCCAGCTGAGCCCAGGAATGAGGTCCGATTGTTCCATGTCCCCAACAGAGAACAAAGGCTCGATGTATACTTGTGATTTAAATCCCTGCCAACCCCAGTGCAGTAAACCAGGCCCTTGGCCTTCCATGGAAATTCTGACTGCCTCTCCTCAGTCTGGCTAGTCAATTATACCCCCACCTGTGCGTCGCGTGCGTGTGCTGGAGGGACAGACAGCAGGGAGAGGATTCCTTGCATACAGAATAATGGTTAAAAGCTTCTAGACCATACTACCCGGGTATAACCTCAGTTCTGCCCACTTCTAGCTGTGTGATCTTCAGCAAGGCACTCGACCTCTCTGTGCCTCGGTTTCCTCACCTGGACAATGGGAATAATAACTGTACCTGTCCATGTGTGAGTCAGTACAGCATGCATAATTATTTGCCAGAAATGGGGAAACCAAGGCTCAGAGAGTGGCGGCGACCCACCTTGGGTCACACAGCACAAGAGTGGGGAGCTGGCCTGAGCCTGTCCCCTGCTGCTCCCAGCCCCACTCCCCTCGGTGCACTCAGCCTCAGCTCCTCCACGCCCCCAGCACAGCGCCGCTCTCTCCATCAGTCAGGAAGCGCCTGCCCGGCACACTCACCACGGGGAGCCGTAGACCCGGAAGCCCCGCACGGTGACCTCGGAGTCCTGCAGGTAGATGCAGTTGGTCAGCAGCGACTGCACGTTCTCATAATTCTCGGGCTTGAGCTTCGACACGGACGGGAAGTAGTAGAAGTCCTGCTTGATGAGGTCAGCCATGAACTCCTGGTCAAAAGTCAGCTCGTGGTTGCCGGCGATCACGATCTTGTACTCGTAGGGCAGGCTGCCTGCAGGAAGGACAGAGACACACGGTGCACCACTGTTGGCTTCTGGAAGCCACAGTGCGCTTGATGGAAGGGGACAGGCCACCGGAATCCCTGGCAGAGCCGACCCTCTTTCCCAACCAGTGCCCTCTGACCATCATCCCTGCAGCCTGCCAGCTGGGCTTCTGCTGGGTGACCGGCCACCAGCCCCCCAGGGCAGCGGGAGGGGGCTGGACAGCTCGCCCCGGGGCCCCTGAGCGGCAGCGCGCCCGGCCTCAGCCGCAGGACTTCCCGCCTCCCTTTCTTCTGTCTGGGCCACTTTTCCACTGGAAGGGTGCCCTGCCCTGGACCCCGGCCGCACTGCCTCAGACCCCCTCTCCCTGGGGTCTCACTCTTCAACCTCCATATTAACAGGAACTGCAAGGTCTTTGCAGGACCCAGGTCAAACCTTTGGAGACCCTACGCTCTGAAATGTAACAGGGCCCATTCCCACGCCCACTGCCATGGAATTCAAAGTCAAAACACAGTCTAGTGGGATCAAAACAAAACTCTGCAGACCATACTCTGAGCGGACACTAGGGTCCGTCCAGCTTTGCTCTCTGCGAAGTCCGGACGGCTCCTCCGCGCTCTGCTTCTTCCTTTCTCTGGGGCTCTACCTTGCAACACCCTAAGCATGTGCGGGCACTGCCACCCAGGTGATCTGGCCACGGGCTGGGTTCCACGACAGCCACCCAAGGCTACCAAAGCTCCTCCCCCTTAAACTGACTGCCACCCACCCCAGCTCCCTTCTAGTCCCCCAGGGAGCCAGCCTGACCTCAGGTTCGAACCCCAGACTCCCCAGCTCCCAGTAGCCCCAGCCTCCAGGCTCCCCAAGCCTGGAGAGGAAATCGTGATGGTCCCTGATTAGGATAAAAAATGAATATGGGAGTTCCCATCATGGCTCAGCAGTAACGAACCGGACTAGGATCCATGAGGATGCAGGTTCGATCCCTGGCTTCACTCAGTGGGTTAAGGATCCAGCTTTGCTGTGAGCTGTGGTGTAGCTCGCAGATGCGGCTCAGATCTGGTGTTGCTGTGGCTGTGGTGCAGGCTGGTAGCTGTAGCTCCGATTCGACCCCTATCCTTGGAACCTCCATTTGCCCCAGGTGTGTCCCTAAAAAGACAAAAAAAAGAGAATATGGAAGGTGATCCCCGAGCCCCAGGCTTTCTCCCATCCCCCGCCAAAGGGGGTGCCCTGGGGGATCAGGCAAACACCAAGGGTGCGTGTGTGAAGATATCAGCCCAGCGCAGGGACCTGGGTGGGGCGGGGCGTCCAGTCGGGAGAATGGTGACATTCCACAGCCATTTCCTAGGAAAGTAACTGCGGCCATCGACTGGAACTCTGGTGTTCTCAGGGGCCCGTGCAGAATACACCAAACTTCACTCTGTGTCTGCTTCAGCAAGAAAGTCCACTCATTTGTCTGAATTTTCTTCTGCATGAGTGTCTAGTTAGCACGACCCTGGATGCGCACACGAACCCTACTACGCGCCAGGCACCGAGCCAGGCTCTCACCATCTCCTCCGCGCAGGGGCGGAAACCGAGGCTCAGGAGGCTGGGGGCTGGCGTGCAAGAGGCCACGTGACGAGAGGAGGCAGAGCCGGATTCTAAGCCGGTCCTGTGTACCCTCAGGCTTTCCACCCACTCAGGGAGAGCCCGGAAAGTGCCCTCCACCAGGCCAGGACGCAGAGCCCCATCCTGCCACACGGAGAGCCGCAGCCACCTGCTGGGGGGGCCCCAGGGTGGTCTGCCCACAGGACCTTGACCTAGGGGCCCCTGAGCTAACAGAGAGCCACCCCTCAGAAGCATCTACTCCATTCTCAGGTGACCACGACACCCACAGGAGCACACACATGGGGCAAAGCGCCTGGCTTTGGAGCCCGCTGACCTGGGTTCAAATCCCGGTTCCATCACCTCCTGTCTAAGCAAGTCGCTTCACCCGTCTAAGCCTCAGTCTCCCCTCTGCTCAAGGAGCCCCTTTCTGGGGGGTTAACACCTCCTCTGGCCCCAGGGCTCCCCGAGTCCCTTCCCCGTGGCTGGCCCCACCCAGGGGTAACTTAGCCCAGGACAACAGACACTTCCCACCTTTGACCATGACCTAAAACTCTCTCCTCCGCTGTGTGGGCCTTCCATCAGAAACCCAGTTCCAGAAACGCCTCTTCTCCAGGTTCTCAGGACTGTTTGACTTCCTGCGAACTGAGGCCACAATATCGGATCAGCTGTGACGGACGTGCGATCAGACTCAGTTCCTTATAAGCGTTTTAGGAAGAACCCCATTTTCCCGGCTCCAGGGAAGCTCCAGGAAGAGGCGGGGCGAATTTACGGTCGTGCCATACCACAAAGTTGCAGGTGCTGTAACTACAACTATTACATTCCAGTTGAAATGAAATGGAAGTGTCCAGAACACAGAGACTTCCCCACCCCCACGGCTGGGGACCTGCACATTTCTGCCTGCCCACGAGCTCCATGGTCATGGCAGGGGCCTGGTTCCCAGCCTGACCAGGGAGGGGGTAGGGAGCCCAGCAGAGAGTGAAGTTTTTCACAAAACAGGCCGAAAATCATCATCTGTTCAGCACTGCCTCACCGGCCACCCAGACTTCTTTACAGGTTTGAGAAAAACAGTGTTCCCTCTTCTGTGGGGTTTATCAAGTCTGGGAGGCTGTCCCACAACAGGCTTGAACTCGAGAGCTGAGGGCTGGGTCCCAGACCCAGTTTTGCCACTAACCAGCCATGGGACTCAACCTCCCTGGGCCTCTGTTTCCTTATCTGTGAAATGGGAAGATTGATGCCTGCCTGCAAGACAATTCTGGGATGACACAAGACAACGCATGGAAACAAACAAACGCCTCTGATGTTCAAAAAAAAGTCAGAGTCCATGGGCCACGGTTTGCAGACTAGAAGCTTGTAGGCCAGCCCTGCCCACAGACATATTTTGTCTGGCATAACTTTTTGCCTTTTTTCAAAATGTGAAGGTATTGGGGGGATGCACTGAGGGTTTGGGACGCAAATGCTATCAAATTGACTTGTGATAACTTTTGTATACCTATAATAGTAATAAAATTCATTAAATAAGAAAAAAAATGTGAAGGTATGCCAATATTAAAAATTAGAGGAGTTCCCGTCATGGTGTAGTAGAAACAAATCCGACTAGGAACCATGAGGTTGCAGGTTCGATCCCTGGCCTCGCTCGGTGGGTTAAGGATTTGGCATTGCTGTGAGCTGTGGTGTAGGTTGCAGACGCGGCTCGGATCCTGCGTTGCTGTGGCTGTGGCGAAGGCCGGCGCCTACAGCTCCTGTTAGAATCCCTAGCCTGGGAACCTCCATATGCCACGGGTGCGGCTGTAAAAGAACAAAAGACCAAAAAAAAAATTAGAGAAATGCCTAACAAAATGTCACTCTGCTTTCTAAAAATCAATCAATTTTCAAATCTCACGATCCTGGCCCAGGCCAGCACTGAGTATCCGAGCCTCCCTGAGATGGTGTCAGTTTGCCCCAGTCCCCAGATGTCCCTACTACTCACTCGCTCCTATCCCACCTCGCTCATGTTAAGGTACTGCCTACTTTCAGCAGCCTTTGGGTTTCTGGCTCTTGCCACAGTCCCTGGAGACATGAAGGCAACAGACCTGGCCCTGGCCCCTCAGTGCGGCCAACCAGCCCCGGGGGATGAGCTCCTGGAGGCCCCTCCGCCTCCCCGACAATTAAACCCTCAGCTGTACCAGAGGTGACACGGTGCAGAGAGCCCCCTCAAGTGATGCTCAGATGCTCAGGCTGCCGGGGGTCGGGGGGGAGGCCTGACTGGGTCTGAGCAGCCGGAGGATGGCCAGCCCCCTTGACAAATGGGAACGCTGGACCTGGCGTTCCCACTGTGGCTCAGCAGGTTAAGAACCTGACTAGTATCACGAAGGTGTGGGTTTGGTCCCTGGTCTCACTCAGTGGGTTGAAGATCTGGCATTGCTGTGGCTGTGGTGCAGGCCGGCAGCTGCAGCTGTACTTTGACCCCTCGTCTGGGAACCTCAGATGATGCAGGCGCGGACCTAAAAGAAAACAATAAAAAGGCTGGATCCTCCAATCCCCACGGAATCTCCAGAGGGAGGTTCTGTTAACTTCCACCTTGTTGCTAGGCAACAAGGCTCCGAGGTCAGGAACCTGCCCCGTCCCTCAGCAGGTGCACTGGGGAGGCGATGCTAGAGGCTGGTCCAGCTGACCCCACACCTCTGGGTGAGCAGCTCAGATTCTTTCAAGGCCACCAGGCCAGCCCCTGGCCACACTGCTGTAGCGGCCACCGTGACTGCCTTCAAGTTCTGGTCCCTCTGCGTTTCCACTTCTCGTCACTCATCCATCCCACTCTGAGCACCGCCCCAGCTGGGGGATCGCGAGCCGCACTAATGTATTTATGTCATGTCTCTGACTGGAGGTGTTACTTAAGCAAATTGGCAAATTGCTCCAACTGTACAGTGTCATTTATTTCTGCAGCTCCCAACGACCAGGGATCAGGAAGCGGGAGGGAGACTGTCACTCTCCCCTGTTCCTCCCACTTCAGATCAGAGGTAACCTTCCCTGGGAAAGACAAGTGGGACAAGGACCAGCTCGGGGGTCGGGGGCGGACCCACAACAAAAGCTGGCCTGACACCCTCAAATAATGTCTAGTGTGTCCCTGAAAAGTGGATGACACATGGCTTGGAGGCAGAGGGCTCGTCCACTTGTGAGCACAGAAAGCTTCCAGCACCATGACCGCCTGAGCTGGAGGCCCAGCCACAAGCACACTTTTCTGGATGTTCCCTTGGACGTGGCAACTTGCCAGCTGTATATAACCTTCAAAGACACTTCGGTGTTACTAGCCCCGCTTTACATCTGGAGAAACAGAGGCTCGGAGAAGTTACACAGATCAATAACAACGAACGCGCACAGAGCTAAGGGACATCCATTGGTTTTTGTGGCTTGGCCTCATCAAATGCATCGTGAGCTGGCACCGCCATGCAACACTGCCTCTCAGCAGGTGCAGCATCACTGGATGGATGATGGATGGATGGATGGACGAAGAGGGATGGATTACGGATGGATGAATGGACGGAAAGAAACAGATGGAAGCATTTATAAATCTATCAATCCATCTTGTGATAACTCTGTCTCCTTCATACCAGCTGGTCTCTGTCTACTCAGTTCCCTCTCTTTCCTCCAAAGTTTTCCTCCAACCGACCTGGCAGGGCTTGTTTTTCAGACCCATCTCCCTCACCTATAATCCTGACTGGCCCTCCCTGAATCTTTTCCCACGAAGCCTGCTCTCTTGCAGGTGGGGGTAGCAGTGCCAGAACTAAGGCTCTGGTGTGGCTTGACTATCACAGAGAGTAACGTGCGGGGGAATAGCCCCAGTGCCCAGATGGGAGCACCCACCCTGACAAGGTGCCAGGAGCACCTGAATCTCTAGAGAGGGTGTGTTCTCCAGCAGGCGTCTGGGCAGCCGCGCCAGCACCAGGAGGCTCTGAAAGGGGACAGATGGGTCTAATAGCTTCTTACGCCCTCCTCCCTCATCAGCCCAACAGAAGCCTATCCCCAAAGCCCATCAAGCTGGAAATTACTTTCTTCCCCGAAGCTGGTCCCTACTGTAACCCCCCAACCCGGTCCACTGCCCACAAGTTCTGAGCACAAGCTGTGTTCCAGAGCTGGACGAGGCACCGCTGCGGACACACTGATGAACAAGGCTCAGTCCTGAGGTCAATCCACACCACTCATTGGACAGAGGAGGAAATGAGCTCAGAGAGGGAAAGGGGCTTGCCTGAGGTCACACAGCAAGCAACGGAGAACCAGCCCTGAAATCCCCTTCTCTGGCCTCGAAAAGGCAGAACAGCCGCCACACCTCCGGTAAGACACTGAGGATGAGCCGGGGACTGGAAAGAGGGGAGGACATTCAAGAAGAGGAGCACAGGGACCTGAGGGTCTGCTGAGCTCCTGGGCCAGGACGCTATCCCTCAGCCTCGGTGTCCGAGAAGCAGCACCATTTCCTCGTGGGAACCAGCCCCACTCTCTGCTTTTCAGGGCTGCGGGGAATGGTTAAGCATCTGCATTCCGCACAAAAATGCTCAGCCCATCTTCTCCCAATGCTTCCTGTCTTCCCAGCCAGCTCACTTGAGACCCTGGCATTTGCTGGCCATGGATTTGTCGGTGGTAAAAAGACCCTCAGCAGAGCCCTGGAGGATGACCGCGGTCTGGCCAGCTTTCCACCTGCCATCTACACCCAGACAGCTACGACCGGTTCACACGGCAGCGAGTGTGCCTGGGATTCGGGCCCCAAAGGTGGATGCAAACGAAATCTGCTACTTGCGCTTCCAAGATTAACCTCCCTCCAAAGGATTCTTCATGGCTCACACTTACCCATCCCATTTAACAGAAATGCTGCCTCTAAACCGCATAATCGGTTACATTCAACGAGATAGATGCATGCTTCTCCATAATCTGCCATTCCCGGGGTGGCGTATGGAAACTGGCGGAGATTGAGCGTTCTCTAAATGCAGCGCACTCAGGAAAATGCCCACTTACGGATCCTTCTGCCCATTCCCGTCTCACAGCACACAGCAGAGGGGAGCGGAGTAAGAGACGGCGTAACGGTCTCTGATTGCATCATTAGTGCGTCTTTGGCAGCTCTGTGTCTAAACACTCGCCGCTGTCGGGGAGGTTCCCAGGAGCAGACTTCCCGGGCTGGTGCTCGGCCTAGAACACCTCGGGCACAGAGAGGGATCCAAGAGGCAGCTCTGAGCTGCCGCGGGGGGCTCCACATGCCAGTCCAGGAATCACAAAGCCACGCGCACACGGAGGATGCGGGCCGGCGGTGCAAGAAGGGAGGGGAAACAGGCAGGAGAGGCTGAAGACAGGTGCCTGGACCAAGGGCAGGCCGGAGTGAGGGGTATAGACCAGCAGCACACAGGCTGTGCCCCCAGAACCAGGCTTCTGCTGCCCTGCCGTGAGCGTGTCCCTGTACCCAAAGCTGTAAGGGGCAATTTACACTCCCCATCGAGACACCTAGAAAGCAAAGGTGGGAGTTCTCTAGTGGTCTAGTGGTTAAGGACCTGGCATTGTCACCGTCATGGCTCAGGTCACAGCTGTGGCGTGGGTTCGATCCCTGGCCCGGGAACTACCCCATGTCACAGGGTGGCCAAAAAAAGAAAGAAAACAAGAAAGCAAGGTTCACCCAGCTCTGCCTCCTGCTGACCACCTGGCCCCGAGTGAAAACCCACCCTTCTCTGAGCTTCAGCATCCTCATCTGTAAGCGCAGAAGGTTTAGGGCCCCTCACAGAGTTCTTACAACAACCAAACTTGGGAATACACGTAAAGCCCCTGTAATCGTATTTATACGGCGATTTGTTTTAATCACAGACGCTAAGCCTCCACGACATGGAAAGGTCGGTCCCGAGGCAGAAGTTTATACGCACAGATCCCTAGAAAGAGCGCAAGCGGGCTCTGACTATGCGGGTGGGCTCTGGGGCCCAGGGCCGTCCCCAGTTGTCTGCTTCTAGCCCTGTAGTGTCATGAGAGCCCCGGACAGCAGGTGGCTGGGGGTGTGGGGTGTGGACCCCGGATCGGTCAGTTTGCTTGTGGGAGGTGAGTCCTTTCCTCCTCCTAGAATGGGTTAACCCGGAAGCGAAATCCCTCCACGGTTTGCCAAAGCACCAGAATTCAGAAAACTAAAGGCACAGTTTACGCAGCCCGCACGGTGGCTGTTATCCTTGTCCTCGGGGCTGTTGGGAGGTTTAGGTGCCACGCTCCACCACGAAATCCAGGAAGGTGAGATGCAAAGATGGAGATGAGAAAAGGGACGTAGGAAAACCAGGTCACTTGCCTGGGGTCACACAGCAGCCCTGGAGTCCGGGCTACCTGCCCAGACCTGGGTGTCGAGACACCCCCCATGAGACAGACGCCTCCCGGGAGGGCAGACCGTCCACGGAGCTGCAGGCCGGCCCCGCCGCCCAGCCTCGCCCGGCCCGCTCCCGTCCCCTGTGCGAGGGTTCTGGATTCACCACCTAACACTGGTGCCCATATTTAAAAGGCAAACACGATTTTTCTTCTGTTTCATCCTAAGAGCCAAAATGTTTAACTTTCAAACATTTGTTTTTCCTGGGAAATGTTTTAAAAATAGGAAGATGCAGTCCTAATCATCTTCAAATGCTGGTTTCAACTGCTGCCGCAGAGCCCAGAGGGCTTAACGTTAGGCTGAGGGACACGGTTGAACGGTTTCGGCATTTTTCCTCCCCCATAGCAGGCCTCCTGCAGCCAGAAAGATTTTGTGGGACCCTCCCCAGAAGTCACAGCCTGCCGGAACACACACGCCCCGACACTCCACCAAAGGCCTCCCCACGGCCCTCACCAGGGCCCAAGCTGGTAACCGCGTATGTACACTGTTCAGAACCAAACAGGGTTGGCTGCTTGGCGCCCCCTCCAGGCCAGACCCTGTTGGTGACCTGACCTCACCCACACCATGAGCGCACCTCTCTGGGCTGCTTACGGCATCTGACATTCGTTCATGCTGTTCCATTCACTTGGCACCTTCCTCCTGCCCTTCCTTCTGAGCCAACTCCAATTTAACTCTCCCTCCCCTCTCAGGGGGGCTCAAGTGCCGCCTCCTCCAGGATGCCTTCCATGAGCACCCTCTTTCACGCAACCCCAGTGGGCGCAGGCTCCCCCGCCCTGCCCAGTCTGTGCTCTCGCTGTGGCCGCTTCACCTGCTTCCCCCTCCGCCTGGCCCTCCTCCAAGGCTGGGACCGGCCCGCTTCCTCGCCTGTGTCCTAGGGAGGTAGGGGACGGGAGGGGGGTGTTCTTACACCCATTCGCTGAATCCATGTGTTACCATCCACTCAGGACAGGTGGCGAGGGTCAGACGGTGAGAGCAATGACTCACCAAAGGTCCCCAAGAAATCCACTATGGAATATTCCAGAAGGATCATTAGGACACTGCCCATCGAGAGGCAGACCCCAAACTGTCGCGGCTTCCACCTCCTCACCAGACATCAAGAGTCCCCGGGCATAAGGCCCAGGCGGGTCACCAGGAGATGACAGGAGAGTGGGAGGCAGGGGGCCTGGGTGGAGCCTCAGCTCTGTGACGGCCTCACGGACCCGGGGAGAGGCGGTCCCCCTCTCAGGCCTCTGTCTCCCGATCTGTCCCATGAGGAGACGGAATGGAGCTCCCGAACTCTGAGGACACTTTCCGTTTTCTAGGACCTGCCAGGTGGTGCCGGGGGGGGGGGGGCGCCGCTCCTAAGGCAGGTGCTAAGGGGGTGAAACAGCAGGACAGCGCGGGCGCTCGCACACGATGGGCCATTTGGAACACCCACGTCTGCCTCCTCGTCACTGACATCCTGTGAAACTGACAGCGAAGACATAAACAGGCACAACCCTCCACAAGAAGCAAAAAGAACTGTGTGGCCAGAGCCCCAGGCAGCCTGGGACCCAGGCTCAGGGGTGTGGTCTGAGCAATAACCTAGGGGAGTAGGTAGGCCCTCCCCTCCCCGATCACACCCATCACCACGCCCTGCACCCCCCACCTCTGCGGCAGAGCAGGTGTTTACTCTCAAGGGAAAATAACAGCTTCACGGGGACCATGGGCCATGAGGTCAGAGGCTCGACAAGAGAGGAGGGTAAAGTGAAAGAACAAATACAGTGAATGTGGCGACCCCAGGACCCGTCCCTGCTGAGCTCCCAGGTTCTGGAAGCCGGCAGGGAAACGGGGGAGAAAGGTCCAGGAGAAAAAACCCTACAGGTATCAATCGGGGGCTCCCCGAAGAGATGCCAGGTCCCCATCATGGAACGTCCCCCCACCCCTCACACACCTGCGCACACAGCTTATCAGCAGCTTTCAGGTGTCCGGCTCTTAAACACGACGCACGGGACCACCCGACCTTGGAGAGACGTCTCCAAGACGCAAACAGAGGCGGAAGCCAACAAGAAAGGCAGCTGGAGGAAATGAGCTGGTGCAGGGTGAAAAATTAATATATAATTAGCCCTTTGTGAGATAAGAGGAGATCAGCGGCACCCATGAAATTCCAAAAGGGTGAGCTTAACCAAAGACACTAAGACGTGGCAGAATTTTGAGTCTTGGCTACAGAGTGGAAAGACAGAGCTGAAGAAACCTCCCAGAGGTTGAAACAAAAAGATAATGGCGGGAGTACCCAGCTGGGAAAGGCAAAAATCAGAGAAGCAAAACCAGAGGTCCCGGATCCCACTACATGGGGTGGGAATAGAAGAAGAAAAAAAAAAAAAGAGGGGAGGGAAATTTGGGGAAAAAAGGGAACGAGAGAACATCCGAGGATTAAAGGTCAGTATCTGCTCCATTAAAGCGTTACCGAATGGCTGGAGAAAGAGCGAAAAGACACCCACCCCTGAGGCGTCTCATCCAGAAACAAAACAGGTCATAAACAAAGGCTGAGCTATCCAGACAACAGGAGAGCTAAAACACTGGAAACTGAAAGGAAATGGAGCACTGCCTTCCACGTCCTGAGGGAAAATAATCCGCCACCCAGAATTCTACCCCCAGACAAACTATCAGTTAAGGGAGCTCCCACGGGGGCGCAGTGGGTTAAGGATCTAGCATAGGTGGCAGCTACCGCTCAGATCCCTGGCCCAGAAGCTTCCATATGCCACGGGGGTGGCCTAAAAAAGGGGGGAAGAAAAGGACTGAGGACAAAATAAAGACCGTTTTGCCAAATATTTACCTCCAGCACGCTCGTTCTCAGAAAGTTACTAGAGGGCGCATTCCCCCAAAACGAGGGAGTCAACCAAGAAAAAGGAAGCCGTGGGGTCCCAGAACCAGGCACTCCAGGACAGAAGGAAGGCAAAGGGAGAAGACGATGGAGGGAGATGGGGGTGTGCGCAGGCCTGGAGAGCAGCCAGTCCAGACCAGGCCAGGGGTCGCGGGCTCGGGAAGCACAAGAAGAACGAGCCGGCAGATGGCCTGGTCCGGCTCAGCATACCGCTCGCGCCACTTCAGACTCTGCAGGAGACAGGGACAAGCCACCACGACGGGTACGTGGAAAAACAGGCAAACACATGAAACAATTTTTAACTTACTTTAGAAAAACAATGCTTTGTACAATGAATATTTAACCAAAACTGCTGATGGGATTACATTAAAAGGCTAAGAGAAGAGATGCGTGTGTGTATAGGTAGAGAGACTTAAGTCTCTCAATTTTCATTTTTCAGAGTAAGACACTGAAAAATAATTTCTAGGACTTCCCAGGGGGCACAGCAGGCTAAGGATCCTGTGTCGTCACTGCTGCGGCTCAGGTCACTGCTGTGGTGCGGGTTTGATCCCTGGCCCCGGAACTTCTGCGTGCCGCAGTCGTGGCCAAAACAGAATCTCTAAAATTGAAAAATGAAAAAAAAAAAAAAAAGCACTCTAAAGCTGTTACTCAGAGACACCGTGGCGATAAAGCAGCAGCTGCCAGATTTGTAGGGCGAACAGGAACCAGGACTGGGGAGGGCCCTGGGGTGGGAACTGCTGGCTTTACTCCTAAGCCTCGGAGCACACTGTGACTCACTGTGTACAGACCTCACCTTAATGTAAATACAAGTTTAATTAAATAAAAAGAAGGCACCAGAGACCAGGCGCTCCTCACCTGCCTCCTAACTCTGCCCTAGGCAGCCTGACCTCACCCTTGTTCTGCGTGTTGCTCAAAACCCAGACACAAATCGAACTGGTTCACAGTTAAAGTTGGTGGAAACACAGAACCTGCAGAAAACCAGAACTGCTCGATTCCTCTGTGAGACTGAGGGTCTCAGTGCTGGGCTGACTCTGGCGGCCAGGTTCAAAGGCAGGCGATCTGGCCAAGCAGCTCCTCACCTGGCAGGTCCCATAGCTGCTAATGACATCACACGTGTCGCCTGCTGAATGGAGACGGGCTCCCCGGTGCCCTGCATCTAATCCTCACCACGAACTGGGCGGTAGATGGGCAGAAGAAACCGGGGCTCGGTGAGCTTAAATAACTACAAAGTGGGTAAGCAGAAAAGTGGGAATCTGAGCCCAGATCCATCTGGAGTTCAAGCCATGATTTCTCCATTTCTGCCGCAACCATCAATACATACTACATAACACCAGAGTTTTTGCATGAAATATTCCTCCAAAAAAAAAAGAAAAAGAAAAAAACGACGTCATATACTTGAGCCTTTACAAAGTCTCCCCGTTATGAAGAGTTCTCATGACTTTAAACAACATGATATTTGAAGACAGCTTGTGGCTTCATAAACAAGCCTTTAAAGACCCTTTTCAAAAGCTGTACAGATGTTAGAACAAACCAAACTGATTCAGCGAAGGTGCAGGATCCAAAAACAACGGGCGAGACAACCAGTCGCGTTTCTACACACTAACCTAACTATAAACAGTCGGCAAAGGATATTAAGAAAACAACCCTATTCGCAGTAGCATCAGAAAGAATAATATACTTAGAAAACGGAACAGCCACCGTGGAAGACAGTAAGGAGTCCCCTCAGACAATGACAAAAAGAACTAGCATATGACCCAGCAATTCCCTTTCTGGGTATTTCCCCTGAGGAACCAGAAGCAGGGGCTCAAACGGGAACATATATAAACTCACAGTCACAACTGCATTGTTCACAGTCGCCCAAAGGCGGGAGCAAGTGTCCATCAACAGATAAGTGGATAAATACAATGTGGCATAGCCACACAGTGGAATATAATTCAACCTTTAAAAGAGAGGAAATCTTGGACTTCCCATCCTGGCTCAGTTGGAAACGAGTCTGACTAGCCTCCAGAAGGATGCAGGTTCCATCCCTGGCCTCCATCGGTGGGTTAAGGATCCGGCGTTGCCGTGAGCTGTGCTGTAGGTTGCAGACGCACCCAGGGCACATGGAGGTTCCCAGGCTAGGGGTCAAATCGGAGCTGTAGCTGCCGGCCTCCACCACAGCCACAGCAACGCCAGATCCAAGCTGCGTCTGCGAACTACACCACAGCTCATGGCAAGGCTGGATCCTTAACCCACTGAGCGAGACCAGGGATCGAACCCGCGTCCTCATGGATGCTAGTTGAGTTTGTTAATTGCCAAGCCACAATGGGAACTCCCCTCTGGTGCCTTCAGATACCCACAGACAAGCCATTTAAAGGGGGAAAAAACTGGCCCCAAACAATATTCTTTGCAGTAGCAACTGAAATAAGTATTTGAAAATGATGAAGGCTCAAGCTTCCTATTTTTCAAAGACTTCTTAGTAAAACTGTTTTAAGTTAAATAAACAGACTTACTTGTGGTTGCCAAGGTGGGTGGGGGTGGGAGTGGGATGGACTGGGAGTGTGGGGTTAATAGACGCAAACTATTACGTTTAGAACGGATAAGCACGAGCTCCTGCCGTGCAGCCCCGGGAACCATATCTGGTCTCGTGACAGAACATGATGGAAGATAGTGTGAGAAAAAGAATGTACGCATATATGTACGACTAGGTCCCTTTGCTATACAATAGAAATTGACAGAACATTGTAAACCTACTATAATAGACATTTTAAATAATTAAACATTTGGGGTATTCAGATACATGAACATAAAGTCACCTCACCGCCTGGTTAGGCATTCCTTTATTCCACCGTCACCTTCCTCCGCCCTAATAAGTGCCAGACCCTGTGCTAGGAGCTGGGAACAGAGAGCTCCCGGGCCAGCCCCTTCTCCCGTAGCCCAGCGTGGGGAAGACGCACGCAAGCAATCTGGGATCAGTGATGGCTGGTACCAAACCACAGGGAACCGTTCACAGCCGTGAGGTCCCCTTTTCCAGACCAGGAGTAAGGGAGGGGCTCCGACAAGGTGGGTACACAGGGGAATCATAGAGATGGGTGTCGGGGGTGGAGAGCAGCTCTCCTGACAGACCAGGCTAGGAGGGTCACCCCGGAGAGGACCTCACACCAGCAGAGGCGCACGGAGGTGGGAAAATCCACCTGCCAGGTATTCCGCGATTGCCTAGATGCCCAGGGCAGATGGGGGTGGAGTGGAGAGACAGGCCTGGGGGGGGACAGACGGGGTACCCCAGGAGCCTCCACTCTCTGGCAAAGGTCTGGACTTCACCTGGGACACAGCAGGGAACCAATGAAGCATAAAGGGGGTGCGGTGGGGGAGGGGTACAGTTGGATCCATGACCAAAAAACTTCTGTCAAACACCAACAGGACAAAGGGTAGTCTTTTCCAGACTAACTTGGCTATTGTGAGAGGTTGAGATGCTACCAGAGAAAGTCCTGCTTTGTCAGCTCTACGCTTCCCCTTCAGTGTCATGGCTGTCAAACCAGCCCAGAATTAGCTCCAAATGGCCTTCCCAGCATCTCTCAGCTCTTCATTTGCATCGTACACACTTGGAAAGGTGTGAAATTCTTCTTAAGAGAAATCAAAGAAACAAATCTATACACTCTTTTTAAAAAATTTGATCTTCTTTAAAATAAATTTCAAAGAACCAAGTCCTAACTTTTAAATATCTGATTAAAAAAAAAAAAATAAAGCTTCCTTGCATGCCATTAGTAATAGTAATTAAAGCTCCTACCACTGGGCATTACTTTTTGCCGGGCGCTCTACATGCACTTAGAAAACAGCCACGACAAAAGCAGTAGCTGCATTTATTATTATGCTTCATCTCATGCCAGGTCCTATGCTGGGCCCCAACCAGCCCCTGCCTCATTGAACCCTCCCAATATCAGCCCCCTTTAACAGATGAGAAAACTGAGGCTCAGGGAAAGCCGGAAGACCAAACCAGGCCAAGCTGGAAGACTTGGAAGAATGGAGCCATGATCCAAACTCGAGGGGTCTCTCCAGAACCAGGTACTTGAACAAGATCTCAACTGCAGTGTCTTTTTTTTCTTTTTTTTTGGTGTTTTTAGGGCCGCATCTGTGGCACATGGAGGTTCACATGCTAGGGGTCAAATCAGAGCTACAGCTGCCGGCCTGCACCACAGCCACAGCAATGCGGGATCCGAGCTGTGTCTGCAACCTACACCACAGCTCACAGCAACGCTGGATCCTTAACCCACCGAGCAAGGCCAGGGATCGAACCCACAACCTCATGGTTCCTAGTCGGATTCGTTTCCACCGCACCACGATGGGAACTTCTGCAGCGTCTTACTCAGTCATCACAACAGCCCCTACAGAGTGTGTTAGCCCATTGTAGATGTTTACACCAAGGCCTGAGAGAGGACTGACCTCCTCAGAGCTGCCCAGTAGGCACGGGGCCAGGCTGGGGAGGCCATCTCGCCTGCTCCTAAGCCTGCAGCCTTTCCATCTTCTCCAGCAGCCCCTCTCTCACTCCAGGAACCTCACTTATAAACAACAGCGAGCATCTATGGGGAGCTGGTGCTGTCCGCGGTGCTGAAGATGCCACAGACATGAGACAGGCAAGATCCCTGCCTTTGAGAAGCGGACTTCCATGAGCTATTGGCAATAAAGGAACAAAGAATTAAGAACTAGATCAGGTGAGGACAACAGACACGAAAGAAATAAAGCCAGGAGAGCAGGACAGGGCACAACGGGGTAGGGGAGCAGGCTGATCTAGGGCCGTCAGGAAGGACTCTCTGGGCAGATGGCCTCTGAGAGCCGGGACCCCTTGGGTGACCAGGAAACCACATTCCTGCAGAGGGGCTCGGTCTCCTCGTCTGTAAAGTGGGGACATTACTCAGGACCCAGGCTGTTTGTTTTGAAGGATAAGGGAGCTAACAAGAGGTAAGCAGTTTTAAACGGTAAAGAGTCTTTTAGAAAAAAAAATCCTTCTTGCCGTCCAGTCCTTGTGCAACTTGCATATGAGGCTTTGTAGCAAAACGTGCTTTTCGCAGATAAGATGTGGGGGTGTTGGGCCTTCTTGTGTCCTATCAGCAAATAAAACATGGCTTTGTTTAGTTGGTCCGATGCTAGCAAGTGCTACTGCTGACCACAGACATCAAAACAGACTTGGAATATTACTCAGCCATTAAAAGGAACGAAATAACAACATTTATAGCAAAATGGATGGACCTAGAAATTACCATGAGAAGTGAAACCAGTCAGACAATTAGACAGCAACACCCAGTGCTACTGCTTACATGTGGAAACTAAAAAGACACAGTGAACTTCTTTGCAGAACAGACAATGACTCACAGACTTTGGAAAACCTTGGTTTTTCAAGTAAGACAATCTGGGGGGTGGGGGGATGCACTGAGGGTTTGGGACACAAATGCTATCAAACTGACTTGTGATAATTTTTGTACACCTATAATTGTAATAAAATTCATTAAGAAAAAATAAAGATAAAAAAACATGAAAATTAAAAAAGAAAAAAAATCAGACTTGGAAAGGAGTCGTCTGCGAATATGAAGGGCAGGGATTTTGTAGACACACAAGGAAAAGCACCCACATAAGAAAAGTCACCTTCGGTACTAAAAAAATAACTTAAAAATTTTTTCAAGAACACGGGGCTTAGGTTAGACTCTTGACTCCACTTTTATTCACTCCATGATCCGGGGCAAAGGCTTCGCCTCTCTGAACCCGGTTCCTTCACCCGCAGAGACAATTACAGCAGATACCCCACGGGGTTGTCCTGTGCCTACAGGGACCGTTGACCTCCTGTGGCTATTTAGTTTCCAATGAATTACCATGAAATGAAACACAAAAATCAGATTCTCAGCCACAGGAGCCACATTTCAAGTTCTCAAGGGCCACAAGAGGCAGGTGGCCACGGTACTGACAGGGGCCGGTCTAGGGCCGGGAGCTGGTGAAGGGAGATCGCACTTTAACAAGTCACCGCCACCCCACCTGGGGGTTCTCACACACCTGAAGTCTGAGAAGGGCTGGCCGGACAGACCAGGCCGGGAGACACCCCACGGAGGGGACAGCTCTGTAACAATGACAAGGAGAAGGGAGCCGTCCCCGCCCCCTCTCTACAGGGTGCTCCCCCTCTCCAAATCAAAGCAGTCACAGAACCTCTGACAAAGGCTGTGTGGAGTCCAAGTGCAGAAGGCAGGCAGGGAAGGCAGTGCGGACAGGAAAATAGAATCTCTCAGACATTTCATAAGTTTGTGTGCACACGGAGGCAGGATATTTCAATTCGGTGCCGGCCAGGATTTTCTGGCTTGTTGACTATTCCTGTTTTGGAATGAAGTCCAACATGAAAATGACATTTTCAAAAACCCACAAGCTGATTTCACATCCAAACACATCTCCCCATGTTCGTAGAAAAAAAAAAAAATGAAAAAAGAAAAGAAGCACACCAGCCAGAGAATCTTGCTTCCCCCAACTCCTGAATGACAGACCGGCTATTTCTCTTCCGACCCACGGTTTCCTCCGATGGTCCCACAGCCTCGCACTAGCGCTGACGAGTAAGAAATGCCCTTGGGGGCAAAGGGGGAGGCTCACAGCGGGAGACCAGCCAAGTCTCAGGGCGCAGGGTGCCGGTAACACTTCCTCTCTCATCCCCACCATCCCCAGCCTGGCAGGAAGACATCCCCCACCGGATGGATGGGCAACGTTCTCACACCTGGGAGGCAGGTGAGTGTCTAACTGGTCACAGGGTACCACCTCGCCCAGTTCTGACTCCATCATGTCATGGCATTTCCTTATTTATATTTCTCTTGAGTATGAGTCTTGGTTATTTACTACTCACTGTATTCTCGGCATCTAACAGAGTCTAGAACGAGGCAGGTGTTAATAAATGCACGCCGAATGAATGAACGAATACAGCCCAAGAGCAAGCAGGAGCTCCAGCCTTGGATGCTTGGTTAACCTGCCCCTTTGAGCTGGAAGGCCTGCACCCCACCCTCCACTTGTCCAAACACTGCCCTCAAGTGCCATTTCCTATGTAAAGCAACCTCACCTATCTTATTTGGTCCCCATTCTCCCACTCGGACCTCAGGCTTTCCATGGCACTCCAAGCAGCCACACGCCTCCCTACCGGTCCTCAAATGTGTCAGTGTTCTAGGCTTCAAGTCCCTTCAAGGAGCTGAAACTCCAAAGCTTCCGGCCACGTCTCATTGTATGCCCCTTCGCCCACCCTGACCAGCCCGGTAGGGAAGGACCGTCACCCATTCCTCACCCCCGCCTCCATATAACCTGTTCCCCATGCAAATAAGGCATCCTGCCCGAAACCAATCAGAAGATCACATATGCTCTATCCAGGGACTGAACAGCACTCAGTCCTTACACACGGGTGTAGGGAGCTGGGGCAAGAAAAACAGGTCTGCACTCAGGTCCGCCTCACGCGAGCATATAGACTATTGTAAAATGAGTCTGGCCCTCTTTTAACCTGCACGCACACGAGCTCTGTGAAAATGTACTTTTGCTTTAATAAATTTATAAAACGCCAGACCGCCTGCACCTTCAAATCCTTGTTGCGGGTGGGCAAAGATGGAAAAATGACACAGAGGGACCTGACATTCCAAACCATCCTCTGTTAGGAGACCTGACACCAAGGGTCCTGACTCAGAGCTGCTGCCTCTGCCCAGCATGCCCTCCCAGGCGTGGGCATGGGTGGCTCCCTCCATTCCGGTCCCCACTCAAATGTCACCTCATCAGAGGGTGATGTCATGCTCCGTCCCCTTACCCTGATCCCCCAGCACGCCATAGCTCTGTTGATCCGTGGCCCCCTTCTGTGTGCTCACTGCTACATCCTCAGGGTCCAGACTCACGCTCTGCTCTGCACGTAACAACTGCTCAGCAAGCATCCGTCGAGCAAAGAATGAGATGCAAATGGGAAAACACACAATAAGGATGATGACTACTGCGGGGCAGGGTTAAAACAAGCTAGAAGGGAGAAAAGCAAAGATACATAAGATGGTGACAGAAAGGGCAGGGTGGGTGCATTCCAGGACCTTCAGAGAAGCGCGGCAATGTTGATTAATCTGAGACTAAGCCGGATATGCATATTAAAGTGTTATGAGGAACCACGAAACAGATCGAAAAGCAATGTAGAATTTCCAAACCAGTAGAGGGGAAAAAAGAAACTTCAATCAATCCGAGAGAAAAAAGAGGAGGGAGATAGAAAGCACAAAATGAATGACAGAAACGTTTTACATACTAGGAAATACTAAACAAATATTTGTTGCTATTATTCAAATATAAAAACCTTTACCAAGGTTCTCCTACACAGAAATGATCAGGACACAAGTCTGACCCTCCAGGGACTCACAGATGAGTGAAATGGACATTAAACATGCCCCCAGTGGATAACCAATCAGAGAGGCTGGCACTTTTTCCCCTCCCAATAATCATAGCCATTTGTCAAATCCAGCTACCTTTTTCACCTTGGCCCCCAGGAAACTCAGACTCCAATTTCCAGTTCAAAGAGCCCACACTAACCCCAGGTATTGATATTTCAGGCCCTCCTTTTGAGCACCTCTGATTTTTTTTTTTTTAAGCCCTGGCCTTTTTCTTTTCTTTTCTTTTGTCTTTGTCTTTTTAAGGCCACACACACAGCCTATGGAAGTTCCCAGGCTAGGGGTCAAATCAGAGCTATAACTGCTGGCCTATGCCACAGCCACAGCAATGCCAGATCCGAGCTGTGCCTCATCTGCGACTTACACTACAGCTCACGGCAACACCGGACCCTTAATCCACAGAGCAAGGCCAGGGATAGAACCTGCGTCCTCACGGATACTATTCGGGTTCGTTTCTGCTGAGCCACGATGGGAACTCCATTAACCCTGGCTTTTAGTTTCTCATCAACGCTCTACCATTTTGCTATTCTTACTGTTTCTATAAACCATCTCAAATCCTTTGACACAAGATGGGACATACATAAGCAAGCAAAAAATCCAAACGGACAACAAACTATAACTAAGAAGGACTTTCAGAGAGCTCAGACCTTTCAGAGGAATACATTTCTACCTTATTGAAACACTTTAAATTTTTTTTTTTAATTTAAGGCATAGATTTTTAGGATGATAATTTAAAAAAAAAAAACCCACTGCAAAACATGTTTGAAATACACACACACACAATACACACCAGTGGGTCTCATTTCACTTTCAAAACCATTCTGTTGTAAATAGATAATTAGCACTTAAGCACACCTTTCAAGGGGTTTATACATGAACATGAAAATACCATAATTATAACTGGCCAAAATCGCTTGACTACCACTTAGAATTCTAGATTTTTCATCTTTATTAGAAGTTAATTTTCTCTCTTTTTAGCCCCTAAAATGCAGCTTGGCTTCGTGAGAAATTTTTTTGGATGAAGAACAGAGAAAGTCGATTTTTTGAAGGAACACCCAGCCCCCGACCCCACACTCTCCCTGCAGTTTTTGATCTGAGCATCCCCTCCTCGGGGGTGTTCTCTCTTCTTTACAAGAGTCCCTCTGGCCACTGCAACCACACGCCTCCAGCCCCGCTCGACTCCAACCCACTTCCGATCCAAAAGAGCCAGAAAAGATGAGGCCCAGGGTCAAAAACTGTTTTAAGATTCAGTCTTGGATGGACTGTGAGTCTGGGATTAGCAGATGCAAACTGTTACATTTAGAATGGATAAGCAACGAGGTCCTGCTGTACAGCACAGGGAACTGTATCTAATCACTCGTGATAGAACACAATAGAAGATAATATGGGAAAAAGAAAAAAAATATATATATATGACTGGGTCCCTTTGTTGTACAGCAGAAATTTACAGACACTGTAAATCAACTATAATTTAAAAATTTTAAAAACAAAAACAAACAAACAAAAAAGGACAACGACTCAAACTTGCGTCTGTGGGAATAGCAACCCGTTCCTGAAAATGTCTGGATCCAGCCATTGTAACCAACTAGTGAGCAAATGAATCAGAACCCACTGTACGTCTCCTGAACACAACCAGTGACAAGGATCCTAAGTTCTTCAAAAACTGAAGTTGGCTGGATGTTGCCATTGAAGTGGCCACATCGCAAAGTTTTTCTTTTCCTTCCCCATTCTCTTAATAAATACTTGGTGACAAACACTCGCCCAGGTTGTGCCAGGCCTGCTGGGCTCTGTGGATACCAGTCAACCATAGCCCTTGCCTTCCACCCCCCCCACACCCTGCTCTCTGTCCCCGTGGCCACCTCCAGGCCCGCTCCCAGCTCCCCCTGCCTCCCCTGAAGCTCCCCGGTGCCCACCCCCCGCCCCCGACTGCCGTGGCCAGGCCCCACCCAGCAGCAGAGACAGTCTTTCAAACACTGAGTTGGACCACAGCCCTCCCTGCCTCAGCCCCTCAACACTCAGAATAAACCCGCATCCTTGCCCTGCTGGTCAGCAGACCCGGGCCTCCCTTCCTGACCTCCGTGATCGCTGGGCTCCACCGTGTGGGCCTCAGGCTGTGCACCAGGCAATTCATGGCTGGGTCCTTCTCGGTTCGGGACCCTCTCGGAGGGGCCATCCTAGACCACCTGGGTCGAGAAACCTCCCACCCGGTCACTACCACCGCCTGGCCCTGGCTGTCAGTCTGATTCGCTGATCCAGTCACCCAAACGCTCTTGTCACGTGTTTGCTTTGTCTATTGCCTGACCCTGCCTTTGAGCCCCTCTGGGCATCACCAAATCCGCAGCACCAGGAACACAGTAGCCGCCGCGCCCCACCCCCGCCAAGACAAGCATGACAAGCCACGACTGAGATGCGGGGGAGGGGACCGACTCCCCCCACCTCGTCCTCCCCAGGTCACAGGCCAGCAGGAGAGGCAGACGCTCCCCGGACCCTCGCCAGGGCTCTGAGGCCAGCAGGAGGGGAGCCAAGCAGGAGCGCTAGGAGGGGGCTCACTTAACACGTGGGCCAAACGTCACATTTATGGACGTGGACACTCAACAGGAGAGGCGAGGTCACCTGGCTGGCGAAGGGCAGAGTCAGAAGCGGGTCTCCGGATCCCCCGACTTAGTGCCCCGCCCCATCCCCTGCTCTGATGAAAAAGCTGTGGGTCCCGACCTCGGTCAATGTGAGGCCTGTTGGACGTGACCTGCCTGCCGAGCCTGAGCAGCTCACACCCTGGGGACCGCGGCCATTCCCAGGAACCCCCACCCCGCCCCCAGCACCCTGGCCACTGGGGCGAGACGCTGGGACAGCTCTGCCCAAGGAAACCCAGAGGGTGTCCGGCCCCACGCTTTGGGGGTGCATGGACCGGGCGGGGCCTGAGACACACCGGACGCCTGCCGAGGAACATTCCACGGCCCGAGGCAGGTACTGGGCACAAAGAGACGAAGGTGAGAACGGACGGGGTGTGGGCCAAGGGCAGGGCTGAGAGACGGGAAGAAGGAGGCCTCATGTCTCGCGGTGGGACGGTGGGGCGCGGGGAGGATGCGGGTAAAGAAAATTCTGTCTTGGGTATAAGACGAAAGCAGGGACTTGCGCGAGTTGCCCGAGGGTGCAGTGAAAAGGCTGGCCTCGCCCCAGAGGACGGACGGGCAGAACCTGAGCGGTCCCGAGGAGGCCACCAGCCTCTCGCTGCATCTGAAAAAATCGGTTCCCACAAAGAGTGACCGTTCAGCACATGTGCTCAGCCCCCTGCGCCCGCCCGGGGTCAGCAAGCCCCCCACTCCTTGCCGAGGCCCCTCAGCTCCACCTGCAGCCCCTGCTATGGGCCCCTGAGTCCAGCGGCGAAGACCAGCGGCAAAGAGGCAACAGGACCGCGCAGGGACCGCGTTTCGGCACCACCCCCACCCCCACGGCGGCCCGGCGGGGGGAGGGGCTCAGCTCGGTGGCAAATGAGGTAAAAAAACGAAAGAAACCACC
This sequence comes from Catagonus wagneri, assembly GCA_004024745.2. Lineage (NCBI taxonomy): Eukaryota > Metazoa > Chordata > Mammalia > Artiodactyla > Tayassuidae > Catagonus > Catagonus wagneri. Next base: position 2,062,623 of record PVHT021183617.1, read on the forward strand.
TCGGAATCATTTCCCCGGCTTCCTTTCTCTCCCTCCCTCACAGATTTTAATTAAGGGTTTACTTGCAAAAGGCCTCGCTCGATTTAAGTAAATCCTTGGACCCCTTTTCTATTGTCTTACAGACCGCTTGATGCTAGGGCTCCAGTAAAAAGTTAATTATAACTTCTAAACACTCCATTTACCAGGCCCTCATCTTCCTCCCTGCCTGATTCTGCGAAGGGGAGCGCCGCTTAATTAACTGGCTCCCAGTGGGCTGCGCAGACCCTCCGAGCTTTATTATTCGACAGACACCCCAAAGCCCCCCTCGGTGCCAGGCCGGGCCGGGCTCTGGGGACCTGCACTGACCCGGGTGCCGGCTCGACCCTCGAGGGGTTTCCTGCAGGAGGAAGGGGGAGCCAGCAGGACGGCCCACTTGGGAGCCCGAAGCAGGGGACAGAAGCGAGTGAAGAGGACACAGGCAGGACAGACAAGAAACAGCAGGTCCGAAATAAGAGTAAGGGGTCCCGACAGCCTCAGAGGCAAGAGGTGGGGGGCACAGGCACTGAGGGCAGCGAGGGTCTCAAATACCACACCGGACATCTGCACCTCACTACATAGCCTCTGGGGCTGGGGCTGAGGTTTGCGAGTTCCATCTGGGACAGAGTGAGTCTAAAATCCTGGTGGACATCCAGGAGGAGGTGTCTTCTGAGACGAATGAATACTATACCACCGCTCAAAGAGCGATGTGGTCTGGGGAGACACGGGGGTCTGCGGGTCTAGGCAGGAGCAAGATGGGGGGTGTGTCTGATTATCATCTGGAAAGACTGGGAGGGGGTCTGATTACCATCCGGAAAGGTCCAAGGTTGGCCCTGGGAGGAGCCACCTTCAGTGAAAAGGGGAACCAGGAACGAAGGGGGGAGATGGCGAATGGGGAACCCCGAGAGGGAGACAGTGAGGAAGCTGGGAAGAACCTGGGTCAGACAGGGCAGCGTCCAGTCAGGTGGGGAGGGGAGGAGGGGTGAGGAGCTGGCCGTGGCCTCTGGGCAGTTCCGCCAAGGCCAGTGCTGGGGTCTGAGGCTGCAGAGGCTGCGGGCTTCTCCGGGCGGGGTGGGGGTGAGGGGCAGCCTGGCACCTGCTAAGCACAGAGAGCAAGCTTTCTGGCATCCTGAGGGCACGGCTGTCACTCAGAGAAGGAGGAAGGATTCGTTCCCGCCTCGGGGAAGATGTGAGTGGTGTCCAGGCCTCAGGGTCAGCTGCGGGCTCAGCTGCGGCCTCCACACCCTGGGAGGTGGGTGCTCCCGGATGCTCGGCTTCTGCTCCCGACCTCGGGACCCCTGGCTTCAGCAGAGCCCGAACGCCCACCTGGAACAACTGGCCCCACAGTTGGGTGCCAATCACCCGAGGGCCCCAGTTCCTAGCCGCATCCCGGAGACCCCACTGAGCCTCTGCCGCGTCGCAGACCGTCCCCAGGTCCCAGGCTGCGACAGCCATGGCTCACAAGCTTCTGCGTCACGGCCCCGCTCTCCCCGATGCCCCTCTTACCACTGTCCCGCCAAAGGCCATCAGCCCTGCTGGGGACGCGGTAGCCAGCTCACAGCATCATGCACTCACTCCTGGCCGCGCCGGGGCCACCACCTCTGAGCGCTGGCAGGCCCTGGGGATCAGGCTCGCCCTGCCCTCCGGGGGCGACGGTCTAGGAGGCCTGAGGGCACCGATAATTCCCTCTACGAGGTGAGGTCCATCAAGGCCTGGACAGGGAGCTCTGGGTGCACAGGGAGGGACCAAAGCCACCCAGCAAGGTGGGGGCGGGAGAGGGGAAAGGAGGGGATGGGACAGTTTCCAGCTGGGGGGCCAGCGCGAGCCAAGGCCCAGAGGAGGGAACTGAGTCGGCCAGTATGGCTGGAATGAAATGGCTCGGCTGACACTGAAGCTGGTTGATTGGCGTGTTTATTTTGTGGGGGACCAGGACCAGGGAGAGGTGGGTTTTTCACCATAAGAGCTGCCACTTCCTAGGGGCTTCTCCGTGGACCCAGAATGTGCTAAGCACTGGGTGGTAACATTATTCTTCAATCCTCTCCAACCCCATAGGGTAGCTAAATCTCCCTATTTTACAGATAAGGCACAGAGAGGTTGAGTGACTAAGCTAAGGTCACACAGCAAATAAGAGGCTGCAGCAGGGGTGAAGATAGGTCGGCTTGACTTCCAAGTTGGAGCAGCTCTTTTACCTCCAGGCTGTCCCACCTCCCTGCGCAGACACGTCTTAGGTGTCTGTGTAGGGAGCCCAACAGTCTGTGGACTCCATGCTGCCTGTCCTTCATCACACCGTTAGTTGTGGAGGGGCAAGGAGCTTCCAGCACATTCTTTTCCATTTTCAGCAAGTTTTGCCCTTCTTTTTACTCTTTATAGCCAGAAAGCCATTTTTGAGCTGTTCGCTGGGACATTTATAAACCAAGCTGGCGTTTCTATTTCATGAACGTATTTGGGACATTAATGGTCAATGGGAAAGAGAGTCTGCTCAGAGGGGCCCTGTTGCCCCCAACCAGTGCCCTCTCAGGAACATAGACCCGGAAAGAAGCCCGCAAGTGGGCCGGCCACTCGTTGACCCCGCTCACAGCCACACCGGGAGCAGCACCGCTGACAGCAAATCAGAGTTGCCTGAGTTTAGCCGCATGTCTCGCCAGTTTGGTGCCTAATCTTGTCTTACGAAGAGGGCTTTTACTAATTTTCTAAATCTCCTCTTATCTGTCCAGAGGAGGCCCCTGGAATATGATTTCAGAGGCTTTCCCATGAGATCAATGAACAGAGAAAAAGCTGATTATGAATTTCACCCCTTGTAACTTTCTCAGTGGGCCCAAGAGGTGGGCAAGACCCCGCTGGCCAGGGAAGTGGCCTCCTGGCCGGATGACACCAGGACTGACCTGAGGCCAGGGCTGCCCCCACCCCCACCCTGGGATAGACTGTGTCCTGGACCCCAGAGAGGCCAATATTTCTTTAAAAACAATTGTGTTGCTTGTATTTAATGCTGCAAGAATAATACACGCGCCCTACAGAAAATCAGGAGGAGGAGAGAGACATGAAGAAGAAAATAAAAATCCCTGAGGATCCCGCCCCGCAGACATGGCTTCTGGAACGTTCCAGAGCCTTTGCCTCACTGGCCTTGCTCCTCCCCCTCTAACTCTGCAATCCAGGCCATTTTCAGGTCATTCTCCTGCGTAAACCTTCCCAAAGACCCCATCTCCTTAAAATCAGCCCCAAACTCCTGCCACTGGCCCGCAGGGCGTATATGAACCGGCGCCAACCCCGCCACCCTCCACACTCCCCATGCCCTCGGGGCCTCTGCCTGGAATGTTCCTCCATGCCCGAGGCCACCTCCTCAGGAAGGCCTTCCGTGGCCACTTAGGGGCACTCAGCCACCATCACCCGACCGCCACCCGCCATGCCGCATGAAAACGGTTCTCCTTCTGCTGCTGGCCTGTCCGCCCATCCACGGTCTCCCCATCGCCAGGACAGGGGGGCCCTGGCCTTCTCCCCACCGTCACCCCGCTGCCCGGGACGCACTTGGCGCAGAATTCGCAGTGAGGTGTATGAATCTAGAGACTATCCCTGCTAGTCTTTTCTATGTGTGCGTGTGTGTGTGTGTGCACACATGTGTGTGCGTGTGTGGAAGAGCAGCCGAGCCCGCTGAGATTGCGGATCAGCCTTTCTCAGCAACCCCACATGTTTTTACTGCACACAAAGTCGTATACCGCTCCTCTCTGCAACTCAACGTCAAGGCCCAGGTCCAGCTCCCCCGCCGCCCTGGAGACCAGCCCATGACCCCCGCCTTAACCCTGATGTGGTACATGCCAGCTCCCGGGGCGGGGGGGCAATAAAAGCATCAATACGGCACTTTACAATTTACAACACGGGAGCGTTTCCTCCATCCCAGCGGAGCCTCAAAACAACCTCCCTCCAAAGAGGGAGGCGGGCAAGGGGAGCCTGCCCCCTCTGTTTAAAATGAGGCCAGGGTGGGAGTTCCCTGGTGGGCCAGTGGTTAGGACTCGGCACTTTCACCACCGCAGCCCCGGTTCAATCCCTGGTCCAGGAACCGAGATCCCACATCAAGCCACTGCACACTGCGGCCCCAAACAGAACCAAACAAATACAACTACACTGAAATGAGGCCAGGGAGGCTGCGAGTGGTCAGTGGCTGCGGCAAAATTACCAGGAGGAAGCTGACCCCCGACCTCTGGCCCCAAAAGGCACAGTCAGAGGTTTCGCCATCAGAACAAGCGAGGTGATACTGAGGAGATGACAAGGGTTTGGCTCCCGAGTCCAACCGCCTGGACGTAAATGCCCGCTCTCCATTTACTGGCTGTGTGACCTTGGGCGAGTTCCCTCACGGCTCTGGGCCTTGGTTTCTCCTGTCCAATGGGAATGACAACAGCTCCTGCCTCATTCCCTCGTCAAGAGGACTACATGACTTAATAAACTACACCAAGGACATCCGGCACATGTTAGCACTCAGTAAACACGAGCTCTTTAGAAAGCCACACCTGTCCAGACGCACCTGAGTCAGCCTCCATCACCATCCCCGAGCATGTGAACCCACAGAGCTGAGTCACTTTGCAGAGTGGGCAAGGCCCCCCCCAAAGCCAGCTGCGGACGGACGGACTGCTGCAAGCCCACCCCCCACTGATGCTCTCACATGCGAAACCCAGCCTGCTCAATTCTCACGCTTCAGGCTGAAGCCCCGCCCAGCCCCACTTGAGTGACAAGCACTGACACCTGCAAATGCTTCCAGGCAGCCAAAGGGAGAGGCCCGGGGAAAGGACCCTTTTGTAAAAGCAAGACCCCTCTGTGAATTCACCCTTCCCACCCACAGTCACCCAGGCAGATAAATCAACCCAAGGCCAAGTGTAGATGATGAAGAAAGCCTGCTGAGTTCCCATGGCACACGGTTCTGACGGCTGTTAAAAGGCAGGTGGAGAGATTTTCCTAAAATGGCCCTCGTGCCATGCCCGCCCGCCCAGGCCCCTGGTTTCCTCTCATCTTCAGAGTCTCAGGGAGGTCCCACCGCTTTCCAGGCTCGTGGCCCTCGCTCCAAACCCCCTCCCTCCAGCCACGCCATGCCATGCCCCCTCTCAAGCGCCCCCACCCCCCCCATTTTGGCCTCAGTGTCCCCTCATCCTTCGGCAGCTACCGTCCCAGCCTAAGCTCCCGGCATCTCAGGAAGGGCCCAGCCCAAAGTCAGCTTGTCCCAGCAGTTTCCCTTGCCCAGGAGAAGGCCACCCCCAGGCCCTGAGCTGAGACCCCCACAACCGTTGGCCAACCCCCCCAACACACACACAGCACATCCAAGTTTGGTCCATTTACTCACTCGGCACAGAGAGGAGCACTTCGTGGGCTGGGGGTACATCAGAAACAATCCTGGCAAGCTCCCCTTCATCAGAGGGTGATCCCAGCAGCACCCACCCCAAAGAGCAGTTCCTTGAAATCAACCAGGCAGGGGCGGTACGAAGCCTACTACCAGCCCGCACACAGCAGGTGCCTGACCACCAGCAACTCCTGGTCTCTGCCTGGACACAGACCCCTGACTCAGCCTCACACGCGTTTTGAGACCCACAGCAGGCGGACGAGAAGCCAGCCTCAGCGAGGGTCCTCTCCCCCAGCCCAGGGAGCGGCCGAGCCCGGGAGGCAGCGCGGCGCAAGAGGGAAAGCCTGGGGCCGCCTGGCCGGCAGGAGGCAAGAGCCCTCTCCCGTCCCAGCCTGCACACGGCTCAGCTCAGACAGGGCCCTTGATTAGAATTTCCCCTTTGAAAAATCAATATTTGAAGCTCCAAGCCTGCCAAACGGAGAGGAGGGCCCTGCTTGTAAATATTTGTCTCCACTGGCAAAGCCGGGGCTCTCGCTGCAGCTACCCGCCTCGCTCCCGGCCCTCAGCTCGTGCAGCTCCCAGCCAACTGCACAGCGGGACGCCCCTGGGGAGGCGGGGACGTCTGGCAGCTTCGAGGGGCCGCGAGGGGAGGTGGGCCTGACCCGTCCCCGAGACAGGAGGCCTGCACACCCAGCTGCCCAGGGGCCGTCCATCCGTCCCCGTGGGCCACGGTAGAGAGATTCAATGTGAGGTTTCTGCCAGATTCCAAGTAAGCGGCTTTTCCCAGGGGGCGCCCCAGATTTATGTCTTTCTCACTTTGGAAGAAAGCAAAATGCCAAAGACAAAACCGTGGGGGTGTGCTTGCTAATCACGGCCCGCCATCCCTGGTGGCGGCGTGGGACGGTGCTCCACTCACTGCCTGTGCCAACAGCTGCCCGTGGGGGAGCCCACAGCAGCCCCCTGGACTCCTGCTGGGCGCCACGGAGGCCTGGAGCGGCCCCTCACTGGGGAAGGCCACTGATGGCAGTAGATGGCTGAGCCCGTACCTACCAGCTGAGTCCCTGTCCTGGCATTACTGTTCCCAGTCATTCATTCGTTCACCCTTTCACCTTCTCAGTCATTCATTCAATCACTCCTTCATCAGTTATCACTCATTCATCAATTATTTATTGAGCCCCTATCTGTACCAGGCCCAGGGGGCTGGGCCCACAAGTGAACAAACCTGGGAAAAAATCTCTTCAGGAAGGGGTCTCCCAGGCCCCCAAATCCCACAAACAAGTGACAAGTCACAGAAGAGACAAGAGGTGAGCCAGCAGACCTCCCAGGTGTGAGGGGGGCACGAGAGGGCTGTGGCCTGGTTCCGGGGATCAAGCACAGTCACCAGGGCGGGCGGGCAGGTGACAAAGGCCGGGGAGGGGCGGGCAGGGCAGGGAGGAAGGGCGGCGGGCACGGGGCGCGTGTCCTCGGGCACCTACCCAGCCACTCGTTGAATTTCTTCACCTCGCTCGGGAGCCCCAGCTCCGTGAAGTCTCCGGCGTGGATCAGCACGTCGCCGTAAGGCATCTGGATGGGGTCCGTCCTCGAGTGGGTGTCAGACACACAGACGAAGCGGGTGTAGCCGGGTGGCTTGGGGGCATCGTGAGGCACCGGGTCCACCCTAAGGACAGAGAAGATGGTGTGGGCACAAGGCCACCGAGCCCGGAGCCCGCAGCTCACGTCCCATCAACTCAGAACCACCTAGCCCTCCAGCCGGGCCCACCTGCATCTGAATCCTAACCCTCCGGCCCACTAGCCGGGCAGAATGTTTTTCCCTTGAGCTTGTTTTCCCTCTTGACACAGGAACCCCTAGGAACCTCCCTTGTGAGGGTCAAAGGAAGAAATGGGGGCGGGGGGCCGCTGGCAGGTACAGCCGGCCAACTGCTCCAGGCGCGGTACCATCGCTGCAACTAACCCACTGTTTGACAAGCAGAGCCCCTCAGCCATGCGTCTCCTTACCAGCACCTACGGAGTCTTTTTGGATGTTTTCCCTTCTCACCTCCCTCTCAAGAAATTCTAACACTACAGACACACTGCATATCCGTTCGTTTACTCCATGCATATCTGGGCTTTACAATAAGGGGGAGTTTTTCAGCCCCGAAAAACCAGCCTTCACCCCCTTGGGGGTGCTGCTGGCCCTACCAAGGATGCACGGCCTGAGGTCCTCGTCCAGCCGGAAAAACGGACCGTCCACGCTGTACAGAGCACGAGGAGCGTCCAGAGGGAGCCACGTGAGGAAGAGGGAGCTTTGTGGGGACCGGTGGAATAAAGGCACTAAAGACAGGTGGCAATTTTCCAAAACTATGAGAAGGTCCGAGCATGTTTAGAACAAGGGCTTTGGAGGGTCGGGCGGGAAAACAGTTCTGGAATCAGAAGGCCAGGCTTCACACCCCAGATCGGCCACTCGGTGCTAATGTGCAGCCTTAGGCAAGATGTTTGGCCTTGCTTTGCTCATCTGTAAAATGGAGCTACCTCACTAGGAAAAATACTCAGAAAAGCAAAAGTAGCTGCACCACTGTAAGTCCTTGGTCCCCAGGAGCCCCTGGCAGCTCTCTTGTCTCGCAGATGAGGACCTTGGGTGGGGGCTCAGGTGAACCCAGCCCCCTGCTCCCAGTTTAGCGCTCCCCCCCCGAGAACCACACTCTGCCTCCTCAGCTGACTGGTTTTGCCTGGCTCAAAACTCTTAAAAACAACGCTATGACATTTCAACGAGCCGCTCTCTCCAAATGAGTATGCTGCTCGAGGAGTTCTGTTTAAATCTAATTATGCGGCAAACCCAAAGCGGTACCATATCAGTTACATAAATACTTTTAAAGACATCTTTCTAATTATCCTTTTTTTTTTCAGACAATATACTTCGAAGAAATTTAATTAACACCTTATGAGAGACGAGGGTTCAGCATGCTAATATGCAGGGAGCATATGAGCACATTCCATCCACTGCGGCACCACGCCAGCCTCTCCCCATCACCGGGCGGCGACGGGAGGGGCTCCCACGGCCCCTTTTCTCAGGATGGGCAAGTCAAGTTAGAATCCCAGCAGGTCGGAGTTAGGCCAGACTGAGGAGACGAGGAAAACTCCCTGAGTCCCATGATGCCCAACAGGTAAGTGCTGGGAGCCCTCCCTCTCCGTTCTCCATTGACTCATCTATCCATCCATCCATCCATTCCCCAGTTCTTTCAACACAACACATCCACCGCCTACTGGGCACCAGCCCTAAACTCAAAGCTGGGGAACTGAATGGACCCGGCCTGATCCTAGGCAGTTGGTGGAGACAGACCTGGCCAGGCAGTGACCATAAAGCACAAGATTTGATGGGGCAGCAGAGGAGCCAGGGGCCAGAGAAAGCCATAACCTGGCCTGAGGTCCCCTAAACTTTCCGGGAGGAGGTGACACCTGAGCTAGTCTGGAAGCAAATCTCCCTCCCAGTTATTTCTGCCACTCCTCTGTCCTCCGGGTCCCAACCCCTACCCCATGTGGCAGGCAGTCTTGCAGGCAGCTGTCCCACCCCCGAATCCACCTGTCCCACCCTAACACAGCTGATTGGTCCAAGGCAGCCAATCACTACTGGGATATTGGCACAGGAACATGCGTGAGCCAATCAAATTCATTCATTCATTCCGCTCACATACAGAGGTTGAACCAAATTCATTCATTCATTCATCCGCTCATGTACACTGAGGCTAAGCCAATCAAATTCGCTCGTTCACTCATTCCTTCATTCCACTCATATACCCAGAGGTTGTGAGATGGCCACCAGGAGCCAGAGACCAAGTCAAAGAGGCAAAGAAGGGAGATACGGGCATTGAGACGCCACCCTATGAGCCACCTCAGACCCCAGCAACCTCTCCTCCTGAGAGTCCCTGTGTGGAGAAGCCCCGAGCAGCTCCTGCCACCATCGGCCGTCCAAGAGTACGCGCATTTCACCAGCGCTAGTTGGGCTGGGCCCGCTGCTGGAGCCCACGCTCTTTAATTAACTCTGCTCTTATTTCCCTCCGCCCCGAGGCTGATGAGCTCACTGAGGATACAAACCTAATAATCCCCAGAGAAAAAAAAAGAGACTCTTATTTCCCTGCACTGTCCTCCGGCTATTTGGATGGTAACAAATGCTCAACCTTGAAATAATAACAGTAATGATACCGATGATTCCCATGGGTTGAGAGCTCATTATGTACCAGGCACTTTACAAGCATCCGCTCTCTTCACCCTCACAAGGACAGTCTGAGTAGGGCATGAGGGCTGTGCCCATTTTACAGATTAGCAAACCGAAGATCAGAAACGGCTGAGGTGCCCAGGATCTCAGCTATGGAAGCGGGTGGGGTTGGAATGTGAAGCCGTTTTTTGGTTCCAGAACTTATGCCAACGTGAACTGTCTCCAGGCTCTACTTCTTTCACTCAATCAGTGGACAAATGCTTATTGAGTGCCTTCTAAATATCAAACACCTGCTAAGCACAGGACAGAACACCCACAGAGACCACCTCGTGCAGCTCCCAAAAACCCTGGCTGTGTTAAGAAGTGAGCAAAAGGGCAAGAATAATCAAGGAATGGAGAAAAAGAGAGCCTACAAAGGGAAGGAGAGCTTGACAGCAGCATTTGAGCCCTAGATCCAGCTGTGCCTGAAGCTGATGCCAAATCTGGATTTCCTAGCTAGTTATTACCCTTAAGATCATTTAAGTTGGGTTTCTGACACTGGCAATGGCAAAAACCCTGGCTAATCCTGGAGTCACAGGAGCCCTGGGTAACTGAGGCCTGGAAAAGTAAGCCGCGCATCTAGGGTCCAGCTGGTTAAGTTAAAGAGTGGAATCTGAACTTAAGTCTTCAGAAAAGGAACTGAAGCATTTAACTCACACTTCCTTGCGACTAGAAGAAACAAAGCAAAATGCTTACTTCCCCGCCATGTTCCCGGGGGACCAGAGAGAAGGGACAGAAACAAATGTTCCTGGTTGGGGGACCAAACCCAGCTTCCTCAAAGTGTCTGCCTGCTGGGGTGGCCCCAAGCAAAGCTGTGACGCTCGCACTCTCCCTGAGACCTAAAACCTGGCCCCGCCTCTCCCCAGCCTCGTGGGACCTTCCCACGGGATCTTCCCATGGGAATCCTGGTGGCAGGGACGGAAGACAGAGAACGCAGCCACCGGCGCCCAGACCTGGGCTGAGACCCTGGCGGAGACCTCCTCGATGGACCCTGGACCCTGCCAGCCTCTGGGTCAACCCGGTAAGGTGGGGACCATTCACTCTCTTGGAGATGTGAACACTAAGAACCAGAAGCTCTGGTGAGCACCCACTGCAGCCCACTTCCTGCGCCCTGGCCCCGCTCGGGTCTCTCTCTCTCTCCCATAAGCCATTGGCCCCCGGAAGGGCAGCTCCCGGTGCCAAAAACTCACATGAGCACTGGAAGCCGAGGCCTCCTCCCTGTTATCTCTATTTCTGGGGAAGTGGGGGCACTGAAGGTCAGGGCGCAGGGCAGGGGACTTGTCGCTTCAGCAAAGTTCCAAAACCATGTCCAGGAGTTCCCGTTGTGGCTCAGCAGGTTAAGAACCCAACATAGGGAGTTCCTGTCATGGCTCAGCGGTTAGCAAACCCAACTAGCATCCGTGGGAATGCGGGTTTGATCCCTGGCCTCGCTCAGTGGGTTGAGGATCCAGCATTATCATGAGCTGGGGTGTAGGTCGCAGACACGACTGGGATCCTGCATTGCTGAGGCTCTGGCGTAGGCTGGTGGCTACAGCTCTGATTGGACCCCGGCCTCCATATGCCACCGGTGCAGCCCTAAAAAGCCAAAAACAAACAAACAAACAAAAAACCAACATAGTGTCCGTGAGGATGCTGGTCTGATCCCTGGCCTTGCTCAGTGGGTTAAGGATCCGGAATTGCCCCAAGGTCGAGGATGCAGCTCGGGTCCCATGTTGCTGTGGCTGTGGTGTAGACCGGTAGCCACAGCTCCAATTCAACCCCTGGTCTGGGAACTTCCAGATGCCATGGGTACAGCCCTAAAAACAAAAACAAAAACAAAAAACATGTCCAGCCATGTGACTGGATATCAGCCGTGCTGATGGGAGAAACCTCTAGTCGCTAGAGGGAATGGAAGAGCGCTCTAGTCCCCTCCTCTCGTCCTACAAGTGCCGAGCACAGAGGCGGCAGGGGCTGGTTGGCTCTGTGCCGCACAACTGCCCAAAGCTCTCCCCACAGAACACTGGCTCCGAGGTGACCCCCACCACACGGCTCCCCGAGCCCCGCGCCCGCCCTTCCCACCCACCTCTCCAAATTCAGGTGTTAGGCCGCCACCCCCAGGAAGCCCTCCCTCATCCCCTCGCTCTCCCTGGGACGTGCACCTGCCTCATCCTCGCTCCCTTTGCTTTCCCTCTTCCCATCCTCCGTGCTAGGCTCGAGGGACAGCCCGTGCTGGCAGAGCAGACACAGAGAAAACTGTCCCTCAAATGAATGTATAACCACAGGTGGAAGCCTGTGCCAGGAAGGGAAGGCTCTGAGTGCCTAGATCCGGGCCGGGGGGCCGAGGGGGGCCTGGGGTGGGGTAAGGGAAGGTGTCCCTGAAGAAGTGACACTTGGGCGAGATTGAAGGATGAGTCCGTGTTAGCGGAACAAAGAGTAGGGGAAGCAGCGGGAACAGCCGGGGGAAGGATGGAATGTGCCAGCAAACAGAAGCATCTAGTGCACCTGGAGCCCTTGGGGGGAGGGTGCAGGATGGGGCTTGAGAAGGGACAGAGCCCAGGTGAGGGCCTCCCTCCCGCCGTGCCCTGCACTGTCTCCTGCAGACCTCTCAGCGCATGGACGGGCAAGGGGCCACCAGGTCCCTTCTGAAGCCTCAGTCTCATCTCTAGAGGGGTCAGCACTCCAGGCTGGCACAGCAGGGAGGGCTGGGGACAAGGTACAGAGCACTGCTCCCCTCCCAGCTACTTTCTTCAAGGACCCTGCACAGCCCGATGGGCCTGGAGGGTCTTTAAACGGTTGACTTGAGTTTCCACTCATAGGACTCCTTTGTTTTTTTCTGTTTAGGGCCGTACCCGCAGCATATGGAAATGCCCGGGCTAGGGAGCTATGGAGCTGCTGCTGCCGGCCTGCACCACAGACACAGCAACGCCAGATCCAAGCTGCATCTGCCACCTACACCACAGATGGCGGCAACTTTGGATCCTTAACCCACTGAGCAAGGCCAGGGATCAAACCCTCATCCTCATGGATACTAGTTCGGTTCTTAATCCACTGAGCCACAACGGGAACTCCAGGACTGCTTTTAAAGACTAGGAGTTGCCACACCAAGCCCCGAAGACGCCTACAGGCGGACCCCCCGGGTTAGCCTGTCCTTCAGGCACTGGTCTTGCCTTCTCACTGAGCACCAGGCTGACCATCCACCTGTCCACCCAGGACAGAGGGGCTGGTGCCCAGAAGGGCTCTCCCCAGGCCACCGCATGGCTTCTTGGGCCCCAGCGCAAGGGGTCTTCAGTCTCAGGGCCCAAAGCCCAGAGCCCCAGATCCAGACATTCATTCCTCAGGCCTCGCTTCTGCCAGGGTCCCTGGGGGCAACTGCACAAATCCCAGGGCTCAGTCTAGGGCCACGAGCGGACTGTCCCCCTTGTTATCAAATATAAATTATGGGTTTATTAAATAAGGCCCCTCACTCCCTCACCCCAGAGACAGAGCCAAGGTGGCGATAAATCACGTGTCAGCAAGTGGCATTCACCGCCCGGCGTCTCCCTCGGTGGAGACTCGCTATGGAAACCCACACGCGCTTCCCCCATGTGGGGTGTGCGTTGAAAGCAGGGTGTGGGAGGCAGCGGCACCCCACCCAGTCCCCGCATGGCCCTGCCTTCACCCGGCCTCTGCAAAGTCACAAAGCCGGGGCGACCCGAGCGGGCAATGAGAGAGCACTGGGCGAAGAGTCCAGAACTGGGGCTCACTGCACGCTCCTCCCAGAGCCCGCCCCAAACCTCCAGCTGCCCCCCAGCCCCACTGCCTTCAGGAGCCTGGACCCCGGCCTCAGGAGGGGACATCGCAGGGCAGGCTGGGAGGGATGGGGGCGGGACAGGCCCCTGTGAGTCTGCTCCATCCGCTCCAGCTGAGCGACGAATCCCGCCACTGGTACGATCTGCTACTGCATTTTCACGACTTCTATGACCCCCTGGAATGTGCGCTCAGCGTGGGCAGGGGTCTGTCTCTGATCACTGCCTGGCACCTGGCCCAGCCGGCCTGTGCTGGCAACGCCCTCAACCCCACGTGGATTCACTGACTTAATCTTAGATGAGCAGCAGCATTACGTAGATGGGGAAACTGAGGCCCCAGGAAGACACCCCACAAACAAGTGGCAGAGCCAGGGTTCAAACCCAGGCAGGTGAGCTTGAAGCCCATGTTTCTGATTACCCAGCGTGCTAGGCAGCTGCCCACAAACACGCCAAATGGATGGCTAAATGAATGAACAAGTGACCTGCAACTGCCACATGGGGAAATCACCCCTCTCCCGCCTGGTCACCCTCCTCAGGACATGGCCTGGCCCACAGGCCTGAGCGACTCCTGCATGGGACATGCTGGCCCAGCTGGGCATTTCTGCACTTCCCAGCCCCCTCCCGGCTCAGGCCACCCCACCCCCCCGCGCCTCCTTCTGCCTGCCTGCTTCCTCCTCAGAGCCCCTCCCAACTGGCCGCCCCACCCCTGCTCCCCTGGGTCTCAACCTAAAAGTCACCTTTTTTTTTTGTCTTTTTGCCTTATCTAGGGCCGCACCGGGCATATGGAGGTTCCCAGGCTAGGGGTCTAACAGGAGCTGTAGCTGCTGGCCTTCGCCACAGTCACAGCCACAGCAACGCGGGATCCGAGCCGCGTCTGCAACCTACACCACAGCTCACGGCAACGCCAGATCCTTAACCCACTGAGCAAGGCCAGGGATCGAACCCGCAACCTCATACTTCCTAGTCGGATTTGTTAACCACTGAGCCACGACAGGAACTCCTAAAAGTCACCTTCTCCAGAGGGTCCTGCCTCAGCCCAGCCCCTTGACCCCCGCTCTCCAGACTTCTGTTGCCCCAGCTCTGTTCCGGGACTGGGAGCTTCTGGGTGTCCTTAGGGCCCAGGCAGGGGTGCGACACGTGACACCTCTGCCTGGCTCTACTTGGCATTATCTGTGCTGCCTGGGGGGATCCCCGAATGGGTGGGCACACGAACACAGACACACACACCCCACCTGCTCTGCCTGAGGGCCCAGCGCTCTTGCCCATCCGTGCTGGCAGCCGGGGAGCTCAGGCTCTGGCGGACCAACTCCAACCACAGAAGAGAAAACCCAGACAGAGGAGGCCCCTCCCTGCAGCCGCCCTGCCCAGCCTCATGGTCCCAGAGACCCAGGAACAGCGTGCCTGGGACACAAGGCCTTCTTCCCTGTCCCGATCTACTCATCTGGCTCCAAAACAGATATGAGAGGCCATTTCCCAAAAAGAAGTCCCCTCTGCAAAAAAAAAGATAAGCAGCACCTGGCGATGCCAGCCCTGCAGCCCCCAAAGAAACAAGCATTTTCCAGAGCAAGCACTGCAGGGAAGGGGGTGTGCCTAGCTAGGTCCCCGTGACCACCGCTCCCTAGAGATGACACATTCTCATGGCGCATGCGGGGTGGGGGGGGGGAATCTGACCCGGCCTGGTGAGCGAGCGTCCCCATCACGGCCCTGACCTCCCTGTGCTGTCCCTGGGGACGTGGGACTTGTCAGTGACCAGGGCCCCCCAAAGGGGTGGTGGGAAGGTTCAACAACCAAGCAGACAAATGCCTAAACTCTCAGATGGAGGCATGAACACAAGTCCACAGACGGCATAGCAAAAGCAGGCTAAGAGGGGAAAGGGCCCTTGCCTGGACCGGGTGCCAGCTGTGGTGCGTGCCAGCTGTGCAGGCGCACTTGGGTCACCTGTCTGGACCTCTGTTTCCTCATCAGGTAAGCCCTGCACGGCAGGACTGATGGGAGGGGCAGCGGGACAGAGGAGGGGAACTTCCAGCGACGCAGGGAGCCCGGCAGGCGCAGGGATTGAGGCGTTTCCACCTGTGCCCAGGGGCCCCGAGCCCGTGCTCCCGCCACGGTCTCCTTGCAGGGGCGCCCCCGGTATTTTCCATCAGCCCCAAAGGTTGGCGGCAGAGCTCCGCAGTCGTTTTGGAAAGAGCCTCTGCTCTTTCAACAGAAGCAAAGCGGGTCTGGGCAGAGGGGAGGACACTCATCCAGGTCAAGGTCAGGGTCCTCCCCTGCCTTGGGGCCTGGAGCAAGTCCTGGCCCCTCTCTGGGCTTCAGTCTCCTCATCTGAGCGATAAGGACCATGAGTTAGACGGGGGGTCATTCACCCAAATACCAAGAGGTGGGGGCGGCTGGAACTCGGCCCACCAGAGGTTGCCACCGGGGCATGTGAGCCCGGTGTTGCCAGGCCTTGGGGTTTTCTACAGCAGAGCCAGAAGTGTGGATTTTTACGGGCCATCACCTCGTTCTTCAATATTTGTTAAAACATTCTCCAGGCCAAACGAAACAAGACTCCGGGCCAGGATCAGGCCCGCAGGCCAAGCCCAGGGCAGCTTCTCACACAGCCCTCCCAGCTCGGGGGCCCCGCTGGGGCTGGGACTCCAGAACCTTCGCGGTCAAGGAGCCCGGGGGCGCACCCCAAGTCCACGAGCCCGCCCCCTGGCGGCCGTCAGCGCCCACGCCCCGCCCCCCGCGGGCCCGCCCCGCCCCCCCGCTGCCCACTCACATCTGCACGTGTGGCGGCTGGAAGCGGCCCTGGTTGATGTTGTAGAAAGTGAAGGCCTGGGTGGGGTTGGAGCTGTACTCGTCCACCTCGATGATGAGCCGGCTGTGCTGGTGCCTCCGAGCGGCCATCACGTGGGACTGGGAGAAAGCCATGCCCAGGCCGCAGGGCAGGAGGGCCAGGGCCTCTGCCTTCAGGACGCCGGGATCCCACCTAGCGCGCCACATGGACCTCGGCTGGCCGCCCGGGCATCCCCTGCGGCCGCCGCCGCCGCCGCCGCCGCCGCCGCCGCCGCCGCCGCCGCCGCCGCCCGGCCCCGAGCCAGACCTGGGAACAGACTGAGGAGACGGAGCAGAACCGTGCGACAGTTAATCTGTTTGGGATTTGCTTTATTTAATGTCAGATGAAGATTTAGAAAGGGGGAGAGGGCGGGGGGCGGGGGGTGGGGGGAGAGGGGGAAAAAAAACACAGTCGTACAGCTCAAAAACTCATTAGAAATCTTTCCAACTCAGCAGTTTGATGAATATACTTTGGTAAAAAGAAAAAAAGGAAGGGAGGGAGGGGACCAAAAAAAAAAAAAACCACAGCGCTGTGGACGGATGCATGCATGGTCCAACATGTTTAAATACTTAAGACTGTTTTTTTTTTTTGCCTTCTGCAAAACGGTCCAAAGCCCACAGGGCGACCGTGAGATGGGGCAAAGGATGGCTGGTATTCTGTAAACAGGTAAGGTAGGTTTTACTTTTCGGAACTGGAGAGTAAGAAAGATTCACCTCCAACCACACCCACCCCCTGCGTAGACCCCCCCACTCACACACACACACACACACACACACACACTCCCACTGGGCCCCACATCCACACCCTACAAGCCTGAGCAGGTGGAGACAGCACTGGCGCAAATTCCTTCATCAACACCCATTTACCCTCAAGGTAGCTTTGAGCAGCGCCCAGAGAAGGGTTTTTCCCAGAAAGACTGCTGTACACCAACCTGGCTCAGGGGTGGCCTGCAGGGGTGGGGAATGGGAGGGAGGGGGTCTACTTAAAAAAAAAAAAAAAAAAAACTTCCCAAATGCCTTATAAGGATCACAGGAATTTCTGATGTTCCAGTCAAACTTTGAATCCAGTCAGAATCACAATGCTATATATATATACATATTCATATTTTTAACGTCTTTCATTGGAAAATGCACTTTGCATTTGTAGTTACTGGATTAAAATGTCCCCTTGTTTTTTTCCTTTTTGGCCTCACTCTTGGCATGTGGAAGTTCCCGGTGGCCAACCCGAGCCACAGCTGCGACCTGAGCCACTGCAGTGCCAACACCGGATCCTTAACCCGCTGAGCCACCTGGGAACTCCTAAAGTGTCCCTTTTTTGATTCCAACTTGGCTACATGGACTCCTGGAAACAGGGGCCCCGGAGAAGCCCCCATCCTACCCCAACACGCTTGTCACAACAGCCAACACTTCCTCACACAGACTGTCTTTTTTCTTGTTCTTTTCCATAATTATTTTTTTAACTATGTAAATAGGAAATGCCTCAAAGATTTGTTTTGCTGCGGGTTTCAGTCATTAACACCCTCCGACGATTCCATTTGTACCGCATTTAACCAAGGAGAAAATAACATCATTGCAACTACTCCTGGACAGTCACACCCCAGTCACGTTAAACGAAGAAAAATCCCCTTTGCTTTGCACGTGGAAGAAGAATTGACGCAGTCAGAAAACAAATTAGATTAGGAAAATGACAAAAAATTAGAGACTGGAGAACATTTTAATTAGATGCAAAGGAGAAATGGATTATTAATTTTTTAAAATCCCAACGATCATGCCCATACAAGGTGCAAGAAACAGCAGCATCCTTCTTCCCTCCCCACTCCCCCACCAAAAAAAAAAAAAAAAATCCATCCTGATTCACCACACACATCCCTCCTCTCCACTTGGGAAGATAAGGAAAAAAAAAAAAATAGCGTTTTCCCTCCGGGATGTACTTGCTCTGGTTCTTTGTCCTATTAACTGTTTCTAAGTGAATCAGTTCTCCCAGTGGACGCTGTGGCAGGATTCTGAGGTGGGTGAATCAGGGTGTCCTGGGTTTAGGGCCTGTGCCCCTCCTGTTACCCCTGGGAGAGGCCTCAAGGCAGCAGACGCCGAGGTCCAGGGCCCCCGACGGCCCAGATCTGAACAAAGGTTTGAGTCCCAGCCTTGGACTGACCTGCTGTGTGACCTTAAGCCAACCTGCTCATCTAAGTCTCCGCTTCCTCTTCTGGCAAGTGGGGTTGGTAACAGTCACACCACCTCCCAGGGCAGCTGTGTGTCAAAGGGACAGCGACTCTGAGCACAGCACCTGGCAGGTACCCAGGGGCCAGCCGATACTCGCCGTTACTACGATCGTCACTTTTCAGTCCCCCTGGACACCTGCTGTGAGCAGGTGCTGCCCAGGTACTGGAGCACCCGTGGTCCAGGGTGCGAGCAAAGGGGGCAACCCCGGGAGGCCTGAGGAACCCAAACGGTCTCACGTGCAAGCTGACCCCATCCATTCCTTGCCGTGGCTTCCTGTGGCTCCTCTGTTGACTGCCCATGACCCACGAGCCCTGCCCACGTGCCAGCCACACAGCTGGAGGCCTCCAGCTAATGGGTGCTGTGCGCTGGTTCAGAGCACGCCGCGCAAACGCTTGGCAGAGGGCCCCTCTCTAAGGCTCACCAACCACCTATGAGATAGGGGTTCAGGTTCCTAGGCCTCCCGTTCTGCAGATGAGAAGGTATGTCACAGAGAAGGGAAGGCTGTCGCCAAGCCCAGCACAGGGAGAGTGGGGCTGAGGTCTGGACGCAGGCAGCCTGGACCACCCAGTCCTCCTCCCCAGCTGGCTAAACCCACCCTTCACCCCTCAACAAAGCCACTATTTCCTCAGAGAGGCCTTGACCTAGGTGCTCATCCCAGGGTCCCAGGGAGAGCCTGGATGTCCCCTGGGGGTAGGGCCTGGGTCTCCCTTGCTTACTCCAGTACGACTCTGCCCTGAGCAAATGGCTTAACCGGCCAGAGGCTATTTCCTCATCAACAAAATGGAGAGAAAAAGAGTACCCACCTCACACAGCTGTAAAGATTAAATGAGGTGACACATATAAACCGCTTACCACAGAGCCCAGTACACAGTAAACACTCAAATATGTTGCTGTCATCATCATCATCATCATTGTCATCATCATTGCCCCAGGGCCTATCACAGAGGTTTCATGAATACTGAATTAGTGAATACATGGATGGAGGGATGGATGGAAGGATGGAAGAATGAACGGATGGATGCAGGGATGGGAGAGGGATGCAGGGATGGAGAGGGATGCAGGGATGGGACAGGGATGCAGGGAAGGCAGAGGGATGCAGGGATGGGAGAGGGACGCTAGGATGGGAGAGGGACGCAGGGATGGAAGAGGGACACTGGGATGGGACAGGGATGCAGGGATGGGACAGGGATGCAGGGAAGGCAGAGGGACGCTGCGATGGGAGAGGGACGCTGGGATGGGAGAGGGACGCTGGGATGGGAGAGGGATGCTGGGATGGGAGAGGGACGCAGGGATGGGAGAGGGATGAGGGAGGGACGCAGAGTATGTATGTAGCTAGTCTCTTTCCCTATTGCCCAGGACAGGCCTGAGGGTATCAAAAGGGCTCAGCTAAAGGTTAAAGAGTCTTGGCCTCTCTCCCCCTCACCAGCCTACAATCCTGCAAGGCCGCTGGCCAGGCTAGGCACAGCGCTTGTGAAAGGAGGGGACCAGGGCCCTCCACCCATCGCTACCGCCAAGGAGCGGGCGCCTGCACGTCCCGCGGCCAGCCGCAGTGGGGGAGAACCCTGCACCAGGGGACTCAGCCAGAAAAAGCAGGCGGCAAGGTGTCCCGCGAGGCGCTCCGCAGTGAAATGCTGCATTTCACATAAAGAGGGTTCGCAGTGGGCCCTGCTCAGAGAAATCAGGGGAACTGGGAACGCAGAGCCTTCTTTTAATACCCATTTAATATTTATGGAGCCGCAGCAACATCAGCCACCGTGCCGAGAACGCAGCCGATCCACGGAGGGGGAGCAGCGATTCCCCAACAAACAGCTCTTAGCTGAGAAGCACAGACACCTGGTCCACAGAACAACACGGCATACGGGCAAGGCGGGGCGTGCTGGCACCCGCTGTGGGGAGACCACCTGGGCTCCCGCCCTGGCTCTCTGTCCAGCAGAGTGACCTTGAGCAAGTCACACATCCTGGCCATGCCACAGGTGCCTCTCCCGTGCCAGTGGGCAGGAAGGAAAGGAGACCACAAAGAGGAGGGCGGAGTGGATGGATGAATGCTTTTACTTATTCAACACCGTTTACCTTGGCCCTACGCACTGTCACTGTTCCAGATGCCAGGAGCAGTGAAAGAATCAACAGGTCACTGCCCTCAAGGAACCGGGGGGGGGGGGGATAAAGCAAGCAGGCAAGTAAATAGAAGAGATGACTTTCAGATAATAATGTGTATCTGGAAGAAGACAGGATGGGTGATGGAACAATGGGTGATGGGGGAAAGAAGGGCTGTTACTTTAAACTGGTGACCCAGAAAGACCTGTCTAAAGAGGCGACATCACCTCGAAGGTCCGTGCTGAGAGAACCAGCCACCCCCCAGGCCCAGGAACGAGAACCAAGGCAGAGGGAACAGCAAGTGCAAAGGCTTTGAGGCAGAGGCAGCCTCAATAAACGGTCTCACTTGTATCGCTATTGTCGTTGGCCACTGGTGTGCTTCTGCCATGGAGAAGGGCCTGGACTCTGAGGTCAGAGGAAGCGGGGTTCAAATTCAGTGCTGCTTGGAGTTCCCTTCGTGGCTCAGTGGTTAACAAATCCAACTAAGAGCCATGAGGTTGCAGGTTCGATCCCTGGCCTTGCTCAGTGGGTTAAGGATCCGGCGTTGCCGTGAGCTGTGGTGTAGGTTGCAGACGCGGCTCGGATCTGGCGTTGCTGTGGCTGTGGCGAAGGCCGGCAGCTACAGCTTCTGTTAGACCCCTAGCCTGGGAACCTCCACGTGCCGTGGGTGCGGCTCTACATAAAGGCAAAAAGACAAAAAAAAAAAAAAATTCAGTGCTGCTTAGCTGGGGGGCCCTGGTCAAACCACTCAACGTCTCTGCGCTTCCGCCTCTTCACTGGTCACATCAGGAGGTGACAGCAGGGATAAGCCTCGTGCCTGCCCCTCCAAAAAGGCCCCTGCAGCCCAGACTGGGAGAGTGGATATTCTCAAAATTTCTGGGTTGAAAATTTCTCATTGAAAAACCCCATCTTTCAGGGTTCGGTTTTCAAATGTCTTATTCTTTCACAAGGCAGCTTCTCTTTCTGCTTTCCCCTCCAAGGCACTTATTTCTTGGTCCTCAGGTGCCATGAGTTGAGTCAGGCCAGAGGAAGTCAGGCCTGGAAGCCGGGGTACCAGGAGGCAAGGAGCAACTGGGGACCCAGAGGATGGAAAGCTCACACCCAGGGAAGAGGCCCACCCTGGGTCACAATCTTGTCGAGACTCCCAGCTGCATCACCAAAGCCACACACCACACCAGCCTCCGGGCCAAGGTCCCAACAGGCACACGGACCCCATCATTCCCTCACGCCAGCTGAATCTCGCCAGGAGCATCCTGCTGCCCTGAGGGAAAGCAGCCTCTGTGGCACCACTCTCGCCAAGGTCTTCACTGCGTTTCCCTGGCACCCTGGGAGTCCCACCTCTGAGCCTTTGCACATGCTGTTCCCTCATGCTGTTCCCTCCATGCTCCACCCCAACCTGTGCAGGCACAAGGGTCCCCTGGCTTGGGGCCTCAGGGAGATGTTGCCCCCAACCTCCCCAGCTTGGGTCAGGCACCTCTGCCCACAGCTCCCCAAGGTCTCTCACACCAAAGCCCCCAGAGTCGACTTCTTTCGTGTGTCTGAGCTGAGAAGCCAAAAAATAAAACAACAAGTGAACGAGTGAGCAGGGGCAGGGGCGGGGGGTAAGAGAAACCACACAGGCCCTGGGGTCTCAAGCCCAGACTCCAAAGCAGCTTTAACCTCCTGGGATCTCAGACTTTTCATCTATAAATATGCAGGTGCCAAAACCTCCCTCCTAAAACAACTGGGTAGGAGCGAGCACACAGTAGGTACTTCACTAAGCATCTTGTCCACTGGGGTTAGGAAGTTCTGATGAAGCCTAGGAGCTCGGCTTCGAACTTCCAAGAAGGCGCAGCGGTCTTCAGGTAACCAGGGGGCTCCTGGCCCCCTGCCCTCCCACCCCGTCCCTGGGCGAGCCAGTGGCCACGACTTCCCAGGGCGATGTGACTGCACGTAACCCAGGTCCACCAGCCCTTGACTAGTTTTCCAGGCAAGCTTTGCTGCTCTGCCACCCAGGGTGCTCACTGCAGGACACCGGCCAGCCCTAAAGCACCCACTGTCCTCACTCCAGGGCAGACCCTGTTCTGGGATCCCATGACGCCGATGTGAAACTGACCCTCCCAAGGGCTTGGGGTCCAGCAGGAGCAGCCAGACAGATCAACAGGGCAGATCTGACCCTTATGAGGAGGGAGAGGAGCGGGGGACGGGGGGTCCCCGAGAAAGCCCCTACCAAACTCTGAGGCCCGCCAGCATGTGCCAAAGGCCTGAAAGGAGACAGTGAGAAGGACCTTGGCTGACTCGGAGCATCACAACAGCTGCTGGATTTCTGCAAAGAGATACCCGGCTGGTCCCCGCCGCCCAGCTCTGCCCAACAGATAAATGCTGGGAAGCTACAAGCCCTGGGCTGCTGGGCTTGCAGACCTGTGGGCCAAAGACAGCTCTGCTTCGCCACAGGGCTTGCGGCATCCACTCCGCGGGCTCCTCAAAGCCAAGGTGGGTCCCGGACAGTCCTGGTTCGTGTCTGCTGTCCCCGTCGGTCATTATTACCAGCATCCTCCCTGAGTTAAAAATGTCATAAAGGATAGAGTCGCCCAACCAGCATCTGTGAGGAAGCGGGTTTGATCCCTGGCCTCGCTCAGTGGGTTAAGGATCCAGCGTTGCCATGAGCTGTGGTGTAGGTCGCAGACGCGGCTCGGATCCCACGTTGCTGTGGCTGTGGCAATGAGCTGCAGCCCCAATTTGATCCCTAGCCTGAGAACTTCCACAAGCCACGGGTGTGGGCCTTAAAAAAAGAAAAAATAAAGTCATAACTAAAGGGGAAAGTTCACCATAACCAAAGCCAACCCAAGGCTGTTTAGGCAACCACCCCCCAAAGGCAGCAATGTCTGTCTTCTGGTCGTTGGCATGTTTGCAGCCATAACTGCACGGCTAGGACAGTATTGTGTGGTCTGACTCTGAAAGTCAGATGACAACCCGTGACTACACTGGGTCCATGAAACAGGAGAAGCCGGGAGAGAGAAACCTGTGCGCTGCTGCGGTGTCCTGACGGAGCCCGGCCCCAGGATTCCAGCCCCATCCTCACACCCACACCTCTCCTCCTTAAACCCCGAGTGGGGGCAGCCAGCAGCCCCAGCCCCTCCAACTGGTCAGCCCGGCCTGCAGGAGCCTGCTCTGGCCTATCACCAGAGAGCCGGTTGGGCAGAAAGCGAGGCCCGCCGGCTCACCGAGGCTTTTGTTGGAAACTTAGTTGCAATGTGGCAAAACCTGGCAAAAAACTAGGCTAACACCTCCTAAGTGGTGCCCCCCCCAAAAAAAAAGCAAAATGCAGGGAAAATCATACTAACAGGAAAGTACCAAGGTGTGCGGTTTGGAAATTATGCTTTCACAGGCCATGCTCAAAAATCACTTTTAAGCTGCGTTTCCCCCCTTTTTTTGCCTGTGCCAGAAAATATGCAATTGATTAATAGTTGCAAACATCAGAAAGGGTAAAGGAAAAAAAAAGGGGGACTCAAAGGAAAAGAAAAAGAATAAATAGCCCAACAGGAGAAAAAAATCAGACACCATCCCCCTATGTCCCTAAAGTGACAACCCTGTGTTTGACCTCCTTCCGTATCAACTGTGGGTTTCCAAGGGGAAAAAAAAAAATACTGGCCTGTAGCTGTTATTAGCAGCCTCACTGATGAGCTAGGTCGATGAAGGAATCCACAAATATTGTGAAAATTAGACCATATTCCTTGAAAAAGGAGCAAAACCACAAGTGACTTTAAAGCATTTACCACTTTAAAACCTTTTAGCTGGGCCCATTTTGAATTATGACTACATGATTTTAAATTACACTTTCTAATTCCTGGCCGCCCACCGTCCCCCCCTCCCCAGCAGTCACTGCCGCTTCATTTTCCAATTATGTACTTTTATTTCAGAATGATGAAGAGTGCTACTTACTGGATCATGTCCTGTCTGCCACAAATAGCTGCTCACTTATTCCTTTAATTTTAGATATGAATGCAGTCAGTTCACCCGGCTGGTCTTCAAATTCTGAATATCCTCTATCCTCAGAGCACCGAACGAGGCCAGAGAAGCAAAGAAACCCTCAAAGCTCGGGCTGAGAAATCTGTTTGCAAACCAGTGCTCCGCTCCGTAAATTATTATAATTCTTGGTGCTTTCTCTATCCATCTAGCAGATCGGCAATCACATAAATAATGGTAAATGGACTGATTTTCCTTCTGCAAAGTGCTATGTCCTAGTTTTCGAAATAAAGCATTTGGAGACTCAAACGTTATCTGTGGAGTTGAGATGGGAAGTTGCTCAGATCCATTTCAAACATGCACACAGACATCCCCACACACAAAAGGAAACAAGAGGTAAACATGCAAAAATCAGATTTCTGCATCCCCTCCCCACGTATGCGTCAAGTCACACTCCGCATTCACAGACACTGGGACACCCATGGTTGGGGACGGCGGAAAAGCAAGAGGGTCTTGGGTGCGCGGTGTCCAAATACAATTTGCAAAGAAAGTGAATGTGGATTTACAGTTCTCGTGGAAATCTATTAAACAGATGTCACTGAAGCATAATCAAATCAGCACTATGGTAATTCTACACTTAAGTCTGAGATGGGGGTTTTGCCATTTTTTAACGATCAGTTTAAGTGCCTTTTTTTTTTTTGTGATCATGCGGGAATTTGCAATTAAGGATTAAACCTCCAAAGTATGATCAATTGACTGATGGGTCTGAATGACAAACTTACAAAAGCAAAACTCCTTTTCTCCAACCCGTGCCCCCCCACACACACACAGACACCCCTTTGTGCGGGAGCCTGGGGCGGGGGAGGAAACGTTTGCCTTTTCCACGAGCCCTGCAGTGCCCAAAGCACGCCTTTCGTTGAGAAGGGGGAAAGGCAAGGTGCAGCGAAGAGTTACCCTTCTCAGGGAGCCAGCGCAATATATTTTGCAGCCTGGCAGGCTGCGGTACTGTCAAAAAACGCAAAAGAGTGAAATGAAGGGGAAACGGGAAGCAGGCATCATTTTCTCCTTAAAGTGATGAAATTAGCAACGGGCGATGCCAAAAGTCTTTTCATGTGTATCACCGCCGAGCCTCAAATCCTTCTTGGAAGGAGGGGAGGAAAATGTGAAGTCGGGCGTTCGAAGCAAACTTTCAGGTGTGGGCCAGGGTGGTGGGGGCCAAGTTGGACTCAGTCTTGGCCCTGAACTCAACACACATCAAAATCAAAGGAGAGACTTTTTCTTTTTCTTTTTTCTTTTTTTTTTTTTGGTAGCTGCATCTACTTATGGTGTACGACCAGGTTCTGACCTCAAGCTGGCCAAGTTCACGGCCAAGAAAACCTTCCAAAGGGTAATTCGCAGAAAGGCACGGAAGAACCCAAGCACGTCTCGAGCCACTATCCGAGTTCAAAATTAAAACGCATCATCTCTGTTTGAGAAGATTCTTTTTCATGAGACCGGGCCGCCTTCATCGGTCATAGATATTTTAAAGGCAAATAAGGCATAACTAAGTCTAGTCTCTTTAGAGGGGGTAATGTCAAAATAAAGTGCTCGTTGTGGCAGCTGAATGGCCAGGTCAGCAGGGACAGTCACGGTAAATCAAATTAACCTAGAAACTATTTATACCTTCCCCCCAACACCACCCTCAAAGAAGGCATCTCTGCTTCTCCTCTTTCCTTCCGGGTTGCTTTTGCTTTTTACTTGCTGGCTGCTTCATCAGACCCAAGTCAGACAAGGTCCACAGCGGTCTAGAGAGGATGCTGGCCGGCGGTTTCATTCCGTGGGGGAGCAGCCACACCCCGGGCCACACGGTTGCAGGGAATGGCTTTCAGAGTGACCCGCACAACCTAAATGGTGCTAGCTGTGTGACGCGTTCCCTTCACGCCCACTCTGATCCCAGAGGGTGAGATGTTTGGTCAGAAGGAAGACCCCACAGATGGTGGGCATAGAGCAAGTCCGAGGACCCAAGCCCGGGCCGCTGCACCAGGGTCCCCTCCCAGGGTCCCTCGCTCCAGAGGTGCAGGCAGACAAAGGTGCCAACTGCCGAACGGAGAGATCTCGGGGAGAGAAAGGGGAGGCTTGAAAAGACCCTTTTTCTGTTCCTGGTGAGGGAGGGGCGATGGGAGAGACATGTCACATTGTCACATTAAAGATTTTGACAGACAATTCAGGGATAACGCAGAAATGCCACCCTTAACTGCAGCTCGCCGCCGCTGCAACTTGAAAGGCATTAACTAACCTCCACTAATTGCATGTTTTTCTGTGCATAATATTTACTTGTTAAAAGTCTTTGCCTGGCCGAGTAATTTCCTCTGCCCTGCTATTCACCGTCAGTTCACACGCCTGAAATTGGGGAAAGTGAAATCATTCTGATAGATTAAAAGACTGCACTTGGGGGAGGGTTTTCTTTCTTCCACTCGTCAAGAACCCACACCCCGAAGGCTGGTTTTGCTCCTTGAGTGCTACCCTTCCGTGAAATCTCGATACCATCCTTAATCCCTCAGACAAGTACAGGGAGATGCGTCCTGTGTTAGGTGAGCGTCGGCAAGGGGATGTAGCAAGTTCAAGGGAAAACAAATTAACTTGAATCACTTTCATCGCATGAAGATGTAAGAGTCTCACGGTGGATCGGGAATTTTTTTTTTTTTTTTTTGTCTTTTTAGGGCCACACCTGCGGCATACGCATGTTCCCAGGCTAGGGGTCGAATCAGAGCTACAGCCGCCGGCCTACACCACAGCCACAGCAACACAGGATTCGAGCCACGTCTTCGACCTACCCTGCAGCTCGGGGCAACAGCACATCCTTAACCCACTGAGTAAGGCCAGGGATCAAACCCACAACCTCTTGGATACTGGGCAGGTTCTTAACCTGCTAAGCCACAAGGGGAACTCGCTGGGAAATTTTTAAAAACCAGGCTTTTTAACACAGTTTGGGTACTAACAGAAAGACCCTAAAGCCCCTGTTACTTAATCTAAACTTAGATCTATTCTATCTGTCCATAAACACAGCCCACAGCTCACAAACACAGTCAGGGTATATGAGTGATTTTAAGTATTCCCATAGCAAATGTATCAGAGATATGACACCCCACGTGTAGGTGACACTCTGAGTCTCCCATTCAGGGCTTCAGAAATTCCTAAGGCTGAGAAATAAACCACACAGAAGCACCTCCAAATATGCAATTAAACCTCAGCGACTGGATTATCCAGCTTCTTGACTAGCCATCAGCACATATAACATGCCTCCATGGACGGAGCACTCAAGGAGACTAGCCATTTCCAAGAAACCCATCTTAAGCAAAAAGATTTTACAAGCGTGGTGGGGCTGCCACTCGGAAAGCCAATTTGCAGGGAGCCGAGCTGTCGTGAGGCACAGTTTTTTAATCCACGGCCCCCACACCAAGGTTCCCCCTAACTGTGCCCTGCTCCAGAATGCCTCTGGACCACGGTCTAGCTCAATGGCCCTGGTGTGTTCCCCACCACCAGAAGCCTGCCTCTGCCCAGCCGCATCCACCGCCCCCTCCCCAAATTGTCTCCTAGCACATTGGCTCCCGTGGATGGAGGCCCAGCGTCTAACCTGAAGGTGGCAGTCGGCCAGTGGCCTCTCCGTCATCCCCTAACGCATTTTAGCCTATGTGGCCAATTATTCGTGAAGTTGGTTTGATTTTTTTTTTTTTCAAATACCAGGTAGGGTATTGACGATGGTAATGTTCGCCTGACACCCCCTCCCATCCCCCCTGCATGGCTGGTCCGTGCTAACAAGTCTCCCACCACCATTCAAGTCTGTGAAGCCAGCTCACCATTCACCAACCAGCCCACTTTTGTTCCCTGGTTTAATTTCATAATTGTTTGCCACTTAAGCTCTCCTCCGGGCCGTTCAATAGAGGCCTCGGAAATGGGGAGGAGAGGCAACCAAGCCTGCCAGGGTCTCTGGGGGAGGCTCTGACCCAGCCCTGGGGGGAGGACCGAC
The DNA here is from genome assembly GCA_004024745.2 of Catagonus wagneri. Classification (NCBI taxonomy): domain Eukaryota; kingdom Metazoa; phylum Chordata; class Mammalia; order Artiodactyla; family Tayassuidae; genus Catagonus; species Catagonus wagneri. The sequence goes on from PVHT021183617.1 coordinate 2,091,032, forward strand.
CCCGGAGGTCAGCCGAGAAGCCCTGGGGCCCCTTCCGGGGTGGGGCCTCCTGCCCCCCGGCTCCAGCCGCCCAGCCCCCGTGGAGAGTGGGAGGGAGGGAAAAGGATGGAGGACACCTAAGGTCTATGACCCAAAGCTGGTGGCCCGCCACAGAGTGCTGGACACATCAGCTCTCAGACTGACCCTCCCCTGTCTCCCCCCGCCCCCATGGGTTAAGGGAGACTGTGCATGAATTCACTGTCCTTTACCAAGTCCCAGAATAAACACACAAGGGACAGAACTGCTCCTCAGCCTGGACATTCCATTAAATATTGCCTGTGAGGGCTGGAACCTGCCTGGTTAGCCACTGAGTCCCCCGTGCCTGGGACACAGCAGACAGTAATATGTGTAGAATGAGTGAGTGGATGGATGGATGGGTGGGTGGATGGATGGATGGATGGGTGGGTGGGTGGATGGATGAAGTTTCCAGAAATGCCCAGCAAAAGTGGCCACTACCCCAGTATTAGTCTCTGCCTCCCCCGCCCCCAAGTACCAGCAGGGGCTATGCTGCGCACAGTAGGCTCTCAAAGCCTAGGGGTTGCTATTGTTACCACCATCTTCATCACTTGCACCCCACCAATCCGCTTCTTCCACCAGCAACTCCGCCAGCAGCCGGCAGCGAGTGGCGAGCTGGGGAAAAGTTTCGCTGACCCCTCGGCCCCAGTCGGAGTCCGGCGCCCCGGCCCAGCCCCTCCTGGCGGCGCGCGCTCGACAGGGCAGCCGGGGTGCCCGGCCCGGCCGCCGGCACCGGGCAGAGGAAGCCAAAGTAACTTTGCGGGCGCCCCCGCGCTGCGCCTCGGGCGTCACCCCGCACCCGGAGAGGGTCCCGGCCGCGCCCCCCGCCCGGCCCGGCGCCCGCGCCCCGCTCCCCGCGCCCCGGCTCGCGCCTCGCCCGCCCCGGCCCTACCTGGCCCCGGGCTCCTCTTCGGCGGCCGCGGCGGCCGCGAGCAGCAGCGCGCACGGAGGGAGGCAGGGGCCCGGCTCCGGGGAGGGAGGCGCGCAGGGGCGGGGGCTCCTCCGGCGGCGGCCGCCTCGCCGCGCGTCCGAGGCAGCAAGTGGGAGCCAGACTCCTCCTTCGCGGGGCGGGGGGCTCCCCGCCGCCCGCCCGCCGCGCGGCTCCGAGCGTCCCCGGCTCCCCCGCCCGCCGCCGCCGCCGCCGCCCTCCGCCCTCCCCGCTTCCTCCCCGCCTCCCCCGCCCCGGCGCCGGGAGGGGCGCGCTCGCGCCCTCGGTGCCCGGTCCCGCGCGGCCGCTCTCCGGGGCCCCAGCCTGGCCGGCCAGGCCTCGGCCCTCGGCCCTCGGCCCCCTTCCGGGCACGGCGCCCGCATCCCGCCGCCCAGAAGAAGGAAGCGGGCCCGGGCGCAGGGAGGAGGAGCGGGGCCCGCGCTGCGGAAAAGGGCCGCCGGCTGCCCCGCCGCGCCCCGCGCCGCCCCCTCCGGCCCCCAGCCCGGCCGCGCGCGGGGCGGGGGCGCTCTCACCTCCGGATCCGCGGCCGCCGCCGCGGCGGGCACCGCGTGCTGGGGCGTGCGCGGCTCCTTCCGGGGCGCCGCGGCCCCCGCCCCCGGCACGGACCCTCTCCCAGGGCCGCCAGGGCACCCGGCCTCGGGCCCCTCCCACCGGGAGTCTGAGAATTCCCCCCTCGGCCCCCGCTCTCTCCAAGAGCTGCAGACCCCAGCCCCTGGGCTGCTTAGGCCCTCCCCCTCCTGCGCCCCCAGGTCTCTTCTCCCTGGGGGCCCCAGGTCCCCAATCCCACGGTACAGTAGGTGGCCAGCAGAGGCCTAACCTGGAGTGGACAGGTAAGCAGGTCGGGACCTGGGACCTGGCCCCTGGTTTGAAGAAGGCCCTGCCTTATGGTGGGGTGCGGGGAGGGGGGACAACACCCCTGGGAGCGGTGGCCCTACCCTGGGGGCTTTGAGAGGCCCCTTGTGACTTCTAGCCCCTGCCAGATGGAGACTGGTGCCCAGAGGGCACAGGTCGTGCCAGGGCCTCCTTCCAGACTGAGAAGGAGGTGTAGCCCCCTCAGAGGCCCATCTCAGGCACCCCAACAAATGGCTGTGGGTCCCCCTCGCCCAACACACATCACACTGTGCCTCCGCTCCTGACACTATCAGAGCTTCAGACACAGCCCTCAAGACAGGACACCTTGCAAGCAAGCGAGCCTCAGGCCTGGCCTGGCCTCAGGGAGGCACAGAAGAATTCCCCTCCCAGGGCAGGAGGGGGAGTGGGAACCGCCACTAGGGCTTCCTGGAGGCGGACACACCCCAGCCAAGTGTATGCCAAGGAGAGAAGGTATGGAGAAGGCATTCCAGGCGGAAGGTACGGGGCTTGCAAAGGCCTTGGCACACGTGCGGTGGCAGCTTCAGTGGGGCTGGAGAAGGAGGAAATCGGGGATTGAGGGGGTCGAGGCAGATCCGGAAGGGCCTCGGACGCCTGCCCAAGGGGGGTAGGCTTTTTGTCAGTGAGCCGTAGAAGGTCTTTGAGCAGGAGCACCTGATCAAGTTCATCTTTTTGGAGTGCGTTCAAGCAGCCCTGACAGAGGAGGGGGGTGATGGAGGCCGGAGGGGGCCCCTGAGGCCAGAGAGGGGCCAGAGACAGGAGGGGAAATGGGAATAGCTGCCCGCCAGGACTTCCTGGAGGTGGACATCCTTTTGTCTGTGGACCTCACTTTGCAGAATCGCTGGGACCATTCTGGGGCAGAGTAAAGAGGCCAGACTGGAAGGCCAAGGTCAGCGGGGAAGGGGGAGAGACAGCTGGAACGCGCGGTGGGTGAGTGCAGTGATGGTACATGGCCTCCCTCCAAGACCAGCCCGGGAGAGGGTTCCCCAATGCCCACTCCCCCCCCAATGGGCCGTGCTGACCTTTGCAGATGCCCAGCACAGCCCCTCTGTGAGGGTCGGGGACCCCAGGCAGGCTTTCTCAGGCCAGGCGGAGAAGAGTGTGGGAGCAACCAACTAGGAACTGAGAAAAGAAAGCCCAGGAAAAAGCGCAGGCCTGCTGCCGCAGAGAAGGTTTGGTCAGTGGCGCAAACCCGCTGTCGGCCCCGCTGCTCAGGTGGCTGCAACATCCATTCGGTACCTGTGTTGTCCTGGGAACTGCATTTCTGCCAGGCTCCTGCTGGGTGGCCAGGGACACAGGGACACCCTAGTGCAGCCCCTGCCATCCAGCTGTGGCCAGTGTAAGGCCAAAGGAAGAGTCACGGGCAGAGATCACCGCAGACAGAGTGTCAGGGAGGGAAGATGAGATGCCCACCGGGGGAATGGGCTTCCTGGAAAAGGGTCTGGGGAGGGGCCTGGAAGAAAGAGCAGAAGGTGTGATGGGCACTGCCTGCGGCAGGAACAGCAGACTTGGGGCTGGGGGGCGGGGGAGGACAGGGAGGGACCCCTGAGAAACTGCAGCATTCCGTAAGGCAAGACTTGAATGCCATGCTCAGCGGGTCATGGCTGCCCCTGAAGGCATTTGAGCAAAACGCCCTGTGGTGTCTTGTGCCCCAGCATCCGGGACAAGGCCAGTGTCAGGTGAATGAGTTAATGAATAAGCAGATGAAGGATGAGAAACGCTGACTTAAACTCCCCCAAGCACCCAGAGCCTCCCAGCTCCTCCGGGCCGGCTGCCCAACTCTGGGCTGTGAAGGAGCAGCCCAGACTCGGCCGGGGTCATGCTTCTCCCCCCAGCACAGGGTCTCCATGGGTCCATCATACCTGCCTGGGAAACAGGACTTGGGCTCAATAGCCCAACAGGCTCCACCTGTTACCTGCCAAGGGCAAAACCTCGGAACACCCTGGAAGACATGTGGTTGGGGACAGTGGAGAATTTGGGGTCTTGGGGGCGGAGCAGAGATGTTCATGTGACATTCGTCCTCCAAGATCAGCTTCCTCTCCACCTCTGACCTCACCAGCACCCCCATCATCTCTCAGAACACAGTCTCTTACCTTCCTCAGATACACACTTATTAAGCACCTACTGTATGCCCAGCACTTAGCACCTCCTTCAGAGCAAAGCCCACCGAGGCTACCCGCCTCAACCTGCGCTAGCCAGTCCCAGGCACTGAGCTCTAAACTTGACCCACGCCTACCCTGGTCCAGGCTGCCTCCTGGAGGTCAGGCTCTCTCGGGCCCCCAGCGCTGCATCCTGCAGGCCTGGAGCTCATTGGGTGCCGAGTGAGCAGGCTCTGAGAGACAGAGAATGAGGAATGTGGGATGGGCAGGGTAGACCCGCTCCTAAAAGAGCAACCAATCTGGCAAACACAGCAGACATTCTGCTTTTGGAAAATTTAATAACACAGTGGCACTTGTTCATGGAGACTAATAGAAACACCACACGATCCCACACTGTGAAACCAGCCAGGGGATGGCTCGTTCAGCTGGGAAGCATTTCCCAGGCGCCTACTATGTGCTGGAAGCCAGGGAGAGAGATGCAGGAGAAGGCAGGCTGTCTGCCCTCGGAGAGGCGGGAGGTCAGCAGATGCTTGTGACACCAGAGAGCAGAGGGCGGCTGAGGGCGGGGAGAAGGGCAGCAGATGGAGCCCAAGGAGGTTTCAGAAAGAGGCTATGTGCGTGCTCCGGCCGCGGAAGATTGTAGTCTGAGGATAAATGGGACGGGGACAGCCCAGCAGAGGGACCGGCCAGCCAGGCAAAGGCTCGGAGTCTTGAGAGAGCATGGTGTTATCCCCTGGCCCACAAATTCACCTTCCCAGGAAGCGTTCCAAGGCAATAACTGCAGGCTGTTTATAGTAGCCCCAAATCAGAAGCAAGCTAGCTGCCCAGCCAGAGGGGATCAGCATTAAAATTTGCAAGAAATTTCAAGTGGCCAGATCATGTGGCTGACATGTAACAGGGCAGGAAAATGTCCGTGCTCGTCGCACATCCCAAAACAAGGGAAGTAAGTTCCACAGGAATATGCCTGATTCTGGGATTTGAAAAATGAGATACAGAAGAAAGGAGAGAGTGTGCAGAGCAACATGTCCGCACTGGGGATAAGATTTTCGTAGGTGAGCTTTTCCCTTTTTCAGGTTTTTAGGCCCACACCTTCAGCCTCTCAAAGTTCCCGGGCTAGAGGTGGGATCAGAGCTGCCGTTGCCAGCCTAGGTCACAGCCACAGCAACGCCAGATCCGAGCACCATCTGCGACCTACACCACAGCTCAAGGCAACGCCAGATCCTTAACCCACTAAAGTGAGGCCAGGGTGGAACCGGCATCCTCGTGGATACCAGTTGGGTTCTTAACCCGCTGAGCCACCACGGGAACTCCCTAGGTGATTTGCAGCTTTACTTATGAGACCTTTTTGCTGTCTCCAACTTTCTTGTGATCATCAGAATATGGTGAGGGACAGAGGGGAGCATCCAGGAAGAGGGGTGTGAGCAGAGGATGGGGTGCATGTAGAACTGGGATGACCCAGTGGCCTGGCAAGGCCCGGGCCCTGGAGGACTCCAGTTCCTCGTTGACAGGATGACTTAGTTTTCCAGCCTTTCCTCAGGTCCTCCCCCGTGCCTGGCTCAGAGCCAACCTGCAGGACACAGTTGCTATTCAGCAGATACTCACTGGGCCCCTCCAGCATGCCAGGCACTGTGTCAGGCCCCAGAATCCCCCCAGTAGAGGAGATCAGAGGGTTTTAGGGCAGGTGGAAGTCAGCATGGGCTGGGGGGCTTGAGAGAGGCTCCCTGGAGGAGGTGACCCGAGCCGGGGCTGGAGGATGAACTCTGGCTTTGTGCCCCCACCTCTGCCTGCTTTACACGCCCCCGTGGCAGCTCCGCCTGCCGGCACAGACCCGTCTGGATCCTGACACAGCCCAGAGGCAGGTTGCTTTCAATGCAGCCACCTGGCGTGGGTCTTACTCCAGGCCTTGCTCTCAGCCCAGAGTCCGGAGTAAAGATGCCACAGTCTATCAGGGACCCCAGGCCCTGCCCACCTCTGGTGAGGCTCCAGTACAGCCTAGAATGACTGGCCCAACTCTGACCCCTGCTTCGAATCCTGCCTCTGCCACTTACAGCTTTGACTCTGAACTTCAGCCTCTTCTCTTTTGTTACTGCGAAGCCGGCACGGTAATTTCTACCTCGAGGACAGTGTGTGTAGAATAGCTGGTACGCAGGTGGCTGAGCAAGCAGAGGCTGGTAACACCCTCCCAGTTCTAGATACCAAGTCTGGGGAATCTGGATTCTAACCAGTCCTGCCACTAACTTGCTTGTGACCTTGGACCTGGCCTCATGTTACCCTGAGCCTCAGTTTTCTCAGCCTGGGGAGACAGTGCTGTGCCAGCTCGCGGCTGGGCTTGCTCCAAGATGAATGACTAGATGTGGAAAGACACCAGGAGTTCCCTGGTGTCTGGCTGAGGGTCTGGCTGGGCTGTTGTCCAAATGAGCCCTTCCCACCCCCACCCCCACCTTTCAGGGCACCCCCCCATATGACCCTCGGGCCATCACCCAGAAAGCCAAGTGCAGCAAAGGGCCTTGTATTAAAACTAGACCCAGGACTTCCCGTGATGGCTCAGTGGAATCTGACTAGCATCCACGAGGACACGGGTTCGATCCCTGGCCTCACTTGGTGGGTTAAGAATCCGGCGTTGTCGTGAGCCGTGGTGTAGGTCACAGACGCGGCTCGGATCTCGTGTTACTATGGCTGTGGTGTAGGTTGGCAGCTGTAGCCCCAGTTCAGCTCTTGGCCTGGGAACCTCCATATGCTGCGGGTGCTGCCCTGAAATAAATAAATACATAAATAATTAAATAAAACTAGATCTAGACTCAGCGGATCATTCCACAGGGGTCAGCCCCGGGTAGATCAGCCTGGAGGGTGAGGCAAATTTGTCACTGGAGAGTTGGCCCAAGATACGCTTCCAGAATGGCCTTCTCTGCCCCAGGCGATGCCTCTCCAAGACTGGCATCCCCAAGAGCTGGACAGAGGCCAAGCCCAGACAGGACCATCCGCCCCCTCCAGGCTGCGGGAGCCAGGAGGGTGCTGCGGCCCACAGGTCTCCGGAGGGAGGGTTCAGATCCTGGTGTCACTCCGGGTCACCGCTAACATGAGTGGCCTAGGTTCCCAGCACCCACGGCCCCACCCCGCCCCTCATTTGCTGTCTCTGAGCCTTTATTTTTCCTAAGGAATTCTTCCAAGTTTCTTACAGCAAGTTTATTTCTCACAACACTCTGGCTGGGACCTCGGCTAGGGGCACTTTTCCTTGTGAAGGGAGACCAGAAAGCCCATTCTACAGATGAAGAAACTGAGGCACCAAGAGACTGTTTGAGACCTGTCCGGCTAGTGTGTGGTAAAGTTGGGACTGCAAAGCCAGTCTGCAAACTCCAGAGCTCTCATTTCCCCCCACACACCCACGCTGCTGCCCCCAGATGCCAGAGCAGCTCCTTCCAGCCCCACTAAAGGCCCCCCACACATCCAGGTACCATGCCAGTCCCGCCAGGGGTTGCTGAACTCTGCTGAGCTATCCAGGATCCTGGCCAAGCCCAGCCTTGCCCCACAGCCTTCACTGGTCCTGCCCCAGCTGCCGCTTCTTCTGACCACTTGGATAGCAAAGAAGTGGGAACAGGTGAATCTGGGCCTGCCCCAGGCCCCCATGGCTGCAACGCTTGCGCTCTGAGGGCCCCTGGATATGACACTTCAACTCTCAAAGCCTCAGTTTGCTTTCCTAAAAATGGGTACAACATAGGGCGGGCCAGGAGGTGGTTCCTATTCAATAAACTTCATAGATATCACAACTACCTCCTCTGGGCCATGCAAAGCCAGTGACGTGGAGGGACGTGGAGCTGGCCCTGCCCCTGAGCGAGGGGTCCAGAGGGTGTGGGTCCTAGAAACCAACAATGACTGCACACTGCTGACCGGGACAGAGGGGGACAGATGCAAGGGACCTCGTACCCCTCCTGGGGGCAAAGAAGGAAAGGTGCTCAGACAGTGCCTGGTGACAAGTGCAGAGGCGGGAGGGGCCGAGTAAGCAAAGGCCCAGAGGCGGGCACCAAAGGGAACCCTGGGGCGGAGGAAGGAGGGGTTCAGGGAGAGGAGCAGGCAGAGGCGACACCTCCCCCAGCACCCCCTGTGACCCCAGAGCAGAGCCCAGGCAAGGCAGTTGGAGCCTGACCAGACCCCTCAGCTGTGGATGATGTGAAGGCGGACAAAGGAAGGTGAAGATGGAGATAAAATGACCAGGGCTCCGTGACTTCTAGGTAATAAATAGTCTTTTTAGGGCTGCACCTGCAGCATATGGAGGTTCCCAGGCTAGGGGTCGAATTGGGGCTGCAGCTGCCGGCCTGCACCACAGCCACAGCCACAGCAACACCAGATCCAAGCTGCGGCTGCGACCTACACCACAGCTCACGGCAACGCCAGATCCTTAACCCACTGAGTGAGGCCCGGGGATGGAACTGGCCTCCTCGCGGATACTAGTTGGGTTCTTAACCCACCGAGCCACAAAGCGAACTCTCAAGTTTCAGGCATTTTACGAGTGTCTCCTCATTCAGTCTTCACAGCCCGCATACCTGCTCAGGGTGGGGTGCTGGATGAGCTGTGGACACAGTGGGGTCTTCAGGCTGCTAGTGCCCGCACAGGTCAGCTTATGATTTGCTCAGTGGCCCTGGTTCTGCATCCCCGTCTGAAAAACAGGTGAAAGTACTGCCTGCCTCCTGGGGTCCTGATGCGGTCAGGTGAAGCACAGATGTCAGTGGGCCCTGAAAACCGGGTCCTCCGTCCTTGGGGACATTTGGCGCTACTGCTGGAGCTCACCAGGACTCTCTGGGCAGCCCTGGCATTTGCTGGATGCCCGGTGTCTTCTCCGCTCTGGGGCTGCCGTCTAGGAGCTGCTCCACCCCAATAACCCTGTTCAAAAGCAGCTTGGGGAGTTCCCGCTGTGGTGCAATGGAATCAGCAGGGTCTTGGGAACGCTGGGACGAGGGTTTGATCCCTGCCAGCACAGTAGGTTCAGGATCCGGTATTGCCACAGAACCCTAGCCTGGGAGCTCCATATGCTGCCGGGCAGCCAAAAAAAAAAAGATCAGCTTGAGTTTGTGGGCACTGGGACATGGGTGACCCCACTCTCACAAGAACCCCACAGACGGCTCCCAGTAGTGGAAGCACCGGGTTCAAGTCAAACTGTCTGACCTCCGAGCCAGTCAATGATGGTGCTGGTGGCAAACATGAAGAAAGCGGGATTTGCTCCTGGGACCCAGGAAAGGACCGAGTGAGCGAGGTCCAGGCCCAGCCCTCTGCCGCTCACACCAGGGGGCTCTGGTAAGATGCTCAGGACATGAGCCCAGGGCCTGGCACAGGTGTCCTGGCCAGGACCAAGCCGAGAGCGGAGCCCCCAGGGTGGGCCAGACCCTAGAACGAATGCCCCAGGGAGTAGAAGGCCGGAGGCGAAGGCACCAGGCACCAGCTCAGAGCAGGCACCTCCTTCGGCAGCAGCCAGGCCTGAAAGCTGGGCACCCCCGTGCCTGCCTCCTATCCCTCACCCCTGCATCTGGCAGCAAACCCAGTCCTGTCCACCTGAACCCAAGCCCTCCCATTCTCACGGCCCCTGGCCCCTGTTCCCCACACTGCACTCAGGGCACCCATCCCCAACATGGGAAACTTCAGGGGCTCCCCATTGCTCTTAGGTCCGCATCCCGCTGGTGGGGCTGGAGGTCGGGGAGAGCTCTGCCAGGCAACTTACCCAGGTAACCTACCCCTCCTGGGCACACCAAGGGACTGTAACTCTGCCCTCGACCTCAGCCCATGGCCAGCGACAGGGTCCTGATCCTGGGCACCTCGGATGGGATCAAGGGTCAACAGGGCACACACAGGTCAGAACGGCCATCATTTAAAAAATCTAAAGACACATGCACCTGTGTGTTCATTGCTGCACTATCCACAATAGCCAAGACATGGAAACAACCTAAATGTCCCCTGACAGATGACTGGATTAAGAAGATGTGGTATATATGCACAACGGAATACTACTCGGCCATAAAAAGAACAAAATAATGCCATTTGCAGCAGCATAGATGGAACTAGAGGTTCTCATACTAAGTGAAGTAAGTCAGAAAGAGAAAGACAAGTAATCGCATAATATCATTTATATCTGGAATCTAATATACGGCACAAATGAACCTTTCCGCAGAAAAGAAAACTTGTGGACATGGAGAACAGACTTGTGGTTGCCAAGGGGATGGGAGAGGGAGAGGGATGGACTGGGAATTTGGGGTTAACAGATGCAAACTATTGCCTTGGGAATGGATAAACAATGAGATGCTGCTGTATAGCCCTGGGAACTATGTCTAGTCGTTTATGATGGAGCATGATGGTGTGAGAAAAAAAAATGTATACATGTATGTGTGACTGGGTCACCTTGCTGTACAGTAGAAAACTGACAGAACACTGTAAACCAGAAATAATAGAAAAAAATACAAATCATTAAATTAAAAAAAAATCTACCAATAACAAATGCTGGAGAGGGCGTGGAGAAAAGGGAACCCTCCTACACTGTTGGTGGGAATGTAAATTGGTACAACTGCAATGGAAAACAGTATGGAGGTTCCTCAGAAAACTAAATACAGAACTTCTGCATAATTCAGCAATTCCCCTCCTGGGCATTTATCAGGAGAAAACCATAATTTGAAAAGGTACCTGACCGCCGTGTTCATCACAGCACTATTTACAAGAGCCAAGACACGGAAGCCATCTAAACATCCATCAACAGAAGGACAGATAAAGAAGACATAGTACAGGAGTTCCCATCATGGCTCAGTGGTAACAAACCCAACTGGTATTCATGAGGATGCAGGTTCGATCCCTGGCCTCGGTCAGTGAGTTAAGGATCCAGTGTTGCCTTGAGCTGTGGTGTAGGTTGTAGATGCGGTTCAGATTCCCAGTTGCTGTGGCTGTGGCCTAGGAACTTACATATGCCTCGAGTGTGGCCCTAAAAAAAACAAAAACAAAAACAACAAAAAATGGTACATATATACAATGGGAATACTGCTCGGCCATAAAAAAGAACGAAATAATGCCATTTGTAGCAACATGTGTATAACTAGAGGTTCTCACACTATGTGAGTTAAGTCAGAGAAAGACAAATACCATATGATATCACTAATACCTGGAATCTAAACTATGGCACAAATGAACCTATCTACAGAACTGAAACAGACTCACAGACATAGAGAACAGACTTGTGGTTGCCGAGGGGGAGAGGAGAGGGAGTGGGAGGGACTGGGAGTTTGGGATTAGTAGATGCAGACTAGTGCATTTAGAATAGATAAGCAGTGGGGTCCTGCTGTACAGCACGGGGAATTCTATCCAGGCTCCGAGGATGGAACATGATGGAAGATAATATCAGAAATGGAATGTATGTATATGTATGACTGGGTCACTTTGCTGTGCAGCGGAAATTGGCTGTAATTTGCAATTACAACATTGTGAGTCTACTATAAGAAAAAACAATTTTTTTGAAGAGTCGGTGGGGCAGCTGAGCAGGCCTGGGGTCCAGATGCCGCTGTCTGGGGCTTCCTGACAGCATCCAGAGCCCCACCGGTTTCTTTCCTGCTGGAAGTCCCCCGCTCCCAGCACCCTGCGCCTGTGAGAGGCAGCGCTGGAGGGGTGAGCACAGTCTGAGGGGTAAAGACTCCTGCCTCGTTAGGTTATGCTGATCACGCGGGATAAGGACCTCAGACTGCCCAGCGCTGGCGGTACAGTCAGTGACGGTCCCCAGAAGACCCGGGAGGCCTCTGTCCCAGCCTCTCCCTAACCGCTGGCATCCCCATGCTGCTCGCTGCTGGACCTCAGCTCCGTTTGTACCCCCGGGCAGGTATTCGGTAGACACTTAATGCCACCAGATGTACCAGATGGAGAAACTCTGGGAGCAACCTCTCTTTTGATGCCTGAAATCTCCCCATGGGGGAGCTGTTATCCTTGGTGAAAGGCAAAATTCCTGGGAGGCATTGCAGTTGGGTTGGGGGTGCCAGCCTCCTCCCGCGATGTCCCCCCCCCGCCCCCTCTTTCAGAGGGGAAGCCCCTTTTCCATTCCTGCAAGGGCCCTCGTGTCTCTACTTGCAGGTCTCCCACGCCCATGGCTCCCCACTTCTCTAGGGACCTGCTCAGTTCCATCTTTGGGTCTTGCCTGGGTCTCCCACGCCCGTGGCTCCCCACTTCCCTGGGTTCCTGCTCCATGCGCTCTTTGGGGTCTTGCCCGCGTGCCTCCAGGGCGGCTCCCTCCAGGATGGCCCCGGGGAGCCCAGGAGGCATCAGCAGAACACTTGAGTCCGCTCTCCCCAGACTCTCAGCCCCCTCATCGAACTGTCCCTCAGCTAACCCGCCCCCCCCATCTGAGTCCTCATCTCCGAATGAGCCCCGGGCTCTCTCTTCCCTGCAAGGAATGGCATCCAGACCAGTGCTGAGACCAAAGGCAGCTCTTAGGTGGGCATGGAGCAGGGAAGAAGCCAGCAAAGGACAGTTGTCCTACCGCAACGGCAGTCATTCACACTCTAGTCTGAATGTTCCCAGCCCTATCCTAACAGCAGTTTTGAGTCAGACTCATCAAAGTAGGGAACTACTTTGTACAAAGAGGAAACTAAGGCCCACATTGAGAAAGAAACATAGGAGAGGGGTTACTCTGTCCTCAGATTAGAGGGAGGGATAAGCAGTCCCTGGAGAGGAGGGTTTAGGGTGGAGGCGAGGGAGCTGAAGACAGACTCGTGATTTCTCCTTCCAGAGTGGTTGATGCCAGAGGCCACAGGGCTGCCCATAAAGCTTACTGTTTCAATTCATCAGGATAATCACCTGTTTTACTTTATTTTATTTTAAAATGAGTTTGGAGCTTTTAGGTGACCTGGCCAAAAGGTGGCCTGCAACGACCCCAACCTCCATGTGCTTCCATCCTTGACAGTGGTCTGTAGACAGCCAAGGGGACAAGAAAGATGCGTGTGCACATGCGGTCCCCAGGCTCCCTCCCCAGTGGAACGTCACTCACGCAGTGTCCCCCCGTCTCCTGCTCCCAGTGTCCCCAGCACTGCCCTGCGACTGCAGCCCATCATAGAGGTGACAAACCTGCTACGTTTGAGCACATCTCAGGGGCTGCCCCCCAGCTCTGCCTCATCCAGGGGCCCCTCTAGCCAGTCCCCACATTTCTACATCTTCAGGCACCTCCAGTGGACAGGCATCTCTCCACCTGCATTTATACCTTCTCGTGTCTCCTGACCTAGGGAATGAGAGCTCGGCACTCCCCGCCACCCTGCCGCCACCGCCCGTCTCTTTCCCCTTCTCAACCAGCTTTCCCCGAAAGAGGCCTCCAGGCGTTCTGTTTCTGCTTCCCCGCCTCCCTGGCCCGCTCCTCAGGCCAGGCGGAGTCACCAGTGGCCTGCTGGTGTCTGTCACTGTCCTCTCACCCCCAGCCATCTGGGCCTTTCCCCCTGCTCCCAGGGCAGAGTCCAGCCTCCTGGCTGTGGACTTGCATGTTCGAGTCCCGGGCGCAGCTCCAGGCTTGTTCCATGCCCCACCCCCACCCTACTCTCCGGACACACCTACCAACCTCCTTCTCATTGGCTTTGGGATTCCATGCTAGCTCAATCTTCTGCCCCTGGTCAAAACAAAACAAACAAACAAAAATTTAAAAATTAAAAGTAAATAAATATGGACCTAGAAATTATCATGCGAAGTGAAACCAGTCAGACAGTTAGACAGCAACACCCAATGCTACCGCTTACATGTGGAAACTAAAAAGACACAATGAACCTCTTTGCAGAACAGACAATGACTCACAGACTTTGGAAAACTTTGGTTTTTCAAATAAGACAATCTGGGGGGTGGAGGGATGCACTGTGGGTTTGGGACACAAAATCTGTCAAATTGACTTGTGATGATTTGTGTACACCTATAATTGAAATAAAATTCATTGTTAAGAATGTATGTATGTATGTGTGACTGGGTCACTATGCTGCATAGTAGAAAATTGACAGAACACTGTAAACCAACTATAATGGAAAAAATAAAAATCATTAAAAAAAAAGTGGTTAGAATAAATTCAAAAAAATAAAAAAGTAAATAAAAAGGAAAAAGAAGAAAGAAAAAAGAAGAAAACTCACAAAGCTATTGCTTATCTAGAATTACTGTGTGCCAGGCGTCCTGCTAAACATGGATTAGCCCATCCCATCCTCCCTCTCGCCATGTTTATACATTAATTCCAAAAATATTTAGTGAGCACTTACTTTGTGCCACCCCCTTTTGTAAACACCAGGGCACAGCACAGCGAGCGGGTGTGGAAACTGAGGCTCCGAGAGGCTAAGTGACCCTCCTGGGCTCACAAGGCTATGAGGTGCACTGCACTTCCTTTACCCAAACGCCCCCCACCCCCGGCCATGGTCCTCCTGTGGGCCACCCACTCCAAGTCAGCCCCAGAACTCTGCCCACCCGCCACCTCCCACCTCCTTCCGTGGCCCCTGGAGCCCAGCGCCCTAGATGATTTGTTCTCCCCAGGAGCCCCCTCCCACCGTGCCCGCCGCCAGGCCGCCAGCCTGGCTGCTGCCTTCCCTGAGAGCCGCTGCCAAGCTGTCAACTCCTTTCATCGCCCCGAGGCAGCCGGAGGGAGCGCCAGCAGCAGCCTTGGCACACGCCCGCCTCCGGCCGCTCCCCACGTGTCCTCAGGCACAGACTGCAGGCCAGCAAGGCAGGAGCACCCAGCACCGGGCCCCTGGCCCTCGGCTGCAGAAGGCAGGGAGGGTTGACCGCTGGGGGAGCCGGCCCTCCCCATCACAAATCAGGAAACTGAGACTGGGAGTCGATCAGGCCTCTTTCGAAATTGTCTACATTAGTCACATCAACAGCAGAGTGACGATCAGAGGGCTGTAGGAAGTAGTGCCTTCTGCTGGAATGTTCTTCATTCGACCCCCGCCCCCACCAGCCCCTCAGAGCTCAGCGAAGGCAGGCCTTTCCTCAGACGAGGGTCCCGGCCCTCACTCAGGTCAAAGCCCCCCATGAGCACTCACCCCACACGCTGCCAACAGTCAGGCTGGACAGGTGCCTGACGACCAAGGAAGCTCAGGGGTAGGACACGGGGCCTCGTGGGTCCCCACTGTTGGTCTCTTTGCTTCTCCCCACGCGTGGACCTCCAGCCGGCCCTTCAGGACAGCTGTGTTTGTCTTCTGGAGGCAAGACCTCTGCCCCCGCCCTGACTGGGCCCCCAGAGGCAGCAGGGGAAGAGCCAACTTTCACAGAGAAGCCAGTGGCCTCAGGAAACTGTCCCTTGCCCTCGGCGTTGAGGTGAGGGTGAGAGGCCAGGTCAGGCTCCAGGATCACCTCCGTGGAGACACCCCTGGTTCTCTGCGCCTTTGCTTCCCTTTCTGCCAAACCGACTCTGATTCTTTCTGGTCAGCCTGGTGACAAGTGAAAGGAGGAGATGGGCGTGGGCCTTTCCCCAGCCTCCTGCTGCCCTTTCTCCGGAGGGGAACACTTCCGAGGGGTAGGAGGGCCCTGGAGACAGGCCAAGGCAGCCAGCCAGCTCTGTCTGGGGCCTCCGTCTGCCGCTTCATGGCACCCAGGATACCTGCCGAGGCTGGGGTCTAGGACTGCCATTCTGACCGGGCCACAGAGAGGGAGACGAGTGTCTGCAACAGAAACCACATCCGAGGAGCGTGAGGAAAAAGGCTGTTTTCTGGGAGGACAACGAGATGAAGGAAGAGCTGAGAAACCAGTGTGTGGAAGGTAGAGACCCACGCGGCCCTACACACATCAGTCCCCAAGGAGCCCTCCCACCTCCAAGCTCCAGGTCTCCCTATTCTGGCTTCAGATTCACGGGAGGGAATCCTATTGGGCCGCACTTGGGACAGGTGTTCAGCCTGGACCAATCAGCCATGATGGGGGCGGAGTCACATAGCACCGAGTGAGTTTGGCCTATCCCAGGGAGAGGAGAATCTGTGGGCGGGGCAGCCACTGATAGGTGGCGTCTCATTTACAGACGGGAGGTTGACAGGTTCCCAGGATAAAGTGTCCCTCCTAGGTGGGTCCCAGCACCCTTCCACGAGCCCAAAGGCCCTGTAGTGGGAGGGAGCCAGACATGTTCCAGTAAAAAGAAGGAAAGAGAGGTGGGGCAGGGCCCAGGGGAAAGGACCCTCAGTGGGGTGGGCAGCTTCAGGCCATGGGGCAGGGCGGGCGTGATCACGGCCATGTTTTCAGCAATAAGGCTGGGAATGAGGGCCCAGGAGGTGATCCGCGAGCGGGATGGAGTGGATGAGGGACAGAGTCGGAAGGGTAAACAGCACGATCCAAGTCACCTGGAGCAGGTAGAGGGGGAGGAGGCCACTGGAGAATGAGACCCAGTCTAGGAAGGGAGGTCGGGGGTCCCAGGAGTGCTTGGACTCAACCACCAGAAGGTCATAAGAGACCTTGAGGACTGGGCCCTCCGCAGGG
The DNA here is from genome assembly GCA_004024745.2 of Catagonus wagneri. Taxonomy (NCBI): domain Eukaryota; kingdom Metazoa; phylum Chordata; class Mammalia; order Artiodactyla; family Tayassuidae; genus Catagonus; species Catagonus wagneri. The sequence continues at coordinate 2,107,433 of PVHT021183617.1, forward strand.
GCTGGGGTGATGGAGGTGAGACAGGGAGACCCCTCTCCAGACTGAGCATCTCACTGAGCCCCTGATTCTCCATCCTTAGGGGATCTTCCCCATTATGTCAAAAACAATGAGTCTGATGTCTGTCTCGGGCAGATGTTGCTTTGCCTGCAAAGAGCCAGTGTCTGAAACGTGTTGGGAAATAGCTGCGTTTTAATCCCTGTCCCCTCCCAGCAAAGCCAAGGTTATCTCCATTTTATAGAGGGGAAAACAAAGGGAAGCAGCTTCCTAGGGGCACACAGCACAGCCGAGGCAGAACTGGTACCGAGGGACCCTGGTACCCGGCCCAGCACACTCTCCTCCTGCCCTGTCTGTGTTCCAAGTGATGCTGTCAGTGAAGGTCACGGCCATGGGGCGGAGGAGGGAGCTCCGGTTAGACTTTCTCTCCTCAGGCCTCCACCCGCTCCACCCAGGAGCCGGAGCTGGGCCTCTGCTTGACCACAATGCCCTCTCTGGACCATCTGGTGATGCCAGAAAGAGCCCCACCCTGCAAGAGCTCCCGCTCTAATGAGGAGACCTCCTGGGTAAGAGCCAGCCCTCGTGAGGCCTGAGATGGCCTGAGCTGGTGCCCGCTCTGGTTCATCACCTGCGTCTGGACTCCATGGAATAGGTGCCACACACTAGTAACTTCAGGAAGGACGCATGAGGGCAGATGGGCTCTCAGACAGGGGCCAGTTCCGGGGGTGTTCTGGCTTCCTGAAGCCAGCACCCTCCTTGGAGCTTGCTCGGGCTAGGTTCAAATCCTGGCTCTGCCACTTGCTACCTGAATGACCTTGGGCAGATCTGGACCCCATGGCAGAGCCTTAGTTTCCTCATCTGTAAAATGGGATTTCTTAGGCGTCTCCCGGGGCTACTGTAGGGCTTGAGTTGTCCCTCAGACAGGTGCCTGTCGTGAAGAGGGAGGAGCCCTGTTCAGCTTGGGTGTTGACCAGAAGGAACCAGCCCGAGAGATAAAGATGGACGCGGCGCAGGATCTGCCCTCACGTAGCTTTCGGTACCTGACAGGTTAGCGCCCACAGGAACCGACACACTCCAGTACAGCCATAGGCCAGGGGCTGTGGGACCCCCAAGATCCCGTGTTTCCATATGATCCACCTTCTCACCTGTGCTTGTGCCCTTTGCCGGTGTGCCCGCATCACACCCATCCTCCTAGGCCTGTGTCTGCAGCCTCTGGCCTTAAGCTGCAGCCGGTCACATAGTGCCAGCTCCTCTCTTTGATGGTGGTCATTGGTGACACTCAGACGGCCCCTCTGAAGCTCACGTTGCAAACATCCAGCCACCCACGGGCCCAGGAGACCCAAGGAAGCCGAGAGGACCCCCCACCACTCTAGCCTGGCACCGAGGGAGGGCGGGCAGGACCGGGCAGCCCCAAGCAGGAAGCTGGGTGTTTACATCGCAAACAGAGGCTGCGGGGAGATCTGCTGCGTCAGGGAGGCTCAGACGCCCAGGTGCCGAGCTGCGTGTTTGCCCTGGTCCCGGAGGCTCTCAGTGCCCCAGCTGCCCAGGGCTGCCTCGGTCCCTCTAATCTTCCCCACAGCATGTGGGGGTGGAGAGCTGGACTGTCCCCACGTTGTCAAGGAGTCGCCTGGTGTGCTGTCCCTCGGTGAGCAGGCGTCCTTCCCGCTGAGCGGCCCGGCCCTGCTGAGCAACTTAGCCGAGAAGCAGGGCCCACTCCCTGCACCCGGCCCTGCCCTGGCCTCATCGGCGGGGCCTCGTGCCGCAACCTCAGCCCTCGGATCAGCGGTCAAATCACCGCCCGGGCAGGTACCCCCATCACTCAGGGCTTTCACAAGCAGCCCTCATGTCAAGCTCCGTGCTCGATCCGGGCTCCTGCCCAGGGAAAAACAGAAGCTGTGGGAAGAGGCCAGGAGCCCACCGGCTCAGGAGCCAGCCCCTCAGGCCTGCCACTCACCCGCTGGGTGACCACAGTTGTGTCACCACACTGCTCTGGGCCTCTTCAACTGAACTGTAAAATGGGCTGCTGCTGCTTGTAACCTCCGCGCCGTATAAGTATTAAGTAAGTCAGGGCAGGTGAAGTGCTTAGAAGGTGCCTCGTGCAGCACAAGCTCAGCAGATGCCACTGCTGGTAGCACTGCTGTCGTTGTTGGTGCCAGGGACCATGGGCTCAGAGGAGGGGGCAACGGGGCTTTATCCTCGTCACCTCCATCTTCGTGAAACCCCCTGCTAGGTGACCGTTGTCAGACCCACAGAATAGAAGGGGAAACCGAAGTCACACTGAAGCCACCAGGCAGGTGTGTGGGACCTGGACTGACCCACGCAGCTGGCTGAAAACCACTGCGCAGAAGGAGGGGAGAAGTGTGCGGGGAGCTGCGGACCCCCTGGGGTGCCCCTGGAGCTGGCCCTGGTGTCCATGCACTCTGGGAGCCCAGCAGCCCCGTGGCTGCATCTCATGCGGGGCGAGGACAGCCCATCCTCCCGCCCGCCCAGTGGCCCTTCCACCTCCGGGAGGCCTTCACGCTCCCCTCTTCCGAGGCACCGCCAGCGCCCTCCAGGGCCCCCCTTGCAGGCTGGTGAGAGGCGACCTGGGCCGAGGTCACTCCATCATCAATACAGCGCAGGTGCAGTGGGAAGCAACCACAAGGAAATTCTGTCCCCTCCCAGAGCCCCCTCCCAGGGGTTTCCTGTCCAGAATTTCCCTTAGGCCCATCCGAGTCCGATCGAATGTCTGAGCCCAGGCTCCGGCAGGAAGGTGTATCTTGGGACAAGCAACAACCCCGGTAGAAGCCCAGACGGCTGCTAGCCAGGGCTGCCCAGGGTGGGGAACGGCCGGGATCAGCCTGGTCCCCACTCTGCAGGCCCAGAGCCCCAGCACTGAGCCGGGGCCTGGAGGAGCCGCCCTGGGCCACGGTCTCCTCATCTGTAAACAAGGCGCCACGTCCCACGGTGCACTGGAGGGTCGTAGACACGCAGCCGTGCACCCAGGGGTGATGAGAAGGAATTACAAAGAAGGGCAGGCTCAGCGGGCAGACGCCTGGGCAAGTGGGGAGAACCCAGGCCTAGGGGTCAAGTGCCGACTCCGCCGTGTAAGAGCTGGGTGACCTCATGTCATTTAACCTCTCCAAGCCTCTTTGCGAGAATTAAATGAGAAAGAGCGTACAGAGGTCTGGGAGGTGTCTGCACACAGTAGGAGCTTAATTAGTGTCGGTCTCATTTACACTTTACTCCCTGACCTTGTGAATAGTTGGGAGAAGATGTTTGTTCCCTCATTTATTTTCTCTCTCTCCCTCCCTCTCTCTCTCTCTCTCTCTCTCACACACACACACACACACACACACAACTGCATGAACGCACATACACACACACGTGCAAAGTTCCCTCCACTGCCAGGGAGGACAGAAGGTCAGTGTCCCTTAAGTGGCTTCCACCGCCAAGGCTTTAAGACACACACATGCCTGGATCCACCCAGCAGGAGGGGCCGGGACACACCCGAGAGGAGAGGCTTGAGTTAGGTGGGAGGGGGCCGAGGCGCTGAGATCCTAGAGGAGAAAAGCCTTGGAACCCAAGGTCACCCCACAGCCAGAGGCCAGAGAGCCAGTGCAGAGGATGACCGTGGGTGGGTCTCTCCCCCTCCTGGGCCTCAGGCTTCCTTTAAGGCAATGGGAAGAGCCCCCTGGCTGGCCGCCAGGGATGGCTATCAGGCTAAATACTGGGAATAAAATCCCGAGGCTCCATCACGGTATAAGGACCCCTCGTGCATGACCCCAACGGCGTGCTGGTCAACCTTTAGCAGCGGGTCTGCTGGGGGAAACCCCTCGTGTGCAGCGCTTGCCCGTTTCCCCATTGCAAATGTTCCCACCACAGTCAGGCTACGACCTACACGGCAAGACGGGAACAGCTGTGTACCCATGGCCCTGGGGAGCCAATGGGTGCCATCTCCACGACACCACAGCCTCCCTCCCTTCTCCGTCACCCACCGCTCCTGCCACACCAGCCTTTTCTTCTGAGGGTCACACATGCCCAGCCCGCTCCTGCCCCAGGGCCTTTGCACACACGGTTGGGGGACCTCTGCCTGGACCGCTCCTCCCCCAGCTGTGGCACAGCTGGCCGGGTCTTGCCTTCCAGGTCTCAGCTCAAATGTCAACTCCTCCCGGAAGCCTACCCTGACCACCTTGGTCCTCTTGCTCCCCTGCCCGCCCCACACACCCCTGCCTCTCTAAGATTTCTTGCCGTTTTATTTCCTTCACGGCCTTTGGCTCTGTTTGAAAGTGGGACACACACTCGTCTTTCCCATTTATCTGCCTGTGGTCCGTCTCGTCTTCCAGCATTTGATCCATCACAGCTAGGCCTTGCCTGCTGGGTCACGGCTGCGCCCCTGGTGTTTGGCACAGCGCCTGGCACATAGTAGGTGCGCAGACAGTATTGACATGGACGAGTGACTCTGCTGTGGGTGAATGAACAACGAACGTCGGAACCTACCTGGCCTGATCCTCCTGGGCCCTGCCGGCCTGCTGAGCCCTCCCCCGCCCCCCGCCCCCTCCCCCA
>PVHT021183617.1:2112971-2218058 GCA_004024745.2 Catagonus wagneri
GGAAGTGTAATTGCCAGCTCCTGCCTCTTTCCCCCCCGCAGCAGCTCTAATTGGCAGAGGCCCCTTGACGCCCCATTGTGGAAGTGTAATTGCCAGCTCCTGCCTCTTTCCCCCACCCCAAACCTCCCTCTTCAGCAGAAAGACAGACCCCGGCCCTATTGTGTGGCTGCTGTTGACACAGAGATGACCTCACCAGGGGCCTCCTGAGATGGGGCCCCGGGAGGGAGCGGGGTGGGACCAGGGGGGCGGGGTGATGGCCAGGCCCAGGTTGGGAAAGCCTGGGACAAAGGGCCAGAGGGGACTGAAGGCCTTCCTGAGAGGATTTCCAGGGGAAAGACAAGGGCGCTTTTCATTAGAGAGAGTAATTGGGGGGGGGGGGCTTAATCCATGAGAAAGGGTCCTGATGGGCTGAGAGGCCATGTGCCTGGGGGGGTTTTGGGGACACAGAGGGACAGACAGACAGACGTGGGCCTGAAACCTTCTCATTGTACGGCCTTGAATCAGGGACCTCCGTGCCCTGAGCCTGTGTCTTCATGGATAAAATGTACACATGGAGGAGTTCCTGTCATGGCACAGTAGGTTAAGAACCCGACTAGTATCCATGAGGAGGCAGGTTCAATCCCTGGCCTTGCTCAGTGGGTTAAGGATTCAGCTTTGCTGTGGTTGTGGTGTAGACTGGCAGCTGTAGCTCTGATTCGACCCTTAGCTAGGAGTTTCCATATGCTGCAGATGCAGCCCTAAAAAGAAAAAGGAGAAAAAACGGACACCCAGAAACGGTGCCCCCCAAGTGAGGTTGTGGGTCTGCACTGGCTGACAGCAGTCAGGGGCCAGGCATACAGTAAGTGCTCAATAAATGACCATTTCCCCCCCACTCTCTTTCCTAGACTCTCCCCATTCCTCACTGTCCCATCCCCTGGACTCAGCTTACTGCCTGCCCCCAGCACCCCCCGAGTGCGGACCTAGGCGCCTGGCCCCCGCTGCTAAGGCCCCTTTGCCCCCCGCCTGGTCTCTGCTTCCAAACCTCTGCCTCGAACCCCTGCCACCGTCCCACCTGAGGGTCCCTGACAAAGGGAACACCTGCCCCACAGGCCCGGGGAGCCCTGGGACGGGGACGGAGCCAGAGTGGGGACCCCCTCGCAACAGAAGGAAGAGCTCGCACAGATCTCATGAGCCCTGCCTGCTGGGGGGACAGCCTGGGGCTGGGCCAGCCATCGGACCGCCTGTTTATGAAAAACCGATATGTTCATTAGAATTCTGTCAGCACTGGGAGCTCCCTGGTGGCTCAGTGGGTTAAGGGCCTGACGTTGTCGCTGCTGTGGCACAAGTTTGACACCTGGCTCTGGAATTTCTGCATCCCACAGGTATGGTGCCCCCCCCAAAAAAATAAAAGAATTCTATCAACATTGTATAATTTTCAAGAGCAAGATTTTCCGGATTGAAACTCCTTATTTTATTTTAGTTTCTTGGCCAGTCTTCTATCAAAAGTGATTAACCTGTTTCTAGTTTACTATTTTCACTTTCATTTTACTGAACCTATTTTCGTTGGGATCAATATTTTCCCCATGACATTTGCACTGACAATTTCATCTTCCCAATGGTTTTTCAGCCACGTCACATTTTGTCCATCATAGCTCCTGCCACTGTGGGTTTCCTTAGGTGCCAGTTTTTTTTGCCAAGGCCAACGTTTCAGAGACCCATGTTGCAAGTTCTAAATTTGCTTGAGGAGCTCCCTGGTGGCTGTCAAGTTAAGGATCCGGCGTTGTCACTGCTGTGACTGGGGTCGCTGCTGTGGCCCAGATTCCATCCCTGGCCTAGGAACTTCCACGTGCCACAGCTGAGGCCAAAATAAATAAATAAATGAAATAAACTTGGTTGAAAAGCTTTGATTCTTCCATCAAGCCCTAAATCAGTAAGTTTTCCTGTATTGGGGTTTGGTTACTCTTCTGCTGAGTTCCCTCCTGCACTGGGTAAGGAGCTCGGGGTTTTTTGACTCCTGGCAGCCAAAAGCTTCAGTGATCAGGGCACAGCAAGCCAGGGTGCGGTCCTCTCTGCCTCAGGCCCCCCCTGGTTACTGCTGCAGCCAGTGGCTTCTACCAAAGCCCCAAGGACACCCCTGCCCCAAGTGTAGGCGGGACCTGGGACTTGGTTCTAACCCGGGGGCCGTGGCAGATGATGGATGTCGCGTCGATGGTGCCTCCTGTCTAGCCTGCAGACCCCACCCCTGCTGGTTTTGATGACGGACATGAGCTGCCACGCTGTGAGCTGCCATCCTGGAGAAGCCCACGTGGCAAGAAGCCGAGGGCGGCCTCCGGCAAAAGAAGGGAGTCCCACCAATAACCACGTGTGTTTGAGAGCAAATCTGTCCCCGGTTGAACCTTCAGGTGAGACTGCAGGGGCTGGACTGACATTTTGGTCATAGCCTTACCAGAGTCTCAGAAGCTGGGCCACACAGCTAAGCTCTACCCAGACCCCTGACCCACAGAAGCCATGAAATCATAAATGTGTGTGGCTTTAAACCCTTAAGGATCAGCGTGGCTTATCACAGACAACAAATAAACAGGACGAACATAATGATGATAAGAAGCAGTAACTGCAGGAAGACATCTTTGTTTAGTGAGCACCTACTATGTGCGAGGCACCATTTGTTTTATGTGCTTCCCACACATTGTCTTACTCATTCCTCACATCCAACATGATATCTTGGGTCATTTATAGATGAAAACAGACTCAGAGGAGTTCCTGCTGTGGCTCAGCAGTGATGAACCCAGCTAGTAACCATGAGGACATGGGTTTGATCCCTGGCCTCGCTCAGTGTGTTAAGGATCTGGGGTTGTCGTGAGCTGTGGTGTACGTTGCCGATGCGGCTCGGATCCCATGTTGCTGTGGCTGTGGTGCAGGCCGGCGGCTTCAGCTCTGATTCAGCCCCTAGCCTGGGAACCTCCATGTGCCGCGGGTATAGCGCTAAAAAAAGACAAAAGAAAAAGAAAAATCAGACTCAGAGAGGTTAACAGGACAGAGCAAAGCCCAAAACCCAGACCCTGACTGTAGGCTAAGAACCGGCTAATCAAAGACAAGGTTGCCCACAGGCAACCATTTGGTTCCCTTTTTCCTCCCATGTCCACATCCTTTTCCTCCTTGGGTACAGACATCCTTTATGCGGTCACGAAATTGATCAGACGGACCCAAGTGCACTGACACTATCATCCTGCAGATGTATTTCCCAGAAACAGTATCAATCTCACCGGCACCTTTACTAAGCATGTAATTCCTTCAGTTGTCTGCTGGTCCATTTACAGGGGAAACTGAGCTACCCGATCACTTCTCACGTCACCTGCCGTACGGGAAATAGATTCAATTAGAAAAATCTATTGTTAATTTGAAAGCTCTGATTCTATCATCTCCTACAGGGAAGACATGTAAATTGCGTGTTATTTAACACCCCTTCATGGCAGGTGAGTTCCGCAGGGGGCGATTATAACCTGCTCTCGACTCTTCTTGCAGATTCCTGACAAGGGGGAGAGGAGGAGGGAGGGCAGGGAAATATTTTGAAGGCTGGTCTGTAACTGGCTTTAGGAACCACTAACCTGGAAGGGCCTGGGCGAGGTCAGCCAGTTTGGGTGCCACCAGTCCATCCGTCGTGGGACAGATGGCCTTTCCCTAACCTGCTGGACCTGGGAAATCACTGGGGTTGGGGGGGGGCAGGGGGGAGGCAGCCCAGACATCCGGCTTTGCGCTCCAGTTTCTGTCCCCAGCTGTGGCTTGGAGCCGTCCCTTTCCTTCCCAGCCCTGGCCTGCATCCGTACAATGGGGCAATTGCAATTCTCCATGCTGAGCTGTCGGGAGCCCCAAACCCAGTGCTGAGTGTGAAACTGAAAGGGGGGCTTTACAAACTGCAAAGCGCTGTCCTCCATGAAGGGTGCGAATATTGGGAGTCAGACCCTGCAGCTCCCACTCAGGTTCTGACCTCCCCCTCTTGCCCAGCCCCACAGACCGCCAAGAAAGTCTTTCTGTAATTGGACCCAAAGCTTCCTGCAAAGGAGTATTTCAAGATAACACTATCTCTTCCTATACAGTGTAGCTCCGTGTACCCCACATACACACACACACACAGCTGGGTAGGTGTCTCTGGAAGAATGTTCAAGAAGCCAAGACCGGCGTTCCCATTGTGGCTCAGCAGTTAACGAAACCAACTAGGATCCAAGAGGCTGCGGGTTCGATCTCTGGCCTCGCTCAGTGGGTTAAGGATCCGGAATTGTCGTGAGCTGTGGTGTACGTTGCAGACGCTGCTGGGATCTGGCGTTGCTGTGGGCCGGTGGTTGTAGCTCCGATTCCACCCTTTGCCTGGGAAACTCCTCACGCGCAGGTGCAGTCCGAAAAAGCAAAAAAAAAAAAAAAAAAAAGAAGAAGAAGAGGAGGAAGAAGAAGAGGCCAAGGCCACAGAGGGCCTCTAGGGCAGGGACTGGGGGTAGGTGTGGGGACCTCATTTTCACTTCGTGCCCTTTCTGTACTTCTTCCCTCTCTTCTTTTTCCTTCCTCCTCCTCCCCCTTCCTTTCCTTTTATATCCACCGCCACCTTCTCAAACATTTTATACATTTAAACATTGCTTCATTCTACACAAATGAAACGTGGGGCCCGGGGATTCTCCTTTCTTTCCCTCCCCCAGCACACCCGGGGCCCGCCTTTTCCACCTGCCTTATTCCATCCTTCCGGTCACAACATTTGAGCGTCTCCCCCAGACAGACCCCCAGGCTGGGCCCCGAGGAAGGGTCTCTTCTACCTGGAGCTGCCCCTCAGCGGGCCTTGAAGAAGGAGCAAAGGTCCTCTGCTCCCCGCAGGAAGCTGAGAGCAGACCCAGCCCCCGAACGAAAGCACTGGGATGGGGCGCCCCAGCAAGCCGCCGCAAGCAGCGGGACTTGCACGGGTCTGCGGCGGGGGCTGGCGCCACCTGCTGGACATGAATGAGAACTGCGTCTGGTGCCTCTTTATACCTCGGTCCTTCAGGGACGAAGCTGTGCTCACCCCTGGGCAGGTGTGTCCTGGGCTCCCGCCGTGTGGGTGGGGGTGGGAGCGCAGCACCCTCCTCCCCACAAGTTTCTCCAAACAGCTGCTCCACGTGCTTTTCATAGATGTGATGTTTTTGCACATGTGAAGTGTGTCAGACACTCCGTAAATCTTCATTAACTCCCCAAACTTGTTGCAAGGGCCAGCCCCTGTGCGAGGCACTGGCGTCATGGGGACCAACAAGACAGTCATGGTCTCCGTGGGCTCTGAGGGCAGGAGGCCAAGATTAAACAACTCAGTAGTCAGGAAGCATTTAATTATAAGCACAATTACGCTCAATGGGGAAGAAGAGGGGGCAACGTTGCTTCAGCTGTGCCCCCACCCCGACCCCCGCCAGTTCGGTAAAGTAGGAAGGAGGTGAATGACATTTCCCAGATGAGGCTCAGAGAGGTGGAGGGGGCCCCCCAACATCACACAGCAGGAAGAGATGTAACTCAAATAGGGAGCCGGGTCTGCTAGGCCCCAGGAGGTGGCAGGGTACAGGGTCTCCAGCAGATCCATTGCTGCGCGGCAGAAACAGCCCCTGGCACACTCCTTGATCCCTACAAGGAGCAGCTGTTTCTCCAGATGGTTCGGGTGGGTCTCCACCGTTGCTAAGAGTTAGGCCAGGTCCCCTGCAAGAGCTGCTCTTCTCCCAGCTGGAGATGCACAGACAGACCACCACGTCGTCAAACGTCATCTGCCAGAGACCATCTCCCCACCCCCATTCAAGAAGAGTGCGCCGCAGGAAGATGAGCTGTCCCTGGGTCACCTGGGAGTTTGCTGTCTCCTCCCCCAGCCTCACTTCCCCTCCTGTCTGGTGAGAGGTCAGAGCAGACACTCTAAAGACCTGGGTCGATCTGAAGGATTAAAATGCCCTTCACCCTCTCTCTGCATCAGCGAGTGTAGAGACGCACAGATCCCTCCGCACTGCCGGGCGTCCTCAGTTTCCCCAAGGTGACCTGTCTCTGGGCCATCAAAGCCAAGAAGATTTGAAGCAGGCAGCGTTCCCAGTCACAGAGCAGCTTGGAGGCCGCAGCCGGGACAGGCCCGCCTCCCTTTGGGACAGCGATGCAATCAACTGGCGTCTGGGAAACTTCCGTGGACAGGTCACGATGTGCGTGTGGGGGAGCCCTCACCCCCCCCCCCCGTCTCCGAGTTTTGGCCCCTCCCTGTATCTGCAGCCACTCCAAGGCCCCTTTGTGGGTAAACCGTGAGCTTCTCTGCAAGCTAGTGGCGGAGGGGCAGCCTCATTCTGCCCCGCTGTTTGTAGGTGACTGTCTACCTTGGCCATGGGCATCCCGCATCATCAGCAGTCAGTGAGGACGACGGCGGCACCCGCCTCCTAGGCGGTGAAGGATCAGCCGACATGACCCTCCGCGCGGAAGGCAGAGCGGAAGGCGTCCTCGGCGCTCACCCAGAGTTGGCCCTGACGGTGAGTGGTGCCCAGGCAGCCCGTGCCACGGCCCCCAAATGCGGAGTGAAGAACGCTGGCCGTGCACACGCCAAGCACCTTGCCAACACCTGGCCGTTTTGTGATCTCGCTTGACCCTAACAAAACCCCGGGTTCCATCCCCAGTTTTCAGTTGAGGAGAGGGCTTTTCTCAGGGTCACACTGTGCTGGGGTAGCGCTGGACGCAGACTGGGCAGCTCTGGACTCAAACCCCGGTCTCCAGGGAATGTCAACCTTAACTCCTTAGGGGAGAACCTGAACCCTGGGCCCTGGTCCTCACGGAAAATGCCAGACCCCCTTATCCGCGGAGCAGCCGGCACCTCCCCACTTCAGCCACAGGGGGGCAGCAGCCTCCCAGCCATCGCAGGGCCACCCCTCTGCGGGGCCGCTCTCCTGTGTCCCCTGGCCTAGGACCCGTGTCCAGAGGAAAGTGTCCTAGCACAGAAGGGCCGGGCCAAGCACAGAGGGAGAAGCATGGAGTTCCGTTCAATCTACGGCATTTTTCAAAAATTATAATTAGTCGCCAGCATTTAAATATCAGATTTCATACCCAAATCCAGAGTTTAAGGTTTTCTTGAAAACCAGAAAATCTGGCAGCACTGGGTGCCCACCAGTTCCAGCTGGGCCATATGGCTTGGTCCCCTTCAACACCACTGTCCCCTCCCCCAACACGTTTATTTTTGTGGCCCTTGGGCTGCAGAAGACATATGCGTCTGAGACCAAGGGACTTGCTGGCAGCCGTGCCCTGTACGGTGGAGTCTCCCAACTTCAGTACCATTGACGTTTTGCATCAGACAGTTCATTGGGGTGGAAGGATGTTAGCAGCACCCCCAGGTTAGGACGGCTCAAACCATCTCCAAACACTGCCCAAGGTCCCCTAGGCTACTGCTGTGAGCCTTTAAAAGAGGGAGGGAGAAGGCAGGGTTTACTATACGCACACAATGGATGCTCCCTGAGCGCCCCTCTGCGCCGGTCCCTGAGCTGCAGGGCCACCCCAGGGGCCAAGCGGGACCAGCATATTTCCATCTGCCTACAGCTGGGGTTTTGGGCAGTGGGGGGAGGGGAGGGACAAGCACACAGGGACTCTAGCAGAGTGTGGCCAATAGTGGCCTGGAGGGGCACTTGGGATGGCTTGGGGACACTGAGCAGATCCCCGACCTGAGCAGGGGACCGAGGCACAGCTGTTCCATGATCCAGGCAGAGGGACCGGCTTAGGGCACAGGAGTGCACTGGCCAGGGAAGGGCCCATAGTTCAGTGTAGCTAGAGATGCTTATGGGCTGGAGTCACCCTGGTGGTCCCAGGGGGCTGCCTCCCTGACCCAGAACCTTCTCCTGCCACACATGCGCGAATACACACACACACACGCACAGACACACACCCCACCGTCACCACTGCAGGTGCCTCCATTGGCTCTAGCTCGCGACGGGGCCCAGCCCCTTGCCCCAAGCCCCTCATATGCCCTGAGCTGGTCTGGGTCCTGTCCCCCCACAAGGGACACCGTAAGTCTGATGGAGGAGCTGGCCTCCCATGGCTCTAGCCCTTCCCTTGGATCCCAGCCCCCAGGGCACTCTGCAGAGGTGCAGGGCTGGATCCTGCAGCAGTTGCCACCCACGAGCCCCCGAATCCATCCCACGTGAGGCTGACAGCTGGCCTTTTGGAGTCCAGTCAGGGTCTTCCAACCAGAACACACACTCCCCAGGAAAGAGAGGGAAAGCGTGAGGAGTTCTGGGAGGCCCCTTCACTGGCCCTGGATTGGGGAAACTCAGTGGCCTGGCCATCATGTCCAAGGCCCAGCCAGGAATTCAAGACCTGAACTTGATCATGGCCCAGTTGTCAGGTAACCGGTGGCCGGGTGGGCCACATGCTGCCTCACAGCCCAGGGCTAGGAAGAGGGGGTCCGCTCAGCCCCAAAGCAGAGAGACAGGCTGCAGATGAGAACGCAGAGGCTCAGAGTAGTCAAGCAATGCAGCCAAGGTCACACAGCAGAGAAAATATGGGTGCAGAAGCCATTAGTTCAGATGCGCCTGGCTCCTAGCCCAGCAGTGTTGCTTTTCTCTCCGCCATGATCCCGTTTACCTATTGGGTTGTCTGCTTTTTCTGACTGTCTCTCAGGAATTCTGCACATATTCTGCACAGTAAAACTTTGTCCGTTATATATGTTGCGAGCATCTTCTAGTCCATGTCTGGACTTTTCAGTCTGTTTTTGATTTTTGGAAAATCTTCGTGTTAATGTTGTCACGATATAAACTTTACTTTTCGACTCAAAGTCATAAAGATATTCTCTCTTCCTTGCCTTCTTATATAGTTGCCTCTTATCTGTGAGCGTGGCACATCAGACCTGCTATGGTGTGAGACAGGGATCGGATGTCATTTTTGTTTCCTGTGGACACCCACCCGTCCCGTCGCCATCTCTCAATGATTGAAACACCGTCTCTGCCATAAATCAAGTTTCCACATAGGCACGGCTGTGTTTCTGGGCTTAGTATTTGATGGTGTTGATCGATTTATCTATGCAACAGTACCTTACCTCTCAATTTTTATAACGTTATGATACCTTACAGAACTGATGTTTTCCCTTAGTCTTCACCTTCAGGAAAGTCTGGCCACTCTTAGGCATTTTTGCTTCTACATCCACTTTAAAATCAGCTTTTCAGGAGTCCCCGGGTAGCTTAGCAAGTTAGGGATTCAGCCTTGTCCCTGCTGTGGCTCGGGTTTGATTCTTGGCCTGGGAAATTCCACGTGCCGTGGGTGTGGCCCCCAATTTTTTTTAAATGAATAAAATCAGCTTGCCAATACTATGAACAATTTTCTTGGGATTTTGATTGAAATTGCATCAAATATGCATATACTAGTTTGGGATAATGACGTCTAAAGTATTCTCTTATCCATGAAAATATTTAGATTGATTTAGATGCTCTTTAAAATCCTACCATAGAGTTTATAGTTTTCTCTGTAAGGGGTTACCACATCCTTTGCTACATTAACTCCCAAGCAATTTGTATTTTTTTACTCTTGCTAAATTGCATCTTTTTTTCTCTTTTAAGAATTTTAAATTTTTATACAGTTTTTAAATGTTACTCATCATCCACAATTATTACAAGGTATTGGCTATAGTCCCCATGTTGTATAATCATCCTTGAACCTATTTTACACATAGTAGTTGGTACCTCCCCCCCTGCCCCATATCCCCCCCTGCTACAATGGTAACTGCTAAGACAGAGTCTGCTTCTTTCTTGTTATATTCACTAGTTTACTATATTTTTTATATTCCATGTATAAATGATATCATTCACTATTTGTCTTTCTCTGTATGAATTTACTTCACTTAGCATAACGCCCTCCAAGTCCATCATGTTGCTGCAAATGGCAAAATGTTATTCATTTTTATGGCTGAATAGTATTCCACTGTATAGGTACCACATCTTTGTCCATTCATCTGTTGATGGACACTTAGGTTGCTTCCATGTTTTGACTATTGCAAACAATGCTGCTGTGAGCATTTGGATACATCTATGTTTTTGAATTAGCGTTTTTGGTTTGGGGGTTTTATACCCAGTAGGAATTGCTCAGTCATATTGTATTTCTCTTTTTATTTTGGAGGGAGAAGCATCCATACTGTTTTCCTCAGTGGCTTCACATCCTTGAATGGGATCTTTTTTATGTATTGTGTTTTTTTTGTCTTTTTGCCTCTTCCTAGCGCCGCACCCGTGGCATATGGAGGTTCCCAGGCTAGGGGTCTAACAGGAGCTGTAGCTGCTGGCCGACGCCACAGCCACAGCAACGCGGGATCCGAGCCGCGTCTGGGACCTACACCACAGCTCACGGCAACGCCGGATCCTTAACCCACTGAGCAAGACCAGGGATCGAACCCGCAACCTCATGGTTCCTGGTTGGTTTCGTTAACCACTGAGCCACAATGGGAACTCCGAATGGGATCTTTTTTAGATTATTTTATCTTTCTTTTTTTTTTTTACATCTGCACCTGCAGCATATGGAAGTTCCTAGGATAGGGGTCAAGTCTGAGCTGATCGAATCTGAAGCCTATGCCAAAGCCACAGCAGCACCTGCTGTGGCAATGCTGGGTCCTTAACCCACTGAGCGAGGCCAGGGATCGAACCGGTTTCCTCATGGACACTATGTTGGGTTCTTAACCCAATGAGCCACAATGGGAACTCCCTAGGCTGCTTTTTCTAACGGATGGTCGATGGTGTACAAAAGTACAGTTGACTTTCATGTGTTTTTATATATCGAACAAAATTGCTAGACACTTAATTCAAAAAATTTATTGGTAGATTTTTGGGGGTTTTCTCAGTAGACGATCATACTGTTTCAAGTACTAGTTGCATTTCTTCCTTTCAAGCTGTGCGTTTTCTATATTTTTCTTATACGGCAGTCTGGGCTAGAACCTAATCTCAGTGTTGAAAGATTTGGTATCACTGTTTTGCTTCTGATCTTGAAGGTACTGCTTTCATTATTTCATTATTTTGTATGAAGTCATCTGTATCTATTTCCCTTTACCAAGTTAAGGACATTCCTTTCAATTCTGGTTTGGAAAGAAATTTTTGTAACGAATGAATGTTACATTTTATTGATTAATTTTTTCATCTGATGAAATGATCGTATATTTTTTCCCTTCAACCATTATGTGATAAAAGTTGTATTAATTACTTTCCTGACAATAAGTCAACCTTACCTTCACGAGATGAATGCCAATTAAACAAGGTGTATTATATTTTTTAACTGTTATTGCTGAATTCACTAGGCTGGTAAATTTAGGAGAATTTTTGGATCGATGTTCATGAGTTAAAATAAATTGAAAATTTCCTTCAGCGAGCTGCCTTTATCTGATGATCAAGTTTACGTTAATCCAACAAAGTAAACTGAAGAGTTTTGACTACAGTTCTCCACTCTGGAGTAGAAATTCGGCTAAGTTTGAAATGGTCTGTTCCTCGAATGCTTAGCAGCATTCACCTATCAAGCCATTAGAAACTGGTGTTTTCTAGATAGGAAGATTTTAAACGACTAATTTAATGTAGTTAATAATTATGGGTCCATCTGAGATTTCTATTACTTCTTGAGTCAATTTGGATAAGTTGTATTTTTCAATATCATTTAAGATCTCAAATAAACAGGGTCACTCATAATATTTTTATATGGTCCATCTAGTCTGTGATGCATCTATAATCAAGCCCTTTTTTTTCATTCTTTTTTCCCTTTTTCTCTTTTTAAATCTTATGGCCACACTCACGATATACGGAAGTTCCTGGGCCAGGGATTGAATCCGAGCCCCAGCTGTGAGCTACACCACGGCTGCAGCAACGTCAGATCCTTTAAACCCACTGCCCTGGGTCGGGGATCGAATCCACATCTCCACAGTGACTGCAGCCTCTGCAGTCAAATTCTTAATCCACTGTGCCATGGTGGGAACTCCTTCTTTCATTCTTAATACCATTTAGGCTTTTTCTTTTAGCTTAATTAATCTTGTAAGACATTAGTCTAATATTTTTATTCTTTTCAAAGAATCATCTTTTGTTTTCAGTCACCCTCCTCTCTGTTTTCTCTTTCATTAATCTCTGTGCTTATAATCATCCGATTTCTTCTACTGCCTTTGGGTTTATTCTGCTGCTTCTATTCTGACTCTTTAAGTCACATACTTCGCTTATTAGTTTTGACCCTTTCTCATTTGCCAATACAAACATTTAAGGTTATCAGCTCTTCTCCAAACACTGTTTTGGTGGCATCTCACAAGACTTGATACAGATATTTTTGTTACTGGTCAGTACCAAGAACTTTCTAATTTTGGAGATGATTTATTTCTGGCCTGTGAGTCATTTAGGTGTCTGTTTTCAAGTTTCCAAAAGGATGCACTTTTGTTTAGTTATATTTTGGGTTTTCAACGTCTAACTTACTTGGACTGTGATCAGAGAAGACAGCTTGTATACACATTGTGCCTGATGCTGTGGTCGCTGCTCGAGACCCCTGCAGGGATGAAGAGCTTACTGATGCTGAGGATGCTGAAGGAGCTGCCCGGGAGGCGGTTCTCAGCTGTCAGCCTCTGGGGGCTAAAGAACTGCCCTGCCCAACCAAGGTCATGCCTCCTTCAGAGGAGTCAGTCTGCATCCAATCTACTCCGACCCCAGCCCAAGCACTGAGATGGGCCAGAGTTCTCCACAGAGCTGGCTAAGCCTTCTGTTGATACTTCAACTGCTGTACAAGCCTGCTTTCTCCTCTTCTTTCCACTGGTGCCAAGCCCAAGAGTGTCCCCAATAAATTTCCTACACCCTCACCTCCATCTCAGCGTCCAGCTCCCAGGGGGTCCAAACTGCAAACCTAATCTTTGAAATTTGTTGAGGTTAGCTTTTCTTTTTCTTTCTTTCTTCCTTTCTTCCTTCCTTCCTTCCTTTCTCTCTCTCTCTCTCTCTCTCTCTCTCTCTCTCTCTCTCTCTCTCTCTCTCTCCTTTCTTTGGCTGCCCTGCGGCATATGGAGTTCCCAGGCCAGGGATTAGCTCCAAGCTTCAGTTGACATCTACACCACAGCTCACAGCAACGCCAGATCCTTCACCCACTGAGTGAGGCCAGGGATCGAACCCACATCCTCATGGATCCTAGTTGGGTTCGTTAACCACTGAGCCATGAAGTGAACTCCGTGAAGTTTATTATTTTTCCCTGGGAGCTGCTCCTTTCTTTGCAATTGTATTTGGGGAAGTTCGATAAGGCTGACATGTCATTGAATTCTTCAAGGGAGGCGTAGGGTTTGCACCTGCCAGTTGACTGGGGGTTTGACCAAGCCGGGACCACTTTAAATTCTCCACGTGAGTTTGTATGAACCACACAAGTGGCACGGGAGGGCCTACTTGTGATTACAAGTTCTCAAGGGAAATTTTTTTCTCTCTCCACCCAACATCAAGGTCAGCACGTGCAGGTTTCCTTTCGTTCCTTTCTGTTTCTTCTACAGGGTGAGCTTTTCTTTTCATTGCCTTCTGCCCTCTGGAAAGAGCCCTTCTGGTCTCTGACTTTGAAGGGCTCTCCCCCCCCCCCCGATCCTCCTCTGGCGGTGCCTGGTGTTTCTCTCCTGTTCCCTGCATCTCAAGGAAAACAGACGGTCAGCGGCCCCCACCTCCGCTTCATTCCTGAGATCCATCATTTCCCTACGTTCACGCCAACTCAGCAATGTGTCAAAAAATAAGTTAAAAAAATATTTTGCCCAGCATGTTAATTATAACCAAGGGAGCTGTGAAAGGTAGCTAATCGGGCCGACTGCCAGGAACAGAAGTTCCCTCTGAGAACTTTCCAGAACTGGTTTTGGCCTTCTGTTAACACACATTCCTGTGTACTGTAATGACGCGCGGGCCTGTCTTGGTGGCCGTGGTTGCTGTTGGGCTGCTTTCCCTCAAGACCACAGGCTTCTCAAGGACCTGGAGGAAGGGGTGTCCAGTCTCCTCTGTCATGACGTGGGCATGACATCATGAAGTCACCGGGAAATGTGTGGGGAAAGTTGAACAAGTGATGGACAAACCAGTCCTCGTGATAGCACCCAACCTGCTTCATCTGCACAATTTATGAATTTCAAGCACAGCCAGTGCCAGCCCTGTCTCGTGGTCTCTCCTAGGTGTCGGGAGAAAGGAATGGCATTTGTGCAAGATATTAGCACGTCACTCATGCTTAAACACAGCTTCGCCGAGGTGCTTAGAACCACAATTCAACCAGGACATGGTCACGGGATGCTTGAAAACTGACCAGTGAAAAAAGAAGAAAAAGAAAAAAGTTTATGCCACAAAATTAAGCTGCTTCAGAGTTCCCATTGTGGCGCAGCGGAAACAAATCCAACTAGAAACCACGAGGTTGCGGGTTTGATCCCTGGCCTCGCTCAGTGGGTTAAGGATCCGGCGTTGCCGTGAGCTGTGGTATAGGTCGCAGACACGGCTCAGGTCTGGCGTTGCTGTGGCTGTGGTGTAGGCTGGTGGCTACAGCTGCGATTCGACCCCTAGCCTGGGAACCTCCGTGTGCTGTGGGTGTGGTTCTAAAAAGCAAAAAAATAAATAAATAAAATAAAAATAAACTACTTCTTGCCAGCTGGAATCCAACCAACCAAATTTGGGGCCTGTGGGTTTCGGTAACCCCAACCAGAAAGCCCAACCCATGGGCGTGGGAGCTTGGCAGAGGACGAGCTGGCCTGACCGGTGCAGGCCTCAGCCGTCATCTTTCTTAAAATGGAACTAATCCTAGTACCTAAATAGACATAGGTCTTTCAAAACCTTGCTCCTTGTCACACTTCTGACTCAAGGGGGAAAAATAACCCACCAGCAATTCATCTTCTTCAGGCTGCCGCCGAGCTTATGTATTTTTTTTTCGCAGCTGAGTTATTTCTGATCCGGGTCCTGGCAAAAAAGCAATAGAGAGCAACCGCGACTTGGGAGACGTGTGGAAGGCTGTGCCAAGCCAAACAGTGTCTAAAAGTCTACATCGGATCCGCCAGCCCCATGAAAGTGTATTTTAACTTGACAAGAAAACACCTTGAAACACTCCTGATGTGAAAACCAGTGAGAATGAAGGTCGGAAGGGAAGCGCTAAGTTATAATGTGAGGCAGCCCCTGCGCCCTGAACACGTGGCCTCGGGGGCTGGGAAGGATCACGAAACGCTGGCGCTAGGTTGACCCCAGAAGCCGCGGCTCCGGTCAAGTTCAGGGGCACAAGGCAAGCTTGGGAGTCGTACAAAACCGGGTTTGAGGGCTTCCTGACCTCTTCTCGGCTGCGTGACCCTGAGCGAGTCACTTAGCAGAGTCTCCACTTGCTGAACGTGAAAAGAGGGGGGCCCTAGGAAGCCTGCCTTACGAGGTTGTCATGACAATGAATACCACTCCATGTGTAATTATATAGTATCGCAGTGTTTATCACGTTCAAGGGCAGACTACGGGTTCGTTGTACGACAGAGGCTGCATTTTTACTGTTCTGTCGACACGTACTGGATGGGGACGATGAAGACGGAGGGGGAAGGGACTGCACTGAGAGAAGCCGCAGCCGAGGCGGGAGGACAGCCCAGGAGAGCTAAGAAGCCCTCACACCTCCCTGTGCCCATTTTTTGTCCTTTTGTTCTACTTTCTAGAATATTTCTTCAGGTTTATAAGACTGGAAGAGTTCAAGTTTATAAAATTTACAGATTTCCAATCCTGTATTTTTTCACCATTGCCCACTTTTTTTTTTTTTGTCTTTTTAGGGCCGCACCCTCGACATATGGAGGTTCCCAGGCTAGGGGTCGAACCTGCAACCTCATGGATACTAACTGGCTTTGTTTCCACTTACTCACTTGTAACCTCCAAATCAATACTTTTGGTGCATTTGTGGTCATTTGCACACGTGCACAGGGTGGCAAAAAAATTTGAGCCACCTTGGGCGACACGCTGCCCCAGCTCTCACACTAAAAATGTGTCCTTTTTGCAATCTACTTAGTGCCCTATTTTTCATATTTTTTTGTGCTTTTGGTTGCTGATTTTGCTGTTTAAATTGGTCCCAAGCATAGCACTGAAGGGTTTCCTAGTGTTCCCAAGAGCAAGAAAACTCTGAGGTGCCTTACAGAGAAAATCCACACGTTCAATGAGCTTTGTTCAGGTGGGAGTCACAGTGCTGGTGGCTGTGAGTTCAATGTTCATGAATCGGCAACATATTAAGTAAGATGTCTTTGGAGTTCCCTGGTGACTCAGTGAGTTAAGGATCCTGCACTGTCCTGCATTGTCCAGGGATCCTGCAGGGATCCTGCAGGCCTGGGAACTTCCACATGCACGGTGCAGCCACAAAATAAGAATAATAAATAATAATAGTAATAATAAGGTTTCTTTAAACATAAAATGCACATAAAGGACCCAGAAAGCAAGGTGAGGTGTTGCTCGGTGAATGAAAATGCCGTGAGCACAGATTCATAGGAACCTAACCTTATGTTTCCTCTAGGAGCAAAGATCCAGGATCTGCTAACTCAGTGTCCGCAGTGACTTTGTAGAACATAACCCCCTCGAAAAAGTGAGAATGGACTGTGTTTCCTTACACCCTTTCTCAGGACATTACTGGTCAAGACATTACTTCGCCAGATGAGGTAAATCAAAAAAGATGAAAATACGGGATACAGGAAGCTGGTAAAGACAAGGGGCACCCCCAGACTCCCAGGGAAGGGAAACCGCGGGACCGCAGCCCAGCGCCCCCCAGCCCAGCTTCCTTCAGGACTGGAGACGGGTTGGGGCACCCGGCAGTCCTTCGAGGCAAGTTCTGGACAGAATTAGCAACATCTGCCCAGAAAACCAGGCAAAGGAGAACCAAGATAATTATTAGCTGGGGCGGGGGTACCACCGTGCAGGGAAGGTTGCCATGGACACAGCCTCCTCAGCATCTTTCACTCGAGAGCAGTTCTCTATCTGGCCTTGTCTGAAGCATTTTATGTGAATGAACTCATGTTTTTTTTTTAATTTTATTTTTTGTACAATTTTTAAAGGTTACTTTTCACTTACAGTTACTACAGAATATCGGCTAGATGCCCCATGTTGTACAGTGCAACCTTAAGCTTCTTCTTACCTGCAATAGCTTATGCCTCCCACTCACCCAACCCTCTACTGCCCCCCCCTCCACGGGAACCACTAGTTTGTTCTCTATATTTGTGAGCCTGCTTCTTTCTTTGTTATATCCATCAGCTTATTGTGTTTTTTAGATTCCACCTATAAGTGGTATCATACGGTATTGGTCTTCGTCTGTCTGACTTATTTCACTTGGCACAATACTCTTCAAGTCCATACATGTTGCTGCCAAAGGCAAGATTTCATTCTTTTTTGTGGCTGAGTAGATTCCGTAGTATACATACACGCCACATCTTCTTCACCCACTCATCCTTTGGTGGATGCTGAGGTTATTTCCATACCTTGGCAATTGTAAATAATGCCGCTACTGGAGTTCCCGTTGTGGCACAGCGGAAACGAATCCAACCAGTATCCGTGAGGATGCAGGTTCAGTCCCTGGCCTTGCTCAGTGGGTCGGGGATCCAGCGTTGCCGTGAGCTGTGGTGTAGGCCGCAGATGTGGCTCAGATCCCGCATTGCTGTGGCTGTGGCGAAGGCTGGCAGCTGTAGCTCTGATTCAACCCCTAGCCTGGGAACTTCCATATGCCAAGAGAGCGGTCCTAAAAAGCAAAAAAAAAAATTTAAATAATAAAAAAATAAAACAATGCTGCTAGGAACATTGAGGTACATGTATCTTTTCAAATTAGTGTTTTTATTTTTGCAGACCGATACCCAGGAGTGAATTTTCTGGGTCATATGGTAATTCTGTTTTTCGTTTTTTGAAGGAAGCTCCATACTGTTTTCCACAGTGGCTGCACCAATTTCCATTCCCACCAAGAGCATCATAGGAGGGTTCTCTTTTCTCCACATTCTTGCCAGTATTTGTTATTTGTGCTTTTTTTTCTTTTTTGCTTTTTCGGGCCACACCCACTGCATATGGGATTCCCAGGCTAGGGATCTAATCAGAGCTATAGCTATAGCTGCCGACCTATACCACAGCCACAGCCACACAGGATCTAAGCCACGTGTGTGACCCACACCACAGCTCACGCCAATGCCAGATCCTTAACCTATTGAGCCAGGCCGGGGATCAAACCTGCATCCTCCTGGATCCTGGTCGGGATCGTTAACCACTGAGCCACGAAGGGAACTTCCTGTGCTCTTTTCGATGACAGCCATTCTGACAGGTATAGGGTGATACCGTGGTTTTGACCTGAGTTTTCCCGATGATGCTGAGCATCTTTTCATGTGCTCTTTGGGGAAAAGTCTATTCAGTCCCGCCCATTTTTTTTTAATCAGGTGAACTAACTCATTTAAAAGTTCCAGTCGAGGAGTTCCCGTCGTGGCTCAGTGGTTAATGAATCCGACTAGGAACCATGAGGTTGTGGGTTCGATCCCTGGCCTCGCTCAGTGGGTTAAGGATCCGGCGTTGCCGTGAGCTGTGGTGTAGGTCACAGACGCAGCTCGGATCCTGTGTTACTGTGGCTGTGGTGTAGGCCGGCAGCTACAGCTCCTGTTAGACCCCTAGCCTGGGAACCTCCATATGCCGCAGGTGTGGCCCTAGAAAAGGCAAAAAAAAAAATTTAAAAACAATTCCAGTCGAGCAAAACCTGGTAGATGGCTATTAACCAAGAGGTTGGGTAACTTGGCTAGGATCACACAGCTAGTAAGTGGTAGCAGGAAGACTGGAACCTGGGCAGGGGCTCCAGAGTCCATACTCTCAATTACTGAGCAAAGAGGTGGCCAGTGTTCTAAGACTGTAGGGAGAGGTCTGAGGACACGGGAAACTGTGTGTATGGTGGCAGCAAAGTCCCTGCCTCCCAGAATAAGTCAGCCAATAAAGCTGACAAGGAGAGAAATCAAGGTGCAGTTACAGGAATTCCCATTGTAGCTCAGCAGGTTAAGAGCCCAGCAAGTATCTGTGCGGATGCAGGTTCGATCCCTGGTCTCGATCAGTGGGTGGTGGTGTAGGCCAGCAGCTGCAGCTCCAATTCGACCCCCAGCCTGGGAAGTTCCATATGCTGCAGGTACGAAGAAGAAAAAAGAATTAGGATGCAGTTCCAAAGGCACAGAGGTAAAAACCAAAATCACGAAGTGCGGTAGTTGCCTCAGGGGAGGGCATGTGGGAAAGAGCGGGGGCAGCGGCAGGAAAACGCTGTTTTTCTTAACAAACCTTGTAGAACGGCTTGCCTGTGTAAGTCCGATCAAAATAAAAGCTAAAAATAAAGAAAAGAAATAAACAATGTCCCCCTGATCCTAGACAGAGCCTGCCAGCCAGGGCTGCCAGGCAGGGCCTGGGGGTGGGGGAGTGTGGCTCCCCTGTGACTCTGCCTTTGACAGGAGAGGACCTCTCTGGCCACCTGCCACCATCAGGGCCATTGCTGCGGGGGCGGGGTGATGGCCCCGGACGGGCTGAAGATTCCTGCAGGGAACCCCTGAGACCCCATCCGCATCCACCTTCCAGCTCATTCTGGGGCTGCTGGTATTGGCATCTCGATGTCAACTGCAAGTGACGGATCTTCCCAGCGACGCTTAAACGGGACTCTCGTCTCAGAGCCAAGCTCCCTGAAAGACGCTGGGCTGCCCCACGCCGTCACCACCCACGCCGTCACCACCCACGCTGATGACGCAAAGAATGACACATGGGGCCCTCCGGAGACACTCCCGGGACCTGAGATCACAGAGTGGAATCCACTGAGGGCGGGCGGGGGCTGCCCCAGGCATGCGCGAAACCTCACCCCACCTCGTGCCCCCCTCCCAGTCCCGCCCCTTTGTCAGATGCCCCCACGCTGACTCACGGTTGTGGGTGGCAGCTTTACAGAAGATTCCCTGATGGGTGGGACCGAGGATTGGACGCTCGCTGTATGCACATCCCCCACCCCCCTTCTTCGGGTCAAACTAAACAACCAGCGCCACTGCCGACCAGACGGTTCCCTTCCTAAGGGGAAGTTCAGATCCTAGAGGAACAGTTTCTTTCCCTTGGGGCTGTGACAGCTGTGTGCCGTCTAGTCTGTCCCTCAACCCCTCTCAGCCCAAGGGGACGCCCAGCTAATGGAATCGACGCTTCCAGCCTCTTTCACACGGTTCCCACGGGGGCCAGACGAATCTCACAGCCTGCGGTATTTCTGAGAAACAGAAGGGTGAGAAATCCAAAGAATACTTTGAGAAACATAAGCAATCAGCCCTCTCTGATGTTAAAATAGAGGAGGAGGCCCCGGATTCAAGAGCAGAGCAGGTGTGGATGAAATGGAACGGAGAAAGAGCGCCTTCTCGTCAAAGATTTGACACGGTGAAAGTTTTCTTGCATAGATAAAGGACGATGGAAGAGGTGGCCCATAAAAAATCAGTTTAGATGTGTTCTTCGCACCTTTCACATATACCGACAACAAAATTGATTTATAGGCGTTGCCTGGTGGCGCAGCAGGTTAAGGATCCAGTGTTGTCACTGCAGAGGATCCAGCTGCTGCTGTTGCTGAGTCTGATCCCTGCCTGGGAACTTCCACCTGCTGTGGGCGATGCTATTAAAAAAAAAAATGTTTTATAAAGCAAAGCAAATCTTAGGAAGACTGGCCAAAAATACATGCAGATATGGACCAGATCTCTGGAGGAATGGGACATTTCCACGGTTTTGAAATCATTGAGGATTTTTTTTAAGGAGAAAGAAAAAGGATTTGACTATAGAAAAACAAACAAAAATCTTTTGTACCACAGGAGAAATGGACTGGTAAAGGGTTAATAACCATAATCTGGAGGATGAGAGAACTATACTCATTGATAAGAAAGGACTTAAATCAACAGGGTTTTTATTTTCCTTTATTTTTTTTTGGAAATCACAAAACGATACCCAATTTCATCTGGAAAAATAAACATGTGAGACCAGCCAGGGAAATGCCAAGGCAAAACAAAAGGAATGAAGGAGGTCTGGCTCTCCCAGATGTTAAAATGTATTATGAAAGCACGATAAGTTTTCAGGTTTAGTACTGGAAAAGAACTAGACACGCAATCCAGCCCAGAGTACGGGGAGCTGAGGACATAGGTGCAAGAATTCAACACGTGGGAAAAAGGAGGCATTTCATATCAAAGAGACGAGTTAGTCAAAGCAGGGCGTTGAGATAACTGGGTAGCCAACCACCTGGAAAAAAATAAAAGTCGAATCCCTGCCTCACCCCTCATACCCCCAAAAATTCCAGGTGGAGCCAAGATTTAAACAAAAACTATTGAACCATGAAAATTCTAAAAGAAAGCATTCCCATCGTGGCTCAGAGGTTAACAAACCAGGATTCATGAGGACACAGGTTCGATCCCTGACCTCGCTCAGTGGGTTAAGGATCCGGCGTTGCCATGAGCTGTGGTGTAGGTCGCAGTCACGGCTTGGATCCCGCGTTGCTGTGGCTGTGGTGTAGGCCGGCAACTGTAGCTCCAATTCGACCCCTAGCCTGGGAACCTCCATGTGCCGCCAGTGAAGCCCTTAAAAAAAAGCAAAAAAAAAATTTCTAAAAGAAAACATCAGTGAGGTTATTTATAATCTTGGAAAGGAAAGGTCTTTCTAAGCAGGGTATCCAGAAGCCATAATAAGACTCATTTGAGGAACTAAATGAGTGGAAAATCCAAGATTATTTGCAAAGAGATGAGGAGTAAGTTCTGAGTGAAATACCTGATTAGCTGAGAGCTAATACTTATACTTTTTCTTTCTTCTTTTCTTATGTTTAGGCCACACATGCGGCATATGGAAGTGCCCAGGCTAGGGGTCAAATCGGAGCTCCTGGGAGCTGAGAAATAGTCTTTCCTACATAAAATAACACAAACCATGAGAGCAGTGTCTCTTCCAGCTAAGGAACAATGGGAGAGATGTTGAATAAATGTGGACCGTGTGAGGAAAAATATAAGTTTAAATCTATTTCACATATACTGAAGGATAAATAATTTATACAGCAAATCAAATCCTAGGAAGACTGGCCAAAAATATAAGTAATATGGGAAGGCTGAAAAACCTTCCAGGCTTTAAAATGATTGAGAAAATCAAAAAGAGAAAGGAGAACTGATTCAACTATTTTTTAAAAAACATTCTTCTGTACAAAAAAATAAATAAACGTTTAGAATCCGACTAGCATCCATGAGGATGCGGGTTCGATCCCTGGCCTCACTCAGTGGGTTAAGGATCTGGTGTTGCTGTGAGCTGTGGTGTAAGTCGCAGACATGGCTCAGATTCTGCGTTGCTGTGGCTGTGGTGTAGGCCGGTAACTACAGCTCCGATTGGATCCCTAGCCTGGGAAACTTCATCCTGGGGGTGTGGCCCTAGAAAGACAGAAAGCCAAAAATAAAGGAAAGAAAGAAAGACGTTTAAAAAATATGACTTACAAAATGTTTTAAAATATCTAGATGAGGAGTTCCCATTGTGGCTCAGTGGGTTAAGAACCCAACTAATAGCCGTGAGGATGCGGGTTCAATCCCTGGCCTCACTCAGTGGGTTAAGGATCCAATGTCCCAGATGCGGCTCGGATCTGGCGTTGCTGTGGCTGTGGCACAGGCCAGCAGCTATGGCTCCAATTAGACCTCTAGCCTAGGAACCTCCATATGCCATGGTGCAGCCCTAAAAAATAAATAAATAAATAAATATATATATATATAAATACATAAATAAATGGAATAAAATAGATGGACCTTTCTCACCTACTCACCAAATCACAAAGGCTGGGGTTCCTGTCGTGGCTCAGTGGTAACCCGGCTAGGATCCATGAGGGCGCAGGTTCGATCCCTGGCTTCACTCAGTGGGATAAAGATCTGGTGTCGCCGTGAGCTGTGGTGTAGGTTGCAGACCTGGCTCAGATCTTGTGTTGCTGTAGCTGCGCTGTAGGCCGGCAGCTGCAGCTCTGACTCAACCCCTAGCCTGGGAACTTCCATATGCGGCGGGTGTGGCCCTAAAAGGCAAAAAGAAAAAGAAAAAAAAAGACAGCAAATCACAAAGAGTGACTGGGTCTCCCCTTGTGAGTGTCTGCGGTGACGGGCAGGTAAGAGTTGGCTCTGTCCTCCCACACCAGAGACAGACACAACCGGGCTCCGGCATGCCCAACCCAGGCAGCCAGACTCAGCTGCCTTCCCCAGCTGTGGCCAAGGACGGTCAGGAAGCCAACTTCTACCCTGTGTTGCAGCGGTCATTGTTTTACTGCTGGGAGGCAGGCTGGACCTCAGG
Source organism: Catagonus wagneri (assembly GCA_004024745.2). Taxonomy (NCBI): domain Eukaryota; kingdom Metazoa; phylum Chordata; class Mammalia; order Artiodactyla; family Tayassuidae; genus Catagonus; species Catagonus wagneri. The sequence continues at coordinate 2,136,191 of PVHT021183617.1, forward strand.
GTTTCATTTCCTGGTATCTTAGTGGGGGGCGCTCCAGCACTGACTTGGTCCCGATCCTCGCTCAAAAACTATTGGTGTCTGCCCACTGCCTGCAGGAATAAAGCTAAACCCCTTGACTGAGTTTGGCTCTGAGGCTCCAGATTCTGTCCCCTGCTCCCGCTATGAGCTGGGCAGGCACGGTCTCCACTCCCCAAACCGAACCTTGAACATTCATTCCTCCTGTGCTCTGTTCGCCGGCAAAGCTCTCCCACCCCTCTCTGCCCACCTCCTTTGCACAACCATCTGTGCCCCTGCTTAAAATCTAGTGTAATCAAAGGGCATAGGGTCAAAAGGGAAACTCAACAAGCCTTCATCAAAGCTTTGTGGCTCGAAGAATCATAGGAAAAAAGGCACATGTTCAAAAGGTGTGCAGAGCAGCTTTACGATCAAGACTGGGTACGTGAGTTCCCTGCGGCTTAGCGGGTTAAGGATCCAGCATTGTCACTGCTGCGCCTTGGGTTGCCGCTTCGGTGTGGGTTCGATTCTTGACCGGGGGACTTCCAATATGCTGTGGGCATGGTCAGAAAGAGTGGGAAAAAAAGACTGAGAGGAAACACAGCACAACACTCTCGTCTCCAGCACCTTCTTCAGGATAACATGGATAAAGAAGATGATGGGGATAATTCACACATCCTGAGTGTTCACTCCATGCCAAATCTGTAATAGGTGTTTCTTTATTCATTTCTATATTTTTCAAGGTCTCTGCAATTGACATGCATAACTTTAATCATCAGGAACACAACTGGTTTTTGTTTGTTTGTTTTTGTCTTTTATCATTTTAGGGTAGCACCCATAACATATGGAGGTTCCCAGGCTAGGGGTCTAACAGGAGCTGTAGCTGCCGGCCTTGGCCACAGCCACAGCAACGCGGGATCCGAGCTGTGTCTGCAACCTACACCACAGCTCACGGCAACGCCAGATCCTTAACCCACTGAGCGAGCCCAGGGATCGAACCCACAACCTCATGGTTCCTAGTCGGATTCGTTAACCACTGAGCCATAATGGGAACTCCTTTTTTTTGGGAGAACACAACTGTTGTTTTTAGATCTTTAGAGAGAGAATTATTTTCATACAATTAAAGGCAGGCTCTGGGCTCAGACGGATAAGGTCAGACCCCCACCTTCACACTGCTGCTGGTCCCCTCCTCCCCTGCCCAGTCCCCCCAGCCCTGCAGCCTTCTTGGAAACTGGGCCCAACAGCCCTCTAAGTGCCCATGGCCAGAGGCACTAAGCTAGAACCCACATCCCAGGAATCCCTTCCCCTGGCTTTTTCAAGTTTCCATGGCTACCTGGCAGCAGGTGGCTAGGAGTCTAGACCTGGAAATCAGTCCCGCCCTGACCCTGCTGTGTGCCCCCGCGTGACCTCGGCCAAGTGGCTCTTTCCTCTGTACCTGTGTCCGTATCTATGAAGTGGCCATCACAGCAGTCCCACCTCCTTGGCCAGAATGAAACCGGATGAGGGAAGAAGAGCCCCCCACTCAAGGTCTGGCACACAGTAGGTGCTCACTAAATAGGTGTTATGCTCATGATGTGGGCACCTAGTGCGAAACGTTGTATTCCTTATGCTGCTTTTAGAAATCAGTAGTTTAAAACTGATGAGCCTTGGGCCCTTCCTTGCGTTTCTCCCTTGCTCAATGGCACCCTAAACACAATCACCTGTGAGCTGTAGCTATAGGCACCCTGAGCACAGTTGCCTGTGGGTTAATGATAATAAGCACGCAATGTTTTCAGGAATTTTTTAAGTTTTCAAGTATTTTTATTCTAGGAAAAATCAAGCTAAGAACCCAGAAGACTCCCCGGGGTCAGGCTGAGATCTCCTGACACCAACTCCAGGGACTAAGATTCCCCCAGAGAAAGAAGAATGCATATTTGCCCCAACTCTTGATTCTTCTCTGGAACCCCGCGTTTCTCCCTTTTGACTATAAAACTCCCCAAAATTCTCCCCCAAAAGAGGGCGCAGTCTTTAAGGCATTAGCCTGCTGTGACCTCCTTTGCCGAGCAAAGCAATACAGGCTACTTTTTTCTCCTTCACCCCGTAACCGTGTCTCCACGTTCCAACAGGCGCTGACAGCGGCCGAGTTTGGACAACAGTCATACCAATCATTGCTATTCGCTACTAATTTGTTTGGGAAATGCCCAAAGGCAGCAGACAGGCAGTCCCCTCAAAAAGTACTTATTTAGAAGTCCTCTGGCCGGAGGCCCAGCAAACCAGAATGTTAAAAGGATAAATAGTCCCCACGGGCTGGACAAAGTCTGGGGCTGCGGGGGGGGAGGGGATCCGGCGCGCGGAAGGGTTTAAGCCCCCGACAATGGGCGCCGTCTGAGCGAACCAGCGCCGCTTCTTTGAGTCGTCAGAAGAGCTATTTTCTTGTTTAAAGCCTTAAAGAGCTATTAGGTTGGGCAAATCACTGGTAAAACAGCTGGAAACTTAAGTAGCAATTTAAACAGCCCATTGCCCTTCCATCCCCGGGCGGAATGCGAGCCGCAGGCCGGCGGTCCCCGGCCCTACATTGTCTGGACTAAGAGGATTGAGCGAGGACCCCTCGGCAGGCTCTGAATGCGGCCCGAGCTTTATTGAGCAAATCCACAATTTCTGCCCCACCCCCTCCCCTCTCTCTTTCTCTTATTTTTTTTTTAAGTGAGCAGACCGAACTCTAATTTTCCGTCTTTTCTCTCCCAAGCCCCCTTGAATCGGCCCATTCTTTCATTATGTGGAACTAATGAAGGCCTTGCAGAGTCCCCGCCCGGGAATGGGCCCCGTAAAGAAAGCATGTTTGATTGATCAACTTCAAAAAGTCTTCGGCGGCGTGGGGGCGGGGAAGGGGAGGAGCGGGGGCTGCGCCTGGGCTGTGAGTGACAGCGTGGGAGGAGGGACCGCGGGCGCATAAAGTGTTTCTGTCCCCGCCATCCGGGTGTGTTTGTTTTGTGGCCGGCGATTCTGCAGGCGCCGGGCCCGTCCGCCCCGAAGCCCCGCCCGGGTTGCTTTAAATGTTTTATTTTATTTTTGCTTAATCTCCCCACATATAAAAACTGGGGCCAACCAAGCAGAGCTCTGGCCGTGGAGCAGTCCCCACAGGGAAATGTGGCCTCCGGCTCCAAGCTTCCATTAACATCCATTCCAGCAACATCCCGAGGGCCCCAGAGCCCCCGAGGAGGGGGCGTTGGGGCAGGAACTGGCACCCAGACAGGATCAGGCGTGGCCCACGCAACAGGGGTGGGAGCGCCTGCAGCCCAAGGACAGTTGAATCACTGCTTTAACAAATATTTAGTGAGCACCTACTGTGTGCCAGGCGTCTATACTGATTGAGTTTATTGTTTTGTTTGTTTGTTTTTAATTCCCAAAGCAGTGACTGCCGATTGTGAAACAATTCCATGACACGTTATGGGTACACAGTGAAAGAGTAAAAGTTTGAAATGGCAGCCTCCTGATCCAGCTCCCTGGCGGGAACTGCTGTTCACATTTGGACCTTGGAGAGCTTATACAAATACCCAAGCAAGGAGACAGATTTTTAGTCGTGCTTTTGCATTCATGGGATCACAGATCTTGTTTTAAGACTTGCTTTTGTCCCGTTTTTTTGCAAGGTGTTTTTTAATGGCTGCATATTCATAGGCCGTTGTGTTTGTGCCGTAGTTCATTCCACCCTTCCCCTACTGAAACGCATGCAAATGGTTTTCAAGCCTTCCTTGTTCCTAATGATTGTGTCCTGAATGTCTCTGAACAGCTGTCTCTGTTCATGAGCAGAAGCAATTCTGTAGAGATTCCTAGACAGGCAAGCGTTGAGTCAAAGGTAATTTTGCATTTTATTTAGTTTTTATTTAGTTTTTCCTTTTTATACAACATGTGGAGGAAGGCTCATATGCACTAGTCTTCATTCAGCTCAATGTATTTGACATAGGTATTCATCTCTGTAGTCCCACCCAGACCAAAATATAGGCCATTACCAGCACCCCAGCATGCTCTCATCTGTGCCCTCCCACTTGAGAGGTAAGGAAAGAACATTCAAAATTATGGAGATAAGCCCTGTATCAAACACTGCTCCAATTTGCCTCCCACAACAGTGTCTGAGACTGAGACTGTCCATCTCCCCACAGCCTCTCCAGCACTAAGTATTACTGATCTTTTTCTTTTTTTGTCAATTGCATTGACCTAGTTGGCCCCTATGATAGGAGTGAAGCTAGACTTCTTTTTTTATTTTTTACTATAGTTGATTTCCTCCAGTTTCTAAAGGGAGCCCCTGGAATTGGATTTCTGTGGCCAAAGGCAAAGGAGGCTCTGGGTTCCACAGAGGTGAAGCCCCAAGGTTTACTTAAACTAGTTTTTTCAAAACCTTTGGGATCAAAAATTATCTAGGCTGTTTCTCAAAGGTGTTCCAAAGACTCTTACGGGTGCTGCATGATTAATTAAAAGAGGTGGAGGAATGTGATCAAATCAACGTGGGGCCCACTGATCCAAGCAAAGACATGGGATGTCTCTGCTGCAGCATCTCCCGGAGTCTTTAATACACAGACAGCTGGGACTGGACTCCAAGACGATGGAGTGCATGTAGATGGAGGTAGTTCCCAAGTGGACTTGACCTTGGATTCCCAGAGTAGCAGGATTTTACTCTCAGAAAAAAGGCCACCTGCGGAGAAGAATCCAGGTGCGGTGAAACAAATGCCTTAACCCTATTCACAGAGCCCCACCCAGGCCAGAGAGATCTTTCTAGAATTTGCCCTGTTGTTCCCTTGCCTAGAGCGGTCCCATGATTCCCCTCATCACCTCCAGGATAATGTTATAGCCTGGGAAAGCAGCCTAGCTTCCCTCTGCTCTCCCAGGATGTTTTGCCCCTGTTCCTTCACTTGGAATGCTCTTCATCCTCCAGCCACCCGTTGAACTCCTATTCATCCTGCAAAACCTGACTCACCTCTTCTGTGAAGTTTTTTTACCTTCACATACGCCCTCTCTCTACCCACTCAGACCTGCCTCCTTCCTTTATCCTAAAACACCACCTTGTATAGGCCTCAGATGTCTCCGAGAAGTAGTTCTCTATTCATTTCTCTGTTCTTTTCTCTCCCTGACTGGACTCTAAGTTCCTGCGAGACAGAAGCTGTGGCCCAGAATAGTGCATCTCGTGGCTGTTTTATAAATGTTTGTCGACGCCTGAGAGCCCATTGCTCTAACAGAATGTCACCTAACAAAAGCACAATGGTATGATGGTAATTACATGACTTTCTTCTCACTGAGTTCTATGGAATTGATTAAGACCAGAATCCCAAAGAGGAAGTTAAAGCCCAGTTGCTGATTTCGCGAGGAAGGCGTGGCCAAAAAAATGCCATTGTCCCTTAAGCTCAAGGGAGGTGACATCCTTCAGCAAGTACTTCCTAGGCACCCTGTGGTGGCAGAGGATAGCGTTGCTTTCCCTATCCTCCACACCCTTGGAGCGTGGCATTCTCCCTGCTCTTCTAGGCTAGTGTCAATGCCACCTCCTCCAAGAAGCTCTCCTGGGGGCACACAGCCGGTTCTCAGCTGAGCCTTTCTTTCTTCTTCCTTCTCCCCTAGAGCGGCCATCTGCTGTGCCTGCAGTCTCGGGGCGGCACCTCCTCTGGGAACTCCCCAACCCCCTGTAGCCTGCCATCCAGGGCGCTCATCAGGCCAGGCGTCCAAACCACTTCGACCATCGTGGGCACATTAACCTCGCTTGACCCACTGGACTCACCCCTGGGAACCTGAATCTTGACTCAAGGACAGAGACTCATTGAAGCCGATTCATGCTGGACCTGAAGAGCATGGTCTCAGCTCCCGAATCCCTGAGCTGCCTTGGTCCTGGTTCTTCTGAGGCCTGTATTTCAGGTTGTCCTGTCTTTTTACAGTAAGACACTGACCTCCTTCCATTAGATCTTGTGCGGTTTAAGTTATCCACAGCCACCAACCATCTCTAAGCCATGCTCCTCCTCCTCCCCCCGCCCCAGGCTGGCATCCCATACACTTTTCTCTTTTCTTTCTTTCTTTCTTTTTCTTTTTTTTTTTTTTTTGCTTTCTCTTTTTAGAGCCGCACTCACGACATATGGAGCATCTCAGGCTAGGGGTCGAATTGGAGCTATAGCTGCCAGCCTACACCACAGCTCATAGCAACGCCAGATCCTTAACCCACTTAGAGAAGCCAGGGATCGAACCCACATCCTTGTGGATCCCTAGTAGGATTCCTTAACTGCTGAGCCACAAAGGGAACTCCCCGTACACTTTTGTTTACATATGGCTCTTGGCACTAACTCTAGCCTGTCTAAAACTTAGATCAGTATTTTTGAGTGTCAGCTGCATGCCCACCATCATGCCAAGAACTTCATGTGTCATCTCATCTCTTCCTCACCAAGAACTTATGATGAGAGCTTCTTATTCTCATTTTCCATGTGGGGAAGCTAAAACTCAGAGAGGCTGAGGATCTTCCCTGAGGACACACAGCTGGTTATGAAGTTGTGTCCACTCAGATCTAAAAACCAATTCCAGAGTTCCCGTCATGGCTCAGTGGAAACGAATCCAACTGGGAACCATGAGGACACGGGTTCTACCCCTGGCCTCGCTCAGTGTGTTAAGGATCCAGCGTTGCCGTGAGCTGTGGTTGTAGGTCGCAGACGCAGCTCTGATCTGGTGTTGCTGTGGCTGTGGCGTCGGCTGGCGGCTACAGCTCCGATTAGACCCCTAGCCTGGGAACTTCCATATGCCGCGGGTACGGCCCTAAAAAGCAACAAATAAAAATAAAAAATAAATAAATAAAAACCAATTCTGGAGTTCCTGTCATGACTCAGCGGTAACGAACCCGACCAGTATCCATGAGGACGCATGTTTGCGTCCCTGGCCTCGCCAAGTGGGTTAAGGATCCGGCATCACTGTAAGCTGTAGTGTAGGAAGCAGATGTGGCTCAGATCCAGCGTTGCTGTGACCGTGGTGTAGGCCGGTAGCTACAGCTCCAGTTTAACCCTTAGCCTGGGAACTTCCACATGCCCCTGGTATGGCCCTAAAAAGACCAAACAAACAAACAAACAAAAACCACCCCACAATTCCTGAGGTCAGTTGCAGGACACTTGCAGTACAGCAAAGAGCCAAAAAGGTGGATTTGAGAGGCAAGGCCCTCTCACCCAGCTGCTTCCTGCAGAATTCATGTGCCAGAGTCTCCGGCCGGAGCTCCTCGCGAGCAGGGGCCAGGCCTCTTCCTCTGTCCCCAGTGTCCAGCCCCGGGGGTCATTGCCTAGCAAACTTCTTTCTAAAGGAAATGACTCCTCCTCCATCCCTTTGGGTGATGCCCCAGTGCCTATACAGCTCTTTTCCTTTCTCTGACAATTTAGGTGGGACCAGCGCAGCCTAGCCTGGGGCAGAGGGTGTTTGACTTTTCTTGGACACGGTTTCTTCATCTGCACGACGGAGGCTGTGAGACATGTAATCTCAGCCTTTGACTGTGAGGATCAAACAGATAGAGGCGTGCGACTGAATCCGGTAAACTGGCAGATCCTGCATGAAGGCCCCTTGTCAATATCACCCTGCCCTGCCCTGTGACGCTAGTCAGCAAAGAGCATTGCTGACCTTGGGGAGAGCCCGAGAGGCCGGGCTCCCTGGTCAAGCTCTCTGGGGCCAGTCTCTTTCACTCCCCTGACGTTCCTGAGCAATGAAGATGCCAGGAAAGAATGCCGCGATGGCCCATTTCTCGTGGCAGCTGCATCCGCCTGCAGCCCACCAGGGTGGCTGAGGGGAGATCTCTATCACAGTCACACAAGCTCCTCCTCCTTTGTTGGGGACATTCTTGGAATTGAACTAGACGCTGGAGAAGGGCTGGCATCTTCCATGCCAGTGGCAAGCTGGAGCAGGTCCCCAGAGGGAGGGCAACTGACTTCTTGACTTCTTTCTGGAACCTGGGAGACCCAGCCTGGGATGTCGCTGACCAACATCATCGCCTCCTGACTATTATCCCTTCCACCAATTAGCCTGGGACAAAATGTTTGAAGGGATTCCAGGCAGCTATCTCCGCTGCCACGCCTATTCTCAGTGCCTGCCCTGCCAGGCCACTTGCTGGCAACTGATGCCAAAAGGGAGAATGGAGAACTAGTGACCCCCTAATTCATATCTGGGGTCCCTACTCTGTACCTCGTATCAAGGCTGCTGCTCTGTCCGCAGCCACGAAGCCCTTGCCCAGCTTCCTGATGGTTCTGCCTCCTTGGAGGACTGTGTTGGGCTGAGGTTTGGGGAGATGCTTGCAGCCCAGGCAGGCAGCCTCCTTGAGCAGCAGCACTGGGAAGAGCACCACGTAGTGACAGAGGAGACTGAGGTGCTGGAGAGCGGTGCACAGATTCAAGAGATTTGGGAGGTGACAGTGAGAGGACCTGGTAACACCTTTTTGAGAAGCCATTTGGCAATAGGTATGAGGAGACGAAAAAATAACCGATTCCCTTCCACCCAGTTATTCCGCCTCCACAGATTTATTTCAAAGCAATGATCAGGAGTTCCCATCGTGGCTCAGTGGTAACGAACCCGACTAGTATCCACAAGGACACGGGTTCAATCCCTGGCCTCACTCAATGGGTTAAGGGTCCACGTTGCCGTGAGCTGCTGTGTAGGTCGCAGATGTGGCTCAGATCTGGTGTGGATGTCGCTGTGGCTGTGGTGGAGGCCAGCAGCTGCAGCTCTGATTTGACCCCTAGCCTGGGAACCTCCACATGCCATGGGTGCCGTCCTAAAATACAAAAACAAAAAAGCAAAGATCAGAGATGCAAAAGCAAAGGTTTAGGTACAAGGATGTTCCACTCCTTGTCATTTATAACAGCAAAAGTTAGAATCAGCTTAGACTGGTTAAATAAATTGTGTTGACACTCTGCAATGGAATACTATGTAACTCCTTAAAAATCAGTTCTAAAAGATGATTCAGGAGTTCCTGTCATGGCTCAGTGGTTAACGAAGCCAACTAGGAACCATGAGGTTGCGGGTTCGATCCCCAACCTTGCTCAGTGGGTTAAGGATCTGGCATTGCTGTGAGCTGTGGTGTAGGTTGCAGACGCAGCTCGAATCCCGCGTTACTATGGCTCTGGCATAAGCCGGCAGCTACAGCTCCGATTAGACCCCTAGCCTGGGAACCTCCATATGCCGTAGGTGCAGCCCTAGAAAAGACACACACACACGAAAAAAGATGATTCAATGCTCATTCATTTGGATGAGATGATAGAAAACAGGTTGCAAAGGTGTATGCGTTGAATAAAACTTGAAAAGCATGCTGAACAAAAGAAGTCAGACAAAAATGTACATCATTGTGCAAGATTCCATCCATAAAAAGTTCTAGAACAGGCAAAACTCATCCATAGTCAAAGACACCAGACCAGTGGTTGCCTGAGTTTGGGGTGGGGGGCTCAGAGCAATTGGTAAGACAGGCGCGTGGAAATTTGGGGAGGGCCCTACAAGTTCTCTACCTTGAACTGTTGAGTTGTGGTGGAAATTATGAGTTATATGCATTTGTCAAAACTCACTCAATGGTGCAGCCACTCAACGGTGGAAAACAGTATGGTAGTTTTTCAAAACATGAAACATAGAATTATAATATGATTCAGCAACTCCACTTCTGGCCATGCAGTCAAATGAACTGAAATCAGGCACTCAAACCAAGAATTACGCCCTCATGTCATAGCAGCCTTGTTCACAGCAGTCAAAAGGTGGAAACCCAAATATCCAGACACAAATGAAAAGATACACAGCATGTGATAAATACATGGACTAGAGTATCATTCAGCCTTAAAAAGAATAATTTTTTTTAATTTTTATTTTTTTCATTTTTTCCAGTTGCACCTGTGACATGTGGAAGTTCCTGGGCTAAGGGTCGAATCGGAGCTGCAGCTGCCAGCCTACTCCACGGCCACAACCACAAGGGCTCTGAGCCACATCTGTGACCTACGCCGCATCTTGTGGCAACGCCAGACCCTTAACCCACTGAGCGAGGCCAGGGATCAAACCTGCATCCTCACGACTACTACGTCAGGTTCTTAACCCACTGAGCCACAGCGGGAACTCTGAAAATAAGAATAAAAATTTGAGAACATATTACAATGTAGATGAACCTTGAACATATTATGCTAAGTGAAATAAGCAGACATAAAAGGACCAATATTATATAATTCCACTTATATGAGGTACCAAATTCATAGAGACAGAAGGTAGAGTGATAGGTCGCAGGGGCTGGGGAGAGGGGAGAATTGGGAGTTAGGGTTTAATGGGTAGAGGGTTTTAGTTGGGGGTGACGAACAGCCCCTGGAGATGGAAGTGATAACAGCCTCACAACGGTGTGAATGGACTTAATGCCACTGAACTGCACCCTTAAAAATGGCTAATGTGGTAAATTTTATGTGTATTTTACAACATTTTTTAAAAACTCAGTGAACTGTGTGCTTAAAATGGTGCGTTTTAGTGTATGTAAAGTATGTCTCTATAAAAATATTAAGGAAAACTTATTTATTTATGTGTTTACCACACCCACGACATGTAGAAGTTCCTGGCCAAGGATCAAACCCATGCCGCAGCTGTGACCCGAGCCACAGCAATGATAATGGACCCTTAACCTGCTGAGCTACCAAGGTAACTCCTAAAAAAAAATTAAAAACAAACATAGAGGTCAGAAAAATAAGCAGTGTATGTAACATGATCTTAATTTTATACTTTTAAATGCACATGCTCATAGGAAAAAAAAGGCTATAAGGACATACAACAGAAAGTTAATTGTCATCCTTTCAGGTTTTTTTCTGCATTAAGCAGATATGACTTTTTATTGTTGTTGTTGTTGCTTTTGTTTTTCCCAAACCCGTGGCATGTGGAATTTCCTGGGCCAAGGACCAAACCTGTATCATAGCAGTGACCTGAGCCACAGAAGTGAAAATGCCAAGTCCTTTACCCATAAGCTACCAGGGAACTCCCAGATAATGACTTTTTTAATTGGAAAAAACATTAATTTTTGTGTAAGGGTGTTGGAGCCCAGATCAGCATTTGCAAGGCATGTGATGAGAACACACCCGAGCCTGCGTTTGAGCACACCCCCACATCCCATGAAGCTTTTTTTTTTACAGGGGGGCTGCACCCGAAGCATATGGAGGTTCCCAGGGTAGGGGTCGAATTGGAGCTACAGCTGCTGGCCTATACCACAGCCACAGCAATGCCAGATCCGAGCTGCATCTGCGACATGCACCACAACTCACGGCCAACGCCAGATCCCCGACTCACTGAGCAAGGCTCAGGATCGAACCCACAACCTCATGGTTCCTAGTCAGATTCATTTCCACTGTGGCATGATGGGAACTCCCCATTGATGCCTTTTAAGTACTGCCTTTAAAGCACTTTCCTCAATATTGAAACCAAAAGAGTAAAACTTTGGAGTTCCTGTTGTGTCTCATTGGGTTAAGTCTCCATGAGGATGCAAGCTTGATCCCTGGCCTCACTCAGTGGGTTAAGGATCCGGTGTTGCTGCAAGCTGAGGTGTAGGTCGCAGCTGCAGCTCTGATTCGACCCCTAGCCTGGGAACTTCCATATGCCACAGGCAAGGCCCTCAAAAGGAAAAAAAAGAGTAACACTTTGTACATTACAGTGAGAAGGGCCCTAATGTCCTCTGAGCCTTCGAGTGGGTTTTATTTAGTGAGTGGTGGTTAGGAGTCTGTCTTTTGGAGCCCCACAGACTTAGGTTCATACCCCAAGTCTGCCGTTTGCTAGGACTGTGGTCCTGGGCACGTGGCCTGAGTCTCCGGGTCTTCAGGTGGGGGTGGTAGCAGTTTCCCCCTTTCAGGATAAATGACGGAATACAAGGACATCTGAGCACAGTGCTGAGTACACAGGGACAGTCCAGGCACGGTGCCTGTCCTTGTAACTGGGGAAAGGGGCATCGGTAGGTGGGAACTCCCCGAGGTCTGAATCTCAGGTGGGTCATTTCAGGAGTCTGGAGATGCCTGGGATCCTAGGAATTAAGACGCTCATTTGACAAGTGGTGACTCAAGCCAAGGAACCCGGCCTGCAGGGCCCATGGTCACCAAGCAGTTGTAAGAAGTTTCGCCTTGGAGATCTAAATAAGTGTGCAAACACTGATAACTAAAGTTTATTTATTTATTTCTCTTTTTAGGGCCGCATCCGCGGCATATGGAGGTTCCCAGGCTAGGGGTCGAATCGGAGATGTAGCTGCCAGCCTACGCCACAGCCACAGCAAAGCCAGATCCGAGCCACGTCTGCAACCTACACTACAGCTCATGGCAATGCTGGATTCTTAACCCACTGAGCGAGGCCAGGGATCGAACCCACAACCTCATGGTTCCTAGTCAGATTCGGTTCTGCTGCTCCATTCTTAATAAAACAGGATGACAAAAGCCTCTGAAATCATTAAGACTGAGGCTTAACATCCTGTGATGACATTTTATGCTTGCAGAGAACTTGATTTTCTCTAAGAATTTGTTGCTATTAAAGAACAGCTGTTATTAATCAAGAAAATTGCTCCTGGAGTTCCCTTCGTGGCTCTGCGGTTAATGAACCTGACTAGGATCCATGAGGATGCGGGTTCAATCCCTGACCTTGCTCAGTGGGTTAAGAATCCAGCATTGCCATGAGCTGTGGTGTAGGTCACAGATGTGGCTCGAATCCCACGTTGCTGTGGCTGTGGTGCAGGCCGGCAGCTGTAGCCCCAATTCAACCCCTAGCCTGGGAACTTTCATATGCTGCAGGTGCAGCCCGAAAAAGCAAAAAGGAAAAGGAGAGAATTGTTTCTAAGGAAAAAAAAATTTTAAAGTAAGGTGTTCTTATGCCAAAGACTTATGGAGTCAGCAGGTTGGGGTCCGAGGCAGAGGCTGTGTGTCTGAAAGGGAGAGGCGCTCCCCTGCCCCCTCCCCGCTGCTGCTCCTCAGACCTCTGCAAGGTGTCACCAGGGGGAGCCAAAGAGCTCCAAGGACAGCGGTCCTGCTGGCCAGCCCAGCTTCCCCACAGGGCTGCGAGGATAAGGACGAAGGCGACCAGGAGAGGGTGGGCAGCTGGATTCACTCCTCCAGGCCCCATCGAAGAGCAGACAGCATCTTTCTCTATCCACTGGAATAATATAAATTCTTTTTAGTGATGTCTGTCTTGTTTCTTTGTCCACAGTTCATTTATTCATTCAACGATCATTTCTTGGGCCCCAGCTGGGAGCTGTGACTCCAGATCATCTGTGAGCCCCATCTGCGGGAGCCCCCCAGTCTGAAACCCAGGGTGAAACCCAGGGTGAGCTGTACACCCTACAGGTTGCTTGGGGGCAGGGGTGGGCGGAAGAGGAGGGGGGAGCCCTGAGAAGAAGGCAACTCTGGAGTTCCCGTCATGGCTCAGTGGTTAACAAATCTGACTAGGAACCATGAGGTTGCGGGTTCAATCCCTGGCATCACTCAGTGGGTTAAGGATCCGGCGTTGCCGTGAGATGTGGTGTAGGTCGCAGACCCGGCTCGGATCTGGCGTTGCTGTGGCTGTGGTATAGGCCGGCAGCTGTCGCTCCAATTCGATCCCTAGCCTGGGAACCTCCATATGCCGTGGGTGCAGCTCTAAAAAGCAAAAAAAAGAAAAAAAGAAAAAAGAAAAAGACAACTCAGGTGCTCCTGGCTAGGGAGGCGAACAGGCAAAGAGGGCTGAGAGCAGCTGTCTGCGGGGCCCTCTCTGCCAGTGGTTTGGCGAGGACAGGGCTGCAGGAGAGGGCAAAGGTGCCTTGCTAGCCCCACAGAGTTTTCATGAGTTGTTTGGAAGGTGACAGGGAGCCACAGAATGTTTCCTCCCAGGGTGACTGATTGTTTCATGCCTGGGCCTCCATTCACCCAGGTCAGTTTTCAGACACTGTAAGACCCCCACCCCTTGCTAGAGTCCAGACATGGGGTCCTCAGCCTACCAGCCTGGCCCGTCACAGACACCACATGCAGCACTTTATAGTTTGTAGGACGCTTTGAGAATGTCCACTCCTTGGTCCCCACCTTCTCCCGCGGACCTGGCACATCTTGTCCATTGAGGAAACTTCCTCCTCACACCTGGTGCCCAACTCTAGGGTCCTGGGCACTCTAGGGCCCTGGGGCAAAGTGACCACCTTTTTCTCTGCCACCTGCTTTAGCACCTTCATCGGGGGCTTACCACTGTGTGTCCTCCCCAACCGCTCCCCTTCTGTTCCCTGACTCCACTGCACAAGCCATCATCTCCTGCTAAAAGGAGCCACTTTTTCTCAGCACACCTGAGAGGAATGGGCTGGGGACTCGAATTTGGTGTAAATGAGCGCTGTCTCTGGGTTCCAGTGGGTCACGGTCTAACCAGGTACCACCCTGCCTCCATTTCCTCCTTGATTTGGGGGGACAGAGCCTGGAAGGAAAATTCCCTGCCATCACGCCTTGGGGGGACACCTGGCCAGGGTCGAGGAGCCCCCGATGAACAGTTACATTAAAAAGCATCATTTTGGAGTTCCCGTCGTCATGGCTCAGCGGAAACGAATCTGACTAGTATCCATGAGGACGTGAATTTGATCCTGACCTTGCTCAGTGGGTTAAGGATCCGGCGTTGCCGTGAGCTGTGGCATAGGTCGCAGACGTGGCTCGGATCTGGTGTGGCTGTGGCTGTGGCGTAGGCTGGCAGCTACAGCTCCGATTCGACCCCTAGCCTGGGAACCTCCATATGCCGTGGGTGCAGCCCTAAAAAAGAGAGAAAAAAAAAGTCATGGAATCTAGTTGGTCAGATGTCCCTGAAAGGACCTAGTCCTCACCTCGCCCTTCTTGCCCTAACGTACAGGACAGCATGTGGTCCTGAGGGAGTTTCTCCCCCAGAAACCCAAAGCCACACAACTGGGAGGAGGGCAAAATAAAGCCTGATAATGAGGTCTCCCAAATTAAGCCACCAGCCAGGAGCAACCACGCAGAAGGAAATGTGTGGAGTGATGGGGGTGGGGGTAAGACTGGCCCTCTCTGGTCCCCTAGGGGAGGGGGCTCCTTGCCTCGGCCACCAGGCCAGTGCCCCAAGCTGTTTGTGATATGTAGTCAATTCGGGAGCAAGGGAGGCTGGGCTCAGGTTTAACTTTCCAGGGCTGCAGAGACTGCCTATAGAAGGTTGTATGAGTGTGTGTGTGCTCACATGTCTGCGTGTGAGGGGCCGTGTGTCTGAAGTGTGCGAGGGTGTGTGTCTGTGAGGCTACGTGTGTGCAAGCACGTGTGAGCTCATGCGTGCCTGAGGGTGTGGACTGGAGGGTGTACGAGAGTGTGTGTGAATGCGCGTGTGTTGGGGGGGCAGGAAAGGGAGCTGGTGTGGAGGAGAAGGTTGGGCGTGGACTGGTGCGAGCAGAGTGGACAAAAAGAGGAGAGTCTTGTCTTTGAGTCAGGCCTGGAGAGCAGGAGAAGAAAAAAGGAGCTCTTATTGGTGGTTGTCAAGGAGATGGGCTTCGAGGTTTGCTGAACTTTCTTCCCTTAAAGCGTCCTGCCTGGAGCTGAGAAGGGCCATTTATTTCGTTTTGCCTGCCAAGCGGGGGTCTCAGGTCCAGGCCCCAAAGAAGTCAGGTGTAGACTCCAGGACAGGCCAGAGCAATTCTTCAGTGGAATGACCTGATGCTGGCTTCTCTTATCACCCCCCAGCCCACCGCCTTGTGGGGTCTGGCACTGGGGGGCATCAAACTTTGCTGGATAACAGGTCAGTCCAAGATGGGCTGGCGTGGCCAGGACTGGCGGAGCGGACTTGGAGCTTTACCGGTGTCCCGTCCAGATGGCGATCCTGGGCCGCCCTAAGCACATTTGCAGGCCATTGTCCTTTGGGGAGTGGTAAAAAGTTCATTTGTTTGGAACATATATTTTCAGAATGAGCTTCAGGTTTTTTTTCCTGTCTGGCTTCTTCACAGCTGCAATGCCAGTGCTTGCTTTGGCACACAGTAGGTGCTCAATAAACATTTGCCTAGTGGATGAGCAGAAAATTCTGCTTTGCGCATTTGACGTGTCTTTCACTACAAATGGATGTCACAGGCCATTCTTGACCTCCGAGGGGCGGTTGGCAGGCACCCCTCCTCTCCCTTGAAAGAGTGTGTGTGTGTGTGTGTGTGTGTGTGCGCGCGCGCGCGCGCGCACACGCGCGAGCTCTTGGGTGGGTGGGTACTGCCCCCAAAGGGGCGACCACCCTCGATGACAGGGGCTGGAGAGCGGGGAGCCAGGGACGAGGGGAGGAGGCAGCCTCAGAACCAGCTCCAGCCTGGCCTAGACCGTGCACCTACCCCCGGCCCCGGCCGCGCGAGCCGGCCCCTACCCCCCACCTGCCGCCCACCCCGAGGGGCGGGGGCGCCCCCGGACGCCGCGCCCGCCCCCGCCCCTCCCCCATAGGCTGGCGGCCCGCGTCCATTGGCTGGTCGCGCGGGGAGCCCCGCCCTCGGCGGCAGCAAGCCAATGAGCGTGCGGCTGTCAGCTCGTCAGCCGCGCCGGCTCGGAGGCTGGGAGCCCGAGCGGTGGCCGTGGAGCCAGCAGCTAGCAGCGCTCGGCGAGCGGCCGGTCGGTGGGGTCCTCGCACCCCGCACGCCCGCACGCCCCGCCCGGCCCGGCCCGGCCCGGCCCGGCCCGGCCCGCAGCGAGCATGGGCGCGGCGGCCGTGCGTTGGCACTTGTGTGTGCTGCTCGCGCTGGGCGCGCACAGGAGGCTGGCGGGGGGCAGCGGGCTCCCAGGTAAGCCCCCACCCGGTGGGCGGCGGGCGCGAGGCGGGGCGGCGGCGGCAGGGTCTCGGGCGGGCCTCCAGCCCCGTGCCGTCGGGAGGGCCGCAGCCCGCACTGCCCCGCGGCCCGCCCCGCCTCTTTGCAAAGTAACTTCTAGGGCCAGCGCCGGGCGCCCCCTCCCCGCAGCGCCGGCAGCCCAGGGCTCCGGGAGCCCGGCGGGGCCGCGGCAGGGGCGGAGTGGGCTGAGGCCCCGGGGGAGGGGGAGTGTGAGGGAGGGAGGAAGAAAGAAAGCGCGACGGCCGGCCGAGGGCGTCCCCCCACCTCCGCCGCGCACAGGCGGAGAGGGAGTGGGGACCCCGGAGCCAGACGGGCGCTCCCCCGGGAGACATGGGAGCGCGGGCGGGAGGAGGCCCAGAGGGGAGACCCGGAGGAGGTGAGCAAAGGAAAAAGGACGGACCCGAGAGAAAGAGAAGGGGGAGGTGATAGATGGAGAGACAGACAGAAAAGGAGGCACACAAAAGGACACAGGAGGGAAAAAAAGAGAAAGACAGACTGGAAGAGTAGCGATCAGAAAGACGAAGAAGGAAAGGAGGAAACCCAAGAGAGTGAGAAGGAGGCAGATGAGCAGCAGGAAGGAGAAAGATCAAAAGAGGGAGACGTGAGAACAGGACTAAGGGATGAGAAGGAAGAGAGCGGAGGAGAGGTGCCGTCAGAGGGACCCCAGAGAAAGCGACGGGAGGACTCCGGGAGGGGGCGGGGGAGAGAAGGATGGAGATGACTGGAAAGCCGTGGACAGAGGGACAGACAGACCAAAGGAGATGGGTGGGAACCAGAGTGGGGGAGACCAAACAAGGTACACGTGAGGGAGCCCAGGAGAGAGAGGCAGGGGCCACCGAGGGAGGGAGCAGGCACCCAGCGTCCGCATCCAGCACACTTGGGATTACCGCAGAGGCAGAGGCAAGGCCAGGCGCCCCATGGATTGATTTCACAGGGGCCTCGGACCCGCCCCTTCCCCTCCTGTTCTCTTGATCGTCTGGAAGGGGCTGTCCCAGAAAAAGCTGAAGCCACAGTCTCTCATCCCGTTCTTTCCTCCCATGTCCCTCAGTGTCCCTCGGAGGAGCTCCCCCCGCTTCCTCTCCTTGGTGGGAGAGATGCTGCTGCGCCCTGCCTGGCTTCTCTGAGCTCCCCTGGGGCTGCACCGGGCTCCCCGAGGTCTGGGTTTGGCGGCAGGCAGTCTGTTCCTGGGAGTCACACCCTGAGTAAGGATGCTGGGCCATTTAAACTGTGCCACAGTTGGAGATAAGCTGTTTTTCCCGTGGCTCCCCAGGGAAACTGGGCCCTACTGCCACGCCCCGCATGTCTCTCCTGGGCTTCGAGGTCCTTCACCCCCGTTTGACTGTTCCTCTATGTGCCTGTCGCCTTCTCTTCCTCTCTCTCTGTTTCCCCCTCTCTCTCCTGTGTGTCTGTCTGCACTTCCTGCCCGCATCCTCACCCCATGGAAGCCTTGTGCTGTGAAACAACTAATGTCAAAGGCAGCACCTGTGATGGGAAGGCTGGGCTGCGGTGCCCTGCCGAGGAGTCCCCAACCCAGGCCAGGACAGGGGCCAGAGAGCCTGCAGGAACGCATGGCCTGTGTTTCTCTCCCTCTCTCCTCAAATTTGCCTGCCCTCTCCCCAGCCCCCACCTGAAGGCATCTTAAAAGTTGTGTTGGGAGGTGCCTTCCCCTTGGTTGACATCCATCCATTTCTGTCTGTGAAGATACCTACCTAAGTGTGAGATTAGGGGTGCAAGGGGCTGCAGAGCCCTGGGCAGTCCCCCCGCCCCCATTCCTGTGCTGCACGGACCCTTGGGCAGTGGCAGGGCTGTATCTGGGGCCCATTGGTCCTGCTGGTCCTGTCTCAGTAGTGGCCCCAGTCCTCTCCCCGGGAAGATGCAGACTGGCTCTCTCTGGTCTCTGGCTTCCTGCCCTTGAGACTGTGCCACCCCTCGCAAGGGTCCCTCTGTGGTCACTTCTCCAGAAGGGGGTGTTCTGCGGGCCCCTGGCCATCTGATGGCTGGCTCTGATCTCCTGTACCGACTGCCTCCTGGCTGCTGCTCCATCCTTCTCTGGGCAGCTGTAAAGGGTGGGCTATTGACCCGAGCAGATGCAGCCACCCTGAGAAGGTTTGCCACCTGTTTTGTGTGTGTGTGTGTGTGTGTGTGTGTGCGCGCGTGCGCGCGCCCAGGAAGGTGATTCTGTTGTCTTTCTCTTTTTTTTGGCCCCACCTCTGGCATACAGAAGTTCCTGGGTGGAGGATCAAAACCTAGCCGCAGCAGTAATCTGAGCCATAGCAGTGAAAATGCCAAGTCCTTAACCATTAGCCACCAGAGAACTCCATGTCAGGGATCGAACCCTGCTCCACAGCTATGGCAACACCGGGTCCTTAACCCGCTGCGCCACATGGGAACTGCCTGTGTTTCTTTTGGATGCCTCTCTTCTTTTGGGGACAGGCGGAGCCTTGGGGACTCGGGCAAAAGGGAGGAAGAGTCCTTAGGCAGGGGGAGCGGTTCTCCTAGAGAGGCTCCCCGTGCAGATTTAGAACCCGACGTCAGCCGAGGGAGTAATTCAGAGTGGAGATTCTTGAGGGCCACACAGGCTAGGGTGAGCTCGGAGGCATGAAGAGTGGAGAATATTCTAGGGCTTTCCCAGGCTGCCCCTGGATGACTGCCCTCCGGGTGGCCACTGAGAGTTCTTTATGCTCCCCCCACTGGGTCCTTCCACCTGCCTGTCCGTCATCCATCTGCATTCTGTTCAGAGCCTGTGGCTCAGCACGCGGAAAAGCTGTGGACCTGTCTCTCCTGAGTCAGAGTCCAGTCTCCGCCCCAGTGAGTTACCACCCTCTGCCAGACTCCTCTGGGCCTCAGTGTCCTCATTTTAACATGAGGGTGCTTGTAGATTACAGCTAAGTTTCTTCTGGCTCTGCTCTCCTGTGCTCTGCGGGTGCCCTCCGTCTGAGCTGTGTGTGTGTGTGTGCATGCGGCTGTGTGTGCACAGACACACAGAATCTATTTTACTTTATTGGGAGAGCCAGATGTACAGAGACAGCTTTTCCCCACTGTGTTCCTAAGTGGCCGTTTTCTTGCCTTTTTCGTGGGAATGGTGGCTCGGCACTTTGGCAGCGTTGTGCCTGGCACAGAGTAGCTGCCCCAGAGATGCTACCTGCTGCATGTCACAGCAGGTCGCCATGCGATGGCTGTTACTGTTAATTACCCCAGTGGTCAAGGGAAGCACAGGAGGAGGAAGGCACTCCCAGCCCCGCACTAGTGCTGCCCGCTTCCCAGGCCACTGCTCACCCGTTGTTCCCTCCACCAGGGCCGGCTGACGTGGACGAGTGCTCGGAGGGCACGGACGACTGCCACATCGATGCCATCTGCCAGAACACGCCCAAGTCCTACAAATGCCTCTGCAAGCCAGGCTACAAGGGGGAAGGCAGGCAGTGTGAAGGTGAGCGCAGCCCAGCCCTCCTGCCAGACCCCGCGGCCACCACGGCCATGGCAGGTGGCCACTGCCTGCCTGTGGGATGTGGTGGGGGCTGTCCCCAGTGCTCGGTCCCACGAGTGCCCACTATGGGCCTCTCCTGGCCTTGGGAGGGAAGCTGTGAGCCTCCTGGGAGCCCGGGCTGCCTCCTTTGAGGGTGGCATTGGGAGTCATGGGGTGTCTGATTCTCCCTGCATTTGAAACTCTGGGAGTTTTCTGGGTGTTTTTCCAAAGAAACTGAGGTGAATTCTTGAATGCTATATGTGTGCACCCGTCTGGGACTAGATGTTTGGGGGGTAAAGGCTGCTGGTTTCAAATCCGTGTCCCCCTCCTCCACCGTTTACCCTATGATGCTTCCCCAAGGGGGCTGCTCAGTCACCGCCACAGCGACTGGGGGGTGGGCTCAGGCCTCCTGTCTCCAAGATGAGAGTTTGGGCAGAGACTGGATTTGTGCTGTTCATTTGTCTGTCCAGCCTTCCTTCCCTGCGCCTGGCATGCTGGTTTGACCGTGTGGCCCTAAAACCCTCCTCCTGGAAGGGCAGAAGTCAGGGCGAAGAGCAGCCTCGGCTGGCTTTGGAGCCAGGATTTTCCAAGCCCGACAGAATCTGGGAGCGTTTGACCAGGAGGGTGCGCGGTCGTTCTGCCTCCATGGGTCTGGGCAGGGGCTGGAACAGTTTTCTCCAAGACTGATGCACACCCTGTACGAGAACCAGGATGCAGGTCTGCTCTCGGTCCCCACTGCACAGCTGGGGAAAACTGGCTCCGGTGGGAGCAGCCTCTTCCGAGGTGCCCGTGTTTCACGGTGGCGTGGCCAGGACCCGTCTCTTAATTCCACCCATGGCTCTCTAGCACCTTGGTATCTTCTCCTTGAGCCCTGCCACTTACTTTTTCAAAGTGTGAGATTTGTGTTGGGAAAGTGACATGTGGCAACAAGGTGGTGCCTGTTCCTTCTGAGTAGGCTTTACAGGCACTGGGTTTGGCAGGAGATGCAACTGTGCCTCCCTGAGATGCTGGCATTGCTTACCCATCTCCCTTGTTGGGCGTCCACCGCAGGCTGAGTGCTGGACAGATGATGTCCTGGATCATGCCTGGCTCGGCTACGTCCCCGGCCTCGCTGGGGGCCCAGAAGCTGACGGGGGAGCTGGCGCCACCACAGCCCTCTGGAAGGAGGCCAGGCTGGTGGCAGATAGAGCGGCCCAGGAGCAAAAAGCCTGGTGGCACAGGCCGGGCCAGCCCTTGGCAGGGCCTGGGTATTAGCCTGGGGGTTCCAGACGACGCATGCCAGGCTCTGTGTAATCATTTTCTGACCTTCTGCTCTGCCTTCCGGGCCCAGTGGTCTGGCAGGGGATGGCCCCAGGCAGCCCCATGTCTGCCAGTTTAAGCCACTGATGCGGTCTGTTCCTACTCCAGCCCAGCTGCTGAGGCCCCCTCCTGCTGTCTCCCGCCCAGGAGGCCCACACGTTGTCGCCTACCTGTTGCCCTGAAGTCCTTCAGAGCCCGGCTGTAGCTTTTCCACTCTGCCTTTGTCGGCGTGGGAGTCCCGCTCACTGATTCTGGGGCCTGATTCCTCAGTCTGCGGGTGAGAGGATGAACCTCTCGCATGTGCTGCGGGAACTGCCGGGGGCCTCTGCCCCTCAGCTCCTGGAGCACAGAAGCCCCCGTGCCCTGGCCACACGTACACACACCAGGCAAGAACATGTTTCTGAGACCCAGCTCAGGTTTCCCCCTGCCCGGAACTCTTTTCCTCCTTTCGTGTCCTGGCTAACATGCTTTAGATTTGCCTCCTCCGGGAAGCCTCCCCTGACACCTCCACTTACACACACACACACACACACCCCTGCTCCCAGCAGCCCCTGGGCTGCCTTCCTTGAGAGCACTTCTGACCGGGATTACAATTATGACCTGTGAGCTTATTTATGGAGAGTCTCCTGTGGGCTCAGCATCGGGGCCGCCACGCCGATGCTATACAGCTCGGCCTCTCCCGCAGTGAGGTCCCCTCCTCGGAGAGCCTCTCGTGTTTGTCCCTGTGTTCCCGCTCCCGGGGCAGAGCCTGGCACTAGCATGGGTGTGCAGAAAATGTTGAGTCTGGCTTGGCTCTCTTTTGCCCAGACTGGGGTTCACGTTCAGCGTAAGACACCCGCAGAGGGGATGTGAGGGCAGCCTGTGAAGCACTGGGGTGCTGGGTCTGTGGCGGGGCTTGTTCTTGCCACGGCGTCATTTCCACCCTGTCCAGTGAGAGCGGAAAGCAGGGCTCGGCCTGGCCTCTGCATGGGACCCCTGGGTGTCTGCCCACCTCAGGGTGAAAGTTTGGGTGGTCATTTACCCTCCTGAGCCTCAGTTTCTCCTTTCATTATATGGGCCCCAAATACCCTAAGGGCTGAATGAGACGCGGGGTCGTGTCCCGCGGCCTGCCAGCCTCAGTGCCTGGCTCACAGTAGGCACTCGGTGTACAGTGTGTGCTCAGTATATGCAGCTGGTACCAGTACACCCACTGTCACTGTCATCGTCGTCTGTTCTCACCACCGCCTGCAGTGCTTTGGGGCTCAAATGGCATCATGAATGGTGAAGACCTTTGAAAGCCGCTCAGTGCTGCACACCTTGGAGGTGGCAGTTGTGGTGCAACCTGGTCCCTCCCCTAAAGGACTTAGAGTCCAGTTGGGCTGCGGGAGCGGAAATTTCCCATCAGTGGAAGTTCTTAATGAACAGCTGAGGCTTAGCACTGGTGGAGCTGCCAGGGGCACAGGAGCGGGGGACTGTTGGGAACTGAGAGGAGCATTTGAAACCTGGAGAGGCTGGCAGGCCCTGTGCAGTGGTGGCCTAAGGGGCCTTGGAAATCATCCAGATGTTCGCTTCCGGGTTCACATCGGAAGGCGGGGAAGCGGAGGCCTGAGGAGGCAGAGATCTTGCCTGAGCTGGCACTGGAGCCGGATCCTGGCGCGCCCATTTGTCCACCCTGTGTTTCTGCCAAAGGTCATTGCTCGCTGTGGCTCTCTGTTCTGAGAAGTGGGAATGGTCACTATTCAGTTGAGCTTAGTGCTTAAAGCGTGGACTTGGGAGCCAGACTGCTTGGGCTTAAATCCTGCTTGTGAAGCCTGGACAAGTTACCTGATCTCTGTTGGTTTATCTGTAAAAGGGAGATAATGACAGCCCTGCCTCGTGGAGACAGTTTGAGAATTAAATGAAGTCATGTATAGAGAGCGTTTGAACGTAGCCTGGCACCTAGGACGCAGTGTAAGCATTAGCTGCTGTTGCGGTGACGATGACGGGGGTTTGGGGACCAGCGCTGGCGGTGACGTTAGTGGTGGAGACGCTGGCGGTGAAGAGGAGTATGTCGGTGACGGTCATCGTGTGTGTGGCGATGATCACAGTGTTGTGCGGCGTGTGAAAGGGGGCACAGCTCTGTCTTTCCCACAGCTCCCAGGAACTAAAACAGCTGGGAAATGGGACTTTCTGGTCCATTACTACTCAGATAAGCCACGTGCAGGTATCCATAGCCCCACAGGGACCTACAGACGTGTGTGCCATTCACAGATGACCGTTTACCAGGAAGGCACAATAAAAGATACAGGTGGAGTTTCCTCGTGGTTCAGCGAGTTAAGGATCCGGCGTTTTGTCACTGCTGTGGCTCTGGTTTCAGCTGTGGTACAGGTTTGATCCCTGACCCTGGGATTTCTGTATGCCACGGGCACAGCCCCAAAAAAGATGCAAGTGACAGAAGGCTCTCTGTTGTTCTACTAAACCTACTCCAGGGATGGCAGATAGCACGCCACCACCTTCTTCCACAGTGGACAGCATTAATCAGTCACCATACAGACAACCATTTTTACTTTATATTTTTATTTTTTTTGCTTTTTAGGGCCACACCCATGGCATATGGAACTTCTCAGGCTAGGGGTTGAATCGGAGCTACAGCTGCCAGCCTGCGCCACAACCACGGCAATGTGGGATCAGAGCTGCATCTGCAACCTACACCACAGCTCACGGCAACGCCAGATCCTTAACCCACTGAGTGAGGCCAGGGCTCGAACCCGAGTCCTCATGGATACTAGCCAGCTTCATTACTGCTGAGCCACCACGGGAACTTCCCAGCCATTTTTGCTTTAGATGAAACCTGTTTTCCCTCCCTGGGCCCCTTCCTCTACCGGCCCTGAGCTCTGTGGGGTTTTGCAGAGGCTGGGATTGGAGTCTGCAGGGAAAGGAGTTACCTTGTCTGAAAAGGCTGATTAGACTTTGCTGTTTACTGTGGTAAACACAGAGGTTAGAGTCTCAGCAAAGCACGTCCGGAGAACGCGGCTTCCCCAGCCCCCCAGTTCTCCGCGGGAAGGAGTCAGCCTGTGACCCCCCCAACGTGGGGCTGACTGGGCCTCTCACAGCCTTCACTGTGTTACCTCAAAACTCCCCCTGCTTGAAGAAAACTCTTTAGCAAACCCAGCGCCTGAAACAACCAGACTCGCATTCGGGGCTGGTTTCTTAGCCCACCCTCGAGGCCATCCTGCCGCCTGGCCAGTGCACGTGTGACGATGGCTGGGCTTCCACGAGTGCAGCCGCTCTGTGCCCGGGAGCAGCCTGGGGCCAAGTGTGGTCAGCTTGATGCTGGCAGGGGCTTGCCGTAGCCAGACTGGGGTGGCTCAGACAGCGCAGCAAGACTGAGCAGAGCCGAGGAGGAATGGGTGTTTTCTCCAGGATTCGCATCCGGACGGTGTCTGAGGTCACTCGGGGTGAACTCATGGGCGTGCAGAGCTGGAATGAACTTTGAAGGGCGTCCAGGGAGGCCGCCGTTTTCCACATGACCGCCCCTCTTTGCTGCCCTCCCCCGACCCATGAGGCCTCCGTTCAGCCCGTGGCTCCTTCTGGAATGTGGGCTCCTCAAGGGTGAGGTCTGTGACCTCTTCGGCTCTGACCCCTAGAACCCAGCACCAGGCCTGGCACAGGGCTTAGAAGGCATCTGCTGGATGAAAGCGTGGATAGATGAGTCCCAGTGGTCACCTCCTCCAGGAAGCCTTCCCTGCTGCCCCAGACAGATGAGTTGCCACTTGTGAGCACCCCCCTACAGAGCTCCTGTCACATGGGTTGCGATGACCTGTGTGACTTCACTCAGGGTTCAGCCCAGAGCTGGTGTTGGTGGACAGTGAATGACCGCTGTCGACCTCTGGGCCATCAGGAAAGGCCTCCCAGAGCCCCCCAAACTTTGAAGGATATATCGATGAGGAAGCTGAGGCTTGAGAGGAGAAGGGACTGGTCTGCTTGGCCTGGGCCAGTGGCAGAATTAGGTCGAGGAATTTGGGCCCAGGAAAGTCAGTCTCTAGCCAGGTCACCCAACCCTGGTCAGCCGTGGGGTCCCAGCAGGGGGCCAGGCCCCTATCAGCCTGTCTGAACGCAGTGGGAGGAGTTCCCGAGCTGTGGCATGCTCGGGGGCTGCGCAGACCCTCTCACACCTCCCCTTGCTGCCGTTGGCCAATCAGAGACAGCCCCGCTGAGCGCAGGGGTCCGAGGCGTGTCAGCCATCGCTGTGGCTCCTCCCTCTGAACCGCTGTCCTCTGTCCTTTCCGCCCCAGCCACATCCCAGCATCACTGTCCTTTTTTAGTTCCTCAAACTTGCCGGCTCCTTCCTGCCCCGGGGCCTTTGCACATTCAGCTTCCCCACCCGTCTTCATTTAACGAAGCTGCTGCTTCCCCCTCGCCAGGCGCCTTGTGTCTGAGCCTTTCGGGAGCTGCCGGGGCCAGGCCTGCGCTGGCCTCCTGGTCTGAATTAGTCCGGCCTGTTTGTACTCCTTCAGCCTTCAGCTGAGGGGGCAGGCCGAGGGTGAGGAGGGGGCTTTTCGTCCCCTTTAAATGCTTCAACTCATTTGACCTTAATTGCTTTGTTTTCATAGACATTTGCTAAGGAAAAGGACCAAATTATAGCTTGAATTGGGTCTTACTAACCTTAATTAAAAGCTCTCGTTTATAATCAGGACCAGGCCCCAAACGAGGAGCCAACCACCCTCAGATGGCTTGTTTAAATAACTAAGACCCTTTAGGTAGTCACTGTTTAGTCTGAACCAGCAGCACACATCACTCCTTCTAGGTGTACTTAATTTCTTAGACCATTTATTCAAATGGTATACTCCACTTGCAAGTTCCAACTCAGGCCTTTTCCAACATGTTATAATTAAAACTCTTGGGGGAAATAACTTTTTGTTTTGGCCACAGTATATCAAATATATTATTATTTTTCCCTTTTTTGTGAAAAGGAAAAAAATGACAACCTTACGGGCATCAGCGATCACAAAATTAGCGTGTCTGTAATGAATGTAAATAGTCACTTCCTGAATTTTATATCCCCAGGGTCTACTTGTCAGTCACTGAAGTTAGGTAGATTACAGGGCATGCTATTAAGTGTTTTAGCAAAACTCTTAATAACACACCCCGTGATCCATTTAGTTTAACATGAGAAAAAAAATCTTAAGACCAATTGGCCTTCTGAGGGAATAATGTCTATGACCTTATTAAATCATTTTCATCATCATTATTGTACAGTTTATTGAACCTCCAGATACAGTTCGGCTTTTTGGGAGGCCTGGAAGGGCGGTAGGAGGCGGGCCGGGAGCGGGGAGGAGGCAAATTCCTCTTCAAGTCTTAAAACTTGCAATTATGCATGCTAGCATGTGCCCTGCTGAAGATGAAAGCGCTCAAGTCCAGCAGAGCAGCGGGCAGGAAGAAACTGGATGTGACTTAAACTTCCGAGTTGCTGTCAGCTATTAGCAATTAGGCAGCGTTGCTTACAACCGGTCCCCAGATCTGCCAGAGTTTCTTGGAGCCCCTGTCTGTTTTGGGAAGGAAAAAATTACAAGCTCATACCATTGGCGTTTACGCCTTGGAGGCGTCTGCTTCCAGGAGCCTCCGTTTGCCCACATGTAGACTGTGTCCGCTGGACTACATTCAGTTTAGTATCAAGAATATTCGCTGAGCACCTACTCCGTGCCAAGCTTGGTGCCAGGGCCCAGACATGTTTTCCCGACCTCACTGGTTAGAGGAAAGACAGGTTGGGAAAGACGTGATCGTAACAGGGCGTACAAAGTTCCTGTCGTGGCTCAGCGGTAATGAACTCAACTAGCATCCATGAGGACATGGGATGGATCCCTGGCCTCGCCCTGTGGGTTAAGGATCCAGCATTGCCATGAGCTGTGGTGTAGGTCACAGACACAGCTCGGATCCCGCGTTGCTGTGGCTGTAGTGGAAGCTGGCAGGTGCAGCTCTGATTCGACCCCTAGCCTGGGAACTTCCATATGCTGTGGGGGTCCCCAAAAAGACCGAAACAACAAAAAAAAAGCACCAGGGCGTGCAGGTCCCGTCGTGGAAAGACCAGCTCCGTGGGGGGAGGAAAAGTGCACGGTCTCTGCCTGGGGAGGGAGAAGTCTGGGAGGGCTCCCTGGAGAGGCATCATCTGGGCTAAGTCGGGAGAGCAGAGCGGGTCTCTGTTGCCCCCTCCAGCTCTGAAGGTCTAAGAATGCAGAGGCCTGCTTTTGTCTTTGCTGATTCAGTAAGTCCAGCAAGTGGCTTCACCTTTCTGGGGCCTGGCTTCTGCTCCTCCAGTGGGAGCCTTGGCACCTGCCTCACAGAACATGCATTTGAGTGGCGGCGGGGGGAGAGGAGAGTGTGCTGGACACAGCCCCGGTGCCTGCGCATCCAGCTTTCCTTTCTCTCCAGATTCTGGGTCTCCTGGGGCTGGAGGGGCCTCTGCCCCGCCCCCACCCCCGTATCACCAAGCCCCCCAGGCAGCAGGCCTCTCTCGGCCCCTTCCTCCAGGCCCCTTCCTCCAGGCCCTCTAGCCTCCTCTTGGCCGCTTCTTATTACAGTGGCTGTATTTGTTTTTCCATCGGAGGAATGCTAACCAGAAAAAAACATTATTTCTAAGAAAATAAACCACGGGCCTGTTGGCCTTTGAATGCTACTGAAGTGGAGGGCGGCCTTCCCCAAAGGCCTTGAGACAAAGAGGGCCGGAGGGCTTGTGTGTGCGGGCAAGGTCAGGGGGTCTCAGAGGAGGCCTGGGGGGGGGGTGTCCTCCAGATGGGCCAGGGCTGCAGCCCCTGGGAAGAGAGTTTAAAACCCCAGCTGGCCGGCCTGGACTCCTGGCCTGGTGAGTAACGGCTGCTGCCGGGGCTCTGCCCTCTGGGACTCGGCCATGCACTCCTCTCCCCTGGGGGCACCCTGCCTTCTGTCCTCGCCTCCTGCCCCTAGAGTTAAGGGGCGTGGAGCTGGGTGTAGGTCCATGGAGACCTGGGTGCCAGCCTGTGTGACCTTGGGGGGGTCTGTGGACTTCTTGGGCCTTAACATGCAGACTGCAAAGTGCAGGGCCGGGGCTAGGAGTCCCCGTCCCCTTCAGACCCCCACAGCGGGCACCTCTTTCTTCAGGGTGTGCCTTGCCACGGTGGCTGGGCTAGGCTGTGGGGCTTCCAGATGGGCTCCAGCTGGACTGTCTGCTGGACTCTCCGCCACCTGTCCCTTCCCAGTGACAGCCACGGGCAGACCTGGGCCTGGCCGATGTGTTCATCTGGTCTGGGGCCTTGCCCTCTCCGGGCTGGCAGCTCCCGTGGCCAGGGTCTGGGCTGAGGATGGCGGGCCCGCATTGGGGAGCTGCTGGTACAGCAGGCAGTCTGCGAGGTGGCTCGATCAGCAGCGAGGACTGTGGGCCCGGCTCCCTCATTCGCCGAGATGTGACACAGTTACAGATGACTGTGTCACGGTTAGGATGACGGAGTCTGGAACCAGCCTGCCCGGCTTCCAGTTTTGGCTTTGCCCCTCGCCCTCTCACTCAAGTCACTTAATCTCTCAGAACCTCAGCTTCTGCTCCTACGACGAGGGAAGTTAAGCTCTCTGCCAGAGCCGGAGGGCAGCCTGGGAGGTCAGGGGAGGAAGCCTGAGCTGGGAGGCTTGGGTTCAAGTTGCTGTCAGCCCCAACCTGCTGATACTCTTAGCTCCTTGGCTCCCCTCTCTGGGCTTGGCTACCCCTTTATCAAATCCAGGACGCATGGGAGGAGCTCTCAGACCCCAGCGCTCTGAGTGGCAGGTCAGACTCTCAGGCAACTGTGTTTCTGATTATCCTCCTGTTGAGTGTGAGTTCATGGGGGTTGGGCCTATGCAGCAGCCCCTCAGAACCTGCACTTTGGGCTATAGGCTCTTCCCCAGCCTTTTGCCAAGGAGCTGGGAGAATGACCATGCCGGGAAATTGGCAGGGGGCGGCGGTGGCAGGAGCTTCAGCTCGGGGCTGGCAGCTCCCTGGGGCCCCTCCTCACTTCCATCTTGGACACTCTGATGGGTCAGCTCTTTGTCAGTCAGGCTGCTCTGGTATCCAGTAGGTCCGATGTGGGAGCCTGGGAACAGCGTCCAGTGAAGGGTCCAAGGCGTTTTAACTGTTCCTTTGGATGTGCAGGCCAGTCCCACCTGGTACCTGGAAGTGACAGAGCCCCCTGCAGGCCCACAGTGGGCAGGTGGCATTCAAGGTCGGTTCTAAGTGAGCTTCCCTGTGGTTCCCCTGAGTCCAGGCAGAGCCCAGAGACTCGGCAGCACAGTGGATGAGAGTGCCCACAGCATTAATGCAAAAAACCGCTTTACTGAGATGCGGTCCATAATTCAGCCACTTAAAAGTAGGCGATTCAGTGCCTTTTGTGTGTTTTCCATCTCCACAATCAATTTTAGAACTTTTCATTACTCTAAAAAGAGACCCTCTACTCCTTAGCCATCATTCGCAACCTCCCAATCCCCAAAAACACAATTTACTTTCTATCTCAATAGTTTTGCCTTTTCTGGAGATTTCATATAAATGGAAGCCCACAGAATGCGGCCTTTGTGACTGAGACAGTGTCAGCTCTGAAGTCAGGTGGCCTGGCTCACTTCCTGGCTGTGTGATCTCGGGCAGGGCAGGTAACACCTCTGAGCCTTGGTGTTTCCCTTGCTGTC
The DNA here is from genome assembly GCA_004024745.2 of Catagonus wagneri. Taxonomy (NCBI): domain Eukaryota; kingdom Metazoa; phylum Chordata; class Mammalia; order Artiodactyla; family Tayassuidae; genus Catagonus; species Catagonus wagneri. The sequence continues at coordinate 2,166,331 of PVHT021183617.1, forward strand.
GAATAAAGATGTTGGTCCCCACTTCCCAGGGTGGCCCCAGCGAAGGGCCTGCATACGGCCTGACTGGTCCACAGGGGCTCCCATCAAGAGGGCTGTGCATCCGTCCAGTGCCGAGCAGACTTCCGAGGAGCACAGTCCGCTACCACTGAGCCAACACCGGAACAGGACACAGTCCTTGCCCCACGGGATTCACAGCCTCAAAGGAGGCGTACCCCGCCGGCGAGAGTAATGAGAGTGTCTATTCAGGGAGCCCTGGGGCCCCGGGGGTGGGGAGGAATCCTGGCTGCTAGAAGATCGGCGAGAACTTCAGGGAGGAGGTGATGCCGGGGCTCAAACTGCGCAGGGACGGTGCCGCGGGCAGAGGGGACAGCAGGAGGAAAGCGGGAAGGCCTGAAGGTGTGCAGGCCATGGGGAGAGGCCAGCGGGCAGCCCAGAGCCCGCGGTTACCTTGGATCATGGCTTGGGTCGGGGGAAGACTTCCCACCCTCTGGCTGAGCCACGGTCATTGTGTGCAGTTAGGAATGGAAAAGTATATAGATTTGTGTTGGTTTTGCGTGACCTTTGACCTTTCCCATAATTAACTGCCGGGCCCACTTCTGCCATTGTCTCGGCAGAAGGGAAACCTGATCGATGGATGCCAGGGCTCTGCCGAGAGCGGGTCTCATTACTCAGTCATTACAAACCCAGAGCTTAACCCTGCGCTACCGGAGGCAGGAGGCTTAATCCTTCCTGCTAGGCGGCCCTGCGAAACTACCTTCCCGCGAATGTAATTAGCCAACAAACCGGATTAAGATTTATTCGCCAATAAGGACTCAACTTCCTAAGCCATACATCTCTCCCAGAACGGTTGCCTGATCTAAGGAGCGCATGGTTTTTCCTAAAGCCTCAGACAAAGGAGAAGACGTGTTAGTGCCCAGCCCGGGAAGGGTTCTTTGTTAGAGCATTTGGTCTCCACTGTCTGCGAGGAATGTCGAGAAAAATGCCGATTTCGTGGGGAAATGAGAAGATATTTTCAGGAATGGTCTCTGAGAGTAGAGAGGAGCGTGTTTTCAAAATCCTCATTTTGAGAACCTTTCCAGTCCATCCTGATTTTTAAGAAAATGCCCTAAATAGTATTAAAATAAAATGAGAAGCAGCTCTGGCTTCTTGTGGTAGAATCTCTCAGAACCTAGGCCCTACAGAATAAATATGTATTTTTATGGGGCATCAAGAATCAATTTTGAATTAAATGAAAAAAACCCAAACTCATCCTACTTGAGTCCAAACCAGTGTTGCTGGCACATAACCACGGCTGTGGGATTGTGTCTGCATGCTGCTATTTTAATATAGGAAAAGTGGAACTGCGTGACCTTTTAAAAATCCCATAATGAGCAGCCCTGCATGCTGTTTTCTCTCTGCTCTGTTGGATCTTGGGAGCTGTTGGCTGTTGGGAATTGAGTTCTCATTAAAAAAAAAAAAAAAAATCCAAGCTGGAGAAGGAGCAGGGAAGTCTAGGGTGAGCTGTTGGGCTTCTCGTCCTCGGCACTCGAGCCAGAGCTTTTGCTGTGTCCTCCTTCTCCAGTGGATGAACCGTCTCTCTCATCGCCCCTCAACCTCAAGAGTAGGTACAGACCTTGGAAATAAAAACAAGGATGCACGTGACATCTCCTCCCCACCTTTCTCCTTAATAACTTTTTTGGAGCATGAAGCCCTTTTAAAAAGTATTCCTCTCATGTCCCCCGGGGATGTGGCTCCAACGGGAAGGAGCCTGCACTGGCACGCGGACCCTGGCCGGGGCCCTAAAGGCAGAGTCCTCTGCTAAGCTGTACCTCGGCCTCTGCAGCGGTAAAGAGGAAACAGCAGTCACACCTGCTCCACACACAGCTTCATCACTCCCATCTCTGCTTCGGTGCTCACACAGCCAAACCCACTCTGCGTCTGTCTCGTCACATGGTTTTCTCCTTTCTGTCCTCACATCCTCTGTGTGTGTCTATATGTAGACACATGACATGTGTCTATATGTCATTGGACTAGAGCCCGTTCTACTCCACTATAACTGTATCTAAATCTTGATTACATCCGCAGACATGCTATTTGCAAACCAGGTCACAGTCCCAAGTACTGAGCATTAGGATATCAACACATTTTTGAGGGAGACACAGTTCAACTCACAATAGTCCCATATATGTAGATCAGTCTCCCAGGGCAAAAGAAATAAAAACAAAAATAAACAAATGAGACCAAATCAAACTTAAAAGCTTTTGCATAGTAAAGGAAACCATCAACAAAATGAAAAGACACCCTCTAGAATGGGAGAAGATATTTGCAAACAATGCGACTGACAAGGGCTTAATTTCCAAAATATACAACAGCTCATACAATTCAATATCAAAAAAAAAAAAACGAAAGAAAAAACAAAGAACCCAATTAAAAAACAGGCATAAGATCTAAATAGACATTTCTCCAAAAAAGACATACAGATGGCCAACAGGCACATGAAAAGATGTTCAACACCCTTATTATTAGAGAAATGAAAATCAAAACCATAGTGAGATCTCATCTCACACTGTCAGCATACCCATCATCAAAAAGTCTACAAATAACAAATGCTGGAGAGGCTGTGGAGAAAGGTTGATGAGAATGTAAATTGGTGCAGCCCCTATGGAAAACAGTATGGAGACTGCTTAAAAAACTAAAAATAGAGCTACCGTACTGTCTAGCAATCCCAATCCTGGACATATATTGGGAAAAGATGAAAACTCTAATTCTAAAAGATACATGCACCCCAATGCTTATAGTGGCACTGTTTACAATAGCAAAGACTAGAGACAGCCTTAGTGCCCATCAACAGACAATTGGTTTAAGAAGATGTGGTGTTGGCAGTTCCTGTTGTGACTCAGTGGTAATGAACTCGACTGGTATCCATGCAGATGTGGATTCGATCCCTGGCCACGCTCAGTGGGTTAAAGGATACGGCATTGCTGCGCGCTATGATGCAGGTCACAGACAGGGCTCGGATCTGGCATTGCTATGGCTGTGGTATATGCTGGTGGCTACACCTCTGATTTGACCTCTTGCTTGGGAACTTCCATATGCCATGGGTGCAGCCCTAAAAAGACAAAGAAAAGAGAAAAAAAAAAGACGATGTGAGAGGTGTGTGTGTGTGTGTGTGTGTGTGTGTGTGTGTGTGTGAAGTGGAATATTATTCAGCCATAAAAAAGAATGAAATATTGCCATTTGTCGCAACACGGATAGACATAGAGATTACCATACTAAGTGAAGTAAATCAAACACAGAACAGCTATTATAAGACACTACACCTGGAATCTAAAAAATACAAATGAATCTATGCAAAACAGAAACAGACTCACAGACATAGGAAACAAACTTATGATTACCAAAGGGGAAAGGGAGGAGGGAGGAATAAATTAGGAGTCTGGGATTAACAGATACAAACTACTAACCATAAAATAGATAAGCAACAGGAATTTATTGTATACCACAGAGGACTATATACAAATATCTTGTTAATAACCTGTAATGGAAAATAATCATCTATGTAACGGAATCACTTTGCCGTACAGCTGAAATTAACATAATATTGCAAACCAGTGATAGTTCAAATTGAAAAAAAAAGCGAGAGTACATATCTAGAAAGCTTGACTCAGCCCCCTCCATTCTTTTACCTTCTCCCCACTCCATCTACTCTTCCTTATTGTCCGGTTTTCGCAGTCCTTAAAACATGGTCCAAGACTTAATGGGCATCTTGGAGGCCTGCGGGACTTCCTCTGGGGCTGGTGGCTCTTGGATACATTTTTTACAATAATAAATCTACTTGCTTTGGCAGAAAAAAATAGATTTTTTAATTGATTTGTATATGTGTTTATTTCTTATGTACTAAATGAGGAAGCTCACGTGATTTTAAAAAACAAAAATTCAAGGCACAGACAGAGAAAATCAGGGGAGGTTTGGTTCGTGAGCAGACGTTCTCCATTCAGGATGCTGGGCAGGTAAAGCAAGTTGGTCTCAGAAGCCTGAGGGAGCACTTCAGGCCTGGGGACTGGAGAGGAACGGATCATTCTAAGGGATGCTGAGATCTGGGGGGGACTCTTTGCTGATGGATTAGGAGAAGAAATGTGAACAGTGAACATTCCTATACCCTTCAGCCCATTAGCACCCACTGTGGCCTACGCTATAGGGAGTCGAAGGAAGGAAAAGTCTAGAACTGTTTTGTTGACTATTCAGCAGTATCTTTATAATGCCTTATGTGTATGGTGATCAAGCAGTTTATCATTTTGATAGTGAAAAGGTTGCTGTTAATAGTTACCCCCAGAGAACAGGCATAAACTGAAAGGATGCTAGGCAGATTTGGGTGTATGATTATCCTAATCAGGGAAAAGACATTTTTTTGCAGACCTTACTTACCTTCAAAACAGCTGGTTCACTGAACTTTATGGATGCAGTGACTCTGTAACTGAGTGTGTTTCCTTCCTTGTCTTGGCGTCTAGGAAGCTCAGAGCCATATTTGTGGCCTTCCTTTTGTAATTGTGCTGGAATTATCAAATCTATTTCTGCATACATTCACCAGTTTTCTCTCATTCTTCAACCCTCATTGCTTCTTCTTCATCCTAACATCTATTCTTTTTGAAAATCTTATGGTATATATTTTGTAAGCTGTTTAGATGGAGGATGTTTGAAGGAACTGATGGGTGGATGAATGGATGTTTGGATGTGTGGATGGGTAAATGTCTTGATAGATGAACAAGTAGGTGTTTGAGTGTGTGTGTGTGAGAGAGAGAGAGAGAGAGAGAGAGAGAGAGAGAAACAGAAAGAGAGAGAGAGATATTTGACAGATGGGTGGGTGTTTGGATCAATGAGTAGACAAATAGGTGGTTAGGCATTTGGCTGGATAGATGAGTGAATGCATATTTGATGGATGATACTTAGATGAACAGATATTTAGATGAATGAAAGGATGGGTGTCTGGCTGAATATTTAGATGGATGGATGCATGCTTGTATGGGTGGATGTGTGGCTGGATAAATGGATGGGGGGATAGGTGACTGGATGAATGGAAGGCTGGTCAGCTGACTGGATATTTAGATGGATAGATTTCAGCATGATAGGCAAGTGGAAAGATGGCTGGGTAGTATCTGAATGAACAGCTTACGGGAGTGACGAGATGGCTGGATGGATGTTTGGATGAACAGATACATGGCTGGCTGACTCGCTATCTGGGTGGCTGGACAGGCGCACACACAAATGTGTGTGTGTGGATGTGGACTACGTGGAAGGGTGAATGTGTAAATGGGTGTTTGGATGATTAGATAATACTTTCCTGGTACACAGTATATACATACCAAGACTAAAATAACATATATAAAGTACTTGGCCAATCAATGCCTAGCCTGTCGTGGCCATTCTGACTTATTAGAAAGGACACGGGCTTTGTAGACTGAAAGACCTTGGTTTTGATCCTTGCCCTAAAACTTACTATGTGACCTTGAGCAATTACCTTTCTACACTTTAGTTTGCTCAACCATAAAATGGAGTTAAAATACCTACTCTTGAGGGTTTCTGTGAAAGTTAAATAGGCTGGTGTATGTTTCAGGAGTGGATCCCTGCAGACTGAGGTACAGTGTGAGACACAGAGGATTCTTTTACCCAAGCATGTAATAAAAATCATTCCCCTCAGGCCTGCCTAAGTCATATGCCCACCCTGGGACCCACAGCAGCTGCTAATGCCATGTACTGTTTGGGTTACTGATCAGGCTCCACCTCCAGAGTTGGGAACAAACCACCTTCTCCCAAGTCACCGGCTGGGAGTTTGAGCCGGTGACTTGGGAGAAGGAAGGGAGGTAGACAGCAGTTTGGGAGCTGCTGGTTCAGGTCAGATGAGCGATGACACTCATGCTTACAGGTGGTGGAAATGGGTGACCGGTCGCATGACTGTACCATGCTGAGTGTGGAAAACTCATGTGTTGATAGCTGATGAGATATCAGTGAGAGGTGGAAGGATAACAATATTCTCTGGGATGGGGAATCCAGGGAAGTGCAGGTTAATGAGTTAAAGTTGGGTTATGTGGGAATTCCATGGTGGCTCAGTGGATTAAGGATCCTGTGTTGTCACCGCTGTGGCACAGGTTTAATCCCCGGCCCAGGGATTTCCACATGCCACTGATGCGGCCAAAAAAAAAAAAAAAAAAAAAAGAGTTGGGCTGTGTTGCCTTTGGAGTGAATATGGAAGATCCTGGGGGAGAGGTGGTTGGTTTGGTACATCTGGGGCTCTGGCAAAAGACCAGAGCTACAGAGACTGGGAAGTGGTCAATATCTCAGTCTTTATGACTCCATATGCCCTTTCAAACATAAAATTTTATATCCTCCATTAATGTTTAAAATTTCTAAGTACATTAAGTACAATGATCAAAAACAACTTAAATGACTTACAGATTGAGCCTGCTTTCCAGCTGACACTGACGGCCTCTGCAGGCAGGAAGCCTCCTGACTCTTACACCTTAGGAGATCCGGCTACTTTGTTCTTCCCTCATCATGGTGTGGGTGCACCAGGAGGAGGCTGCACAGCCAAGACCCTATATTTTAGCACTTTCGGTGCTGCAGTTTTCACCGAAGTAATTCTCTGTGCTAGCAGTGTCCCTGAAAGACAGGTATCCAGACAGTGTTTGGTCAGCTACAGAGTTAGGAAGCTCACTGACTCCTGAGGCATCCGGCTCTGTCTTCCAAATGAGCATTCCTACCCATGAACATTAATTGGCCCCATGAATTGTGCAGTTATGCCCTCTGGCCCGCGTGGCAAGAGCATTGAACTGAATAGCTCCCTATGACGGCTCCTCTGGCGTTAGCAGGAGCAGCCAGGTTTGCCTTCGGTTTCCTGTCTTCTTCAAGCTGGCCCTTTCTTGGCGTTCATAGCTAGAATCTGTCCTCAAAACGCCCTCCTTGGAGTTCCGTCGTGGCGCAGCAGTTAAAGAATCCGACTAGAAACCATGAGGTTGCGGGTTCGATCCCTGGCCTTGCTCAGTGGGTTAAGGACCCGGCGTTGCCGTGAGCTGTGGTGTAGCTCGCAGACGCGGCTCGGATCCCACGTTGCTGGGGCTGTGGCGAAGGCCGGCAGCTACAGCTCCGATTAGAGCCCTATCCTGGGAATCTCCACATGCTGCGGGTGCAGTCCTAAAAAAACAACAAAAGGCAGAAAAACAAACAAACAAACAAAAAACGCCTTCTTTAATCAGAGAAGAAACTGCTTTCCACGGTGTAGCCTCCTACAGAGCACTTCCGGCATTGCTTAGTCAGGGCTCTTCCGGCTTTGCAGAGAACGCTTCCGGAGCCATGAGGGTACTTCCTGTTAAGCTGCAGGTCACTTCCGGTTGCTCCCTTCCTGGGTTCTCCACAGAGCCTGTGAAGATTGGGGCAGCTGTGGGTTGAGACTGACAGGGCCCAGGGAGCGTCCCGGCAGAGCCTGTGCACCGGCACCACCCTGCTTGCTCCTCCTAAAGGTGCGGCCCGGGGTCAGTTTCGGGTTGGGGCTCCCCGGGCTCCCATGCATGCTACCCTGGTTCCAACCCCACTAGGTACAACTTCTAGGTGTGTCACTTTTGACAAGACTTCGGCCTTCCTGTGCCTCCGCTTCTTCATTGCCTTGTGAAATCGGAATAACAATGCCAGGTGGGATCTGTGTCTCTAGCTGGTATGGGGATTGAGGCAATAATGACACCACCACCCCCACCCCACCCCCAACCCCCACCCCAGGGACCTAGGCATAGGAGCAGCCCTTTGAATGTTAACTAGACTCCCTCCTGTTTCTTCCCGGGGTCGCTCAAGTCTCTGTGTTTTTTGTTTGTTTGTTTGTTTTGGCCGTACCCACAGCCTGTGGAAGTTCCCAGGCCAGGGATTGAACCCACACCTCAGCAGTGACAAGGTCAGTTCCCTAACCCCCTTAGCTGTCCTCAAATCTCTCTGGAACTCCAGAACTGATAGCTCTTTGACCTTTGATGGGAACTGTTGAAAAAGACTTAAAACAGCAAAAAAAAAAAGGGTGACCTTTACAAGGCTATTGGTCATTGTTTTTGAGACAGAAGTCTTTGTTGTAACAAGGAAACTGGAGCAATAGAAATTCAGACTTCAGACGCTGCTCTGGAAGGAAACTTTTCTTCCAGATCCGAAGGGGGAGTGTATGGACTTTTCTCATTCCAAAGGTTCCACTTTTTAATAGTATGCAAAATTCATTTATTCCGTGCCACCTGCTTCACAGGCAATGAGCTCTCCATCTCTGGGAGGCTTTCAAATAGGCTGAAAAGAGCCAGTTTAGGGGGGGATTTTAGACAGGGTCCCCTCATGCTGTTAGTGTTGAAAGGGTGTGGGTGGCGGGAGCTGGGGATCTGGAAAGCACTTTGAACCTGCCTGGCTCTTGGCCCTGCTCTGCAAGGTGGTGGCCGACCTCCTTTCAGAGCCAGGATCTTCATCTTTGTAAGGTTTGGGTCCCCAGCCTCCAGCAAGAACTTTAGTGAACACCTATTGAGTCATCCTCTAACCCACTCATGTCCTGGTGACTTCAGCGGTGGGGGGAGGGGGGACGTCCAGGCTCTTCCTCTGACAGCTGTCATGCACCTCATTTTGCAGACATCGACGAGTGTGAGAACGACTACTACAACGGGGGCTGTGTCCATGAGTGCATCAACATCCCGGGCAACTACAGGTGCACCTGCTTTGACGGCTTCATGCTGGCACACGATGGACACAACTGCCTGGGTGAGTGATGCAGCTGTGCCCTGCCATCTAGGCACATCCCGCCTGTTTTCTCAGCCCCAGCTGGCAGTGTCGGGGCCAGTGGGAAGGCTTGTCCTCTTTGGGTTCCTTGCATTGGGTTGCTAGAGCTGCTGTAACCAAATAACATGACGTGAGGGGCTCAATCTCCAAGAACTTATTTTCTCAGAGTTCTGGAGGCCAGAAATCCGAGGTCAGGGTGTTGATGGATTTGTTTTGTTTTGTTTTTCTGAGGCGTCTCTCCTTGGCTTGCAGATGGTCCCCTTCTTGCTGCGTGTTCCCATGCACGTATTCGGTGTCTCTCTCTCCACGTGTCCTAATATCTTCTGCTTATAAGGACATCAGTCTTTTGGAGTGGAACCCAACCTAAAAACTCATTTTTAATGTAATTACCCCTTGAAAGGTCCTATTTTAAATACACTCACGGTATGAGGTACTGCAGGTTAGGCCTTCAACATATGAATTTGGGGGAAACGTAATTCGGCCCATAATGAGGATTCATAGATACCTCCAGGTTCTCCTGGTTCAAATGCATATGTATTTAAGACAGTTGTATGAAATTTATGAGTGATGCAAGCTTTCTGGGTAAAATTGGGGAAATGTAGATGGACGAGGAAAAAATGGCATCTCATTTGCACTGGTGTGTTTGCTCTCAGATTTCTCTGTGCACCCAGGTGTGACTCCACTGCGGTGATTCTACGGTGGTTACTCTGTGCACTGACCACGCGGTCAGCGGTTTTCTCCCTCGATTTTCCTTGAACGCCATGTGTACCTCGGGTATTTTTACCTGGCCCCTGTTAGCACCATTTTCCTAGTTGCCTCATCATCTGATAAGTGACTCACAACCCAGCTGCTGTAACAAAGTAACCAACTGAGTGACTATAAACTACAAAATTTCATTCTTTCTGTGAGAACTTCTTTCTTTCTACCTCCCAGAGGCTGAAAGGTTGAAGTCAGGGTGTGGGCAGGGCTGGTTCCTTCTGAGGGCTTTGAGGGAGGACCTGGTCCCTGCCTCTCACTCGGTGCCCATGGCCTCAGGTGTCCCTTTGCTTGTAGGTCACGTCCTGCCTGTTTTCACTGTTGTCTTTAACGTTGTCTTTGCTCTCTGCGTGTCTGCCTCTGTGTCCACATGTCCCTTCTTTCTGAGGACACCAACATATTGGATTGGGGCGTACCCATCTTAACTCGATCATTTCCCAAAAAAGGGCATCCTTCACCAGCACTGAGGGTCTGGATTTCAGCATCTTTGGGGTGATGTAGTTCAACCTGCAACAGGTGCTTTGTGGCCTGCGGCAGGTGGAACCTCTCCTGGTAGGAAGCACATGGTCTCAGAGCAGGTGGGCCTGTCCCACAAGCCCTCTTCTGCCCCTGGCTGCTGAGTGGCCTGGGACACGGTGGGTGGAGCCCAGGGAGTAAGATCGTGGGCTTGGCAGGAGTGTGCCGTGGCCCTGGACACGTTCTTAAGGCCTCTGAACCTCTGTCGCTCGTTGGTAGAGGGCGGGTGTGAAGGGCGGCCGGCTCACACTCGGCTGTGAGCAGTAACTGGGATCGGGGCCGGACGCGGAGGGGTGTGTCTGTCGCAGGGCTCCTGCTGTCGCAGGGGGCTGTTACCGTCAGCATGACTGCAACGAGGAGGACGTGCTGCCTGCTGCAGCAGGTCGCGTGTGAAGATGAAGTGGCACAGCGAAGTGGCTGGCACCTAGTGGGTATAAACAGTCAACAAACAAGCATTAGTGTTACTATTGGACGACCTGGCCACCCTTTGGTGACTGGACATTTAAATTGTTTGTTCATTTTTTTTTTCAAACTATCAGAATCCAGAGGGGATTCTGGGCATAAAACTTTTCCTTCTTATTTTCCCAATTTTTCTTTAGCAGTTCTTCCCGGAAGTGGAACTACTGGGTCAAAAGGATTATTTGGATTTTTTTATGGCTTTCGATGCAGTGCTTGCTAGAAGGGTGCAGAGCAGCTTCCATCATACCAGCTGGCATTTGGTGCACGGCCTAGGAAGCATGACATCCCGAGTGCACCAAAACTTTTCCAGAATTAGAGGTGTGTTAGTCTCCCGTTCCTCTGCCTGTCTTTGTTTAATGCATATTGGATCTCAGATTAGCTTGTTATGGGAAGCAGCTCTGTAAACATGTAATTACAACCTAAATGAGTGCTGAAAGGGAGGTCTGGACAGCAGGCTGTTGAAACCCAGAGATGTCTGTGAAAGAGCTACCCCTGCAGGGGATGGGGGGGTGGGTTAGAAGTGGGGCTGACTCCTCAGGGGGGCTCCCAAGAGGAGGTTGCCTTGAGCAGGGTCTCCGAAAGTGGGGGCAGGTTACCGGGGGAGGGTGGGGCCTGCGTGGAGAGCCACGGGTGGCCCCTCGGGGCTGGGCTCGGGGTGCGTGGGGGGAACGGCCGAGGAGGACAGGGCTTTAGATGAGAGGACGGAGAGAACGCAGGCGGCCCCGACGCCAAGCACTGTTCAGGGTTTATCTCATTCACTTCCCCCAAGAGCGTAAGCGTTTAGCCTGACTGGTCGTTTGCCCCCTTTGTCGGACGATAGAGAACATTTCAGAAACTGATTAGTCTGTGAAGGCAGAGCTAACAGTCCCGTAGGGGACAACAGGCGATAGCCTCAGTGGCCAAGAGGACAGAGCTCGGGAACAACCCGCTCTGGGTTCCCGTTCTGCTGTGTGACCTTGGGCCACTTCAGCCCCGGGCCTCAGATCCCTCCTCGCGGATAAAAAGCCGGGCACCGGCTCAGTCCCGTGGGGCTGTCGGGAGGCTCGGGTAGGACGGCGGATGTCGAGCCCCTGGAGTGGCCGTGCCGGGCGCCAGACCGTCCTTGACTTTCACATTAGATGTATAGAGGGGGGCCAGGCCTGCTGTGGGCACTCCCTGGGTGTGCCGGACACGTGGCTCCCCTCCGTTCGCAGCGCTCTTACCTGCGCGGGTCACCACCCGGGCGGGTCACCTGTCTGTGAACACCGTTGCTCTCGGCAGGAGTGCCCAGCGCCTCCAGACTGACCAAGTCTGTGCAAGTCTTTGTTTCAACAACCTTATTTTCTCAACGGATTCGTTGAGAACTAAAGAACTGGGTCAGACTCCCCCCACTCCCACCCCGCAGCACAGATTGCAGCTTCGTGCGGCTCTAACGCACACATATGGCAACTGAGAAAAGGCTCTCTGTTGCTCCTCTGCTTTCAGCCGAGGGCAGACCCTTCCCAACAGACTTCTTTTTGTTTGGGCTTTTTCCTTCTCAAGACAAAACCCCAGCTCGAGAGAAGTCAGACCTTGGTTCCATCCGGCTCCCACCCAGCCCGACCGCGTAACCGCTCAGGGCCTCGATTGCCTCCGTAAAATGCTGGAAAGGAAAAAGTACCCAGTGGTGTCGGGACCGTGGAGGCTCATAAATATTGACTGAAATAAGTAATGCTGTTAGAGGAAGCGAGACTTGGGGTTTGAAGACGTAGCCCAAGTTCTGTCACCACCACTGACGGGTTTTATGGTTTGAGACCAGTTGCGCGCTCCCCAAGCATCAGTTCCCATGACTGTAAGAATGGGTCGGCAATGGGTCACTGTCTTAGGGTCACTGTGACAATTAGGCATGAAAGACGTCGGGAGAGCAGGACACAGTGATGTAAAATCCTGCACAGGTGTAGAAATCGTCATCATTATTGCAGAGGTTTCAAGCCAGCAGCCCACAGTATTTCTAGGAGTTCCCGCCACGGCGCAGTGGGTTAAGAATCCAACTGCAGCAGCTCTGGTCGCTACTGAGTCGCAGATCCGATCCCTGGCCCAGGGCAGTGGGGTAAAGGATCCAGCGTTGCTGCAGCTTAGGTGTGGGTCACAGCAGTGGCTCAGATTTAGTCCCTGGCCCAGGAACTTCCATCTGATGTGGATGCAGCCATAAATTAAAAAAAAAAAAAAAAATCAATATTTCCAGCATTGTCCCTGCTTGGCCATGGTCCCCTGGCTCCTGATTTTGTGGGACTTGGACAGGAATGCAGATGGAGGCCTATAGCCCACGTGGCTAAATATGTAAAAGTCATTATGAAGCTCCAAAACTAGAATATATTCAGTTTCTACCTTGGCAAGTATTCCTTCCTAATGCTTTGGAAGGCTAGGCTGGAATTTAGAATCCTAGGATGCCTTGGAGTTTTGTGTCAGCAAGTGGCAGCAGTGGGCAGTGCCTGCTCCCCGTCCCCTTCTGCTAACCCCAGCTCAACCCCACACACAGAGAGACTGAGGACACCCTAACCTGAGTGTTTAAGCTCTGCCGATGGCCCCCAACCCAGCTTCCCTTCTGCTCAGTCCTCTGAGAACAGACAGGCTGGGAGCCGCTTGGACAGAGAATGTTAGGGTCTCAAATACCCAGAATGTGGTCTAAAAGTGCAGGCATGTGCTCCGGATGCACCTGACCCCCTACAGATTCCTCGCCCCACAGGGGAGCGACAGGCACGGGGAGCGGGGGCGGAGCAGGGACCCTCAAGGCGCCAAGAGCAAGGGCGCCTCTTGCCCACATTGCCCACGTCTCAGTGTGGTACCGGCAGCAGCTGGCAGGACCTGCGCTGTGGCTGCCCTCTTCGAGGGTGTGTGCGCTCTCCCGATGCCACAGTCCCCAGCACTCCTCCCTATTGCTCCCAAGCAGTTGGCTTTGGTCATTTAACTACCTGCTTGGTCTCAGTGGTGTTGTGCTCATGCTGCCTGATGACGCCTCCAGCGCAGGGTCTGCCCCCTGGGTGTTTGGTGGCTGTGAGGGGCTGAGCGAGTTGTTGGAAGGTTCTGTGCTCTGCGTTCTCGCTGCCGTGTGCAGTCCTGACCGTCCTGGTCGGTCACCCTGAGCCCCACCTCACAACCTATCAGCCCATCAGGGACAGTCAGGCCCGTTTGCATCTCCTGTTGTTTTGTGTCCAGAAGGCTGGGGCAGAAGTCCTGTCCAGTGGTAGCATTCTTCTCTCAGCCACCTCTGAATTCCTTCGGGACAATGGCTGGAGTAGAGCCTGGTCAGCACAGTGTGAGATGCATTCTGAGTTCACCAGGAGGGACGAGACTGATGGCTGAAGGGTTATTTTCTTGCCGGAGTTTTCACAGTCGAACCTTTTCTTTTCTTTTGAGCAAATGAGGTTATTTTCTATGGAGATGGCTTGCCTGGGACCGTGTCCTGGAGGGTGGCCAAACCCGTCCTCTGGGGAGTAAAACCCTCTTTCTATTTGACATCTTTATTGAGGAATTTTTCAAATATAACAGAAAATGACACCAGAGGGAATTGAAACCATGATGAGATCCTTGCTCAACCCCAAATGACTGCTTTTAGCATTGTAATTACTCAAAATAGCAGTAGTTCTGTTTGAAAAATATTATTCCAAACTCCATGCAATTGGACATAAGAGCAATATTTAGGCTAATAGAATAAGATTTTTTTTCATCTTAAATTAAAACCAGCAGTGGATAATTTCTTCCCGACTCCACAAAGCAAGGCTCCTTTTCCCCTAAAGCCATTATTTGGCTTAGCCAGATGTTTTCTGCGCCCCCAGTCTTTATCTTGACTTATTGAAAAATACGTTTCTCAAGTTGCTCACAGTTTGAATCTTGGACTCGCTTCTCACCACTTTTTCCCCTGATGAAGAGAAGTCATCTGTAGCCAGGTTCAGCAGAAAAGTAGTTCTGTTAACCAGATCATTACATTCCTGTTAACACTTATTGAGCACCTACTGTATGCCCGGCCTTGTGCTGGGTAGTCAGCACCGCTTCGGTGAGATGGGGGAACTTTGGCTGAGTCCCTGCGGTGCACCTGGAGTCGTCCGGGATGTTGTGCTCACATTCTCTCCTTTAGTCCTCACAACATCTGTGGACAGAAGCCATTAGCGTCCCTGATTTACAAATGAGGAAATTGAGGCTCAGAGAGAGAAGGTGACCTATGTAAGGTCACAGAGCCAGTTCGTGGTAGAGCTGGGACCAGAGCCCAGGGCTATGCATATGCCAGTTCAAGCCTGTATGCCATTGCCTACCCCTTGCCCCATGGCACCCAGAACAGAGCCAGCTCTGAGAGGCTGGGCCAGTGCAGGGAGGGGCTTCCTTCATTGGGGGTTAGATATATACCCCCAGGAGGCTGGGAGTCACTGAGAAATCCTAGCATTTGGCAAGCCAGGCTGGTGGATGGCAGGCTAAAGGGCGTGGAGGTGGCCCTTGCTCCAGGCAGCACACAGCTCCAAAGCCTGTAGTGCCTCCCAGGCCAAGGCTCGCTGCCTGTGCAGGAGCTTGTGTTAACCTTGAACTTCTTTGGGACATGGTCTCACCCTGTGTGGCTGTGCAGAGCCCTGTCATTGCTGAACCCTTTTGCACGGCCCCTGTTGCTCTTGCAGCAGCACCCAGTTCACCTGCCCGCTGGCTTACCAGGCCCCTTGGGCCAGGGCACTGCCAGCCTCCTCTCCTCACCTTTCATCTTCGTCCACCCGTGCCCTCTGGCCCAGCCTTCCTTAAACCCACACGGTCCTTCTACACGGCCTTACTGTTGAGAGCTACTCCCTCGACCCCTCTCCCAGCATGACCTGGTGAGGTCATACTTGTCATTCGAGACCCAACCCGTCTCCCTTCGCTCCAGAGTCTTCTCTGACCATGCTGTGCCCCCTCCACTGGGCCCTGTGCTGGCATGCTCTCCTTCCCTCTTCTCCCTCCTCAGAGTCGAGCGCAGTATCTGGCATATTAGGGGCATATAATAAGTATTTGTTGAATGAATGAATGAGGGCAGTTGAAGAAGTGCCTTGTAACCTGGGTGCTCAACTCGGCAAACCTCTGGGCTGGCATGTGGCAGAGACCGTGTGAGTTAGATGGAGCCTATGTGCCAGGGCTCCCAGGTCCATGAGAAAGACAGAAATGTTCACGCCTCTAACAACAGGCAGAAGGGACTATACTGGCAGTGACACAGCCTCCCACCTAGCACTCACCCCTTTGTTCATTCGAAAAAATTGTTCTGAGCACCTGCCGTGTGCCAGACCTGGTTTTAAGTGCTGAAGATACAGTGAGTGGTGAACAGAGCGACCAAGCACCAGTGCACAAGGAAACACAGAACTCAGCAGAGTAAGTTCAGCTAGGTCAGCTGCAGTGAGAAATAATAAAATAGATAGAAAGCAATGGGGGGAGGTGACAGTGTTGGAGAGGGTGGTATTCCTGTTCCTTCTGCTGCATAAAAAACAACCCCTATCTTAGTGGCCTAAAAGACCCTTTAACTCTGCTTACAGAGTCTATGGGTCAAGAATTCAGTCAGGGCACAGCAGGGACAGCTGTCTCTGCTGCACAGTGTCTGGGGCTCAGCTGGGAAGACATGAAGGCCGGAGATGCCTTGGTGGGGACTGGGATCCTCTGGAGGCTTCTGTGCTGACGTCTGATGGTTGATGTTGGTCGTCGGCCAGAACACTTAAGGGCAGCCTCTCCGTGTGGTCTCTCCACATGGGCTGGTGCAGGCTTCCTCACAGCATGGTGGCCGGGTCCCAGGAGATCAAGATGCAAGTGAATGGAGGCTGTAAGTCTAGCTCAGAAGTCACTTCTGTAGTTCTCCTGTGGCGCAGCGGGTTAAGGATCTGGCATTGTCACTGCAGTGGCTTGGGTGACTGCTATGGTGCAGGTTCCACCCTGGCTTAGGAACTTCTGCATGCCACAGGTGTGGCCAAAAAAGCAAACAAACAAAAAAAGAAGTCGCTCCCACCTACTCTGCATGTCAAGGCCGTCACAGAGGTCCCTCCATGAAAAGCGCTGAGGGGGAGTTCCAGTCGTGGCTCAGCGGTTAACGAACCTGACTAGGATCCATGAGGATGCAAGTTCGATCACAGATGCGGCTCAGATCCCATATTGCTGTAGCTGTGGTGTAGCCCAGCAGCCGTAGCTCCGATTCGACCCCTAGTCTGGGAACTTCCATATGCTGCGGGTGCGGCCCTGAAAGAAAAAAGGCCTCAGGGAGGAGGAGGAAGCTGCCAGGCAGAAGGGGGAGGACAGGCACAGTGGCCCACAAAGGGGACAAGCTGGGTGAGTTTGGGAACAGGCCAGTGTGCCTGGAGGACCCGAAGGGAGAGAGAGGGCCTGGAGATGAGGTCAGGAGTGGGCGGGGCTGGGTCACGCGGGGCCTCGTAAGCCCTTGAAGGGAGCTGGGATTCTATTCTAAACTGGCTGGGAAACCATGGAACATTTTAACCGGGGATTGACATTTTAATTAAAAGGGATTTGCTTTCTGGCTGCTAAATAGAGAATGTGTTACAAGGAATAAGAAGCAGAGACCACTAGGTGGTCTGGGTGGTCTGGGTCAGAGATGTTGGTGGCTCCGTCCAGGGTGACAATGGTAGAGGTGATGAGAAGTGGTTGAATTCAGAATATGTTCTGAAAACAGAGCCCAAATGAATTGCTGATGGATTAGACGTAAGAAGTGAGGGGAAAGAGGAACCAAGACTGACTTAGTTTTTTTTTGTTCAGAGTCACTGTGTGGCTGTGCTGCTGTGGCTGAGATGAGATGGAAAGACTGGGTGGATGGATTTCGGAATGGGGAGAGGCCGGGGCCTAAGAGTCTGTTGGGCCAAGTTCAGTTTGAGATCATCAATACCCATCTGAATGGAAGTGATATACCAGTTCAGAAGTCTGCGGGGTAGTCGGCCCTGGGGTTCAGGGGGCAACGCGAGAGCCCGGAGCTTCTAGATGGCATCAAAACCAGAGCTCTTAGTATTCATCCATTTCTTCGGATTTCCTGAGCTCCGGCCTGTGCCATGTCCTGGGCTGGGAGCTCGCCTTTAGGAGCTGAGTGACGTATTCCCAGCCCTTGAGAAGCAGAGTCTGCCTAGCTTTGAGTCCTGGATCCATCACTTAACTGTGTGGCCCTGAGCAAGCAGCTTCCCTTCTCTGGGCCTCTGTACCCTCGTCTGCACAGCGGGGCTGACAGCAGTGCTTATTTGGCCCGGAGGATGCAGAGAGCAACGAGGGCTCAGCAGGTGCGAACTGCCTAATTGTCACTCCCTCCTGGTGTGCAAAGTAAGAATACTTTTTAAAGACAATGGCTGTCTTGTCTAAGCTGGCGAAGATGCGGGGGACGAGCTTGTCCCTGAGCAGTGCGTGAAGCCCTTGGGTTGGGGACTGTTGCTCGTCTTCTGCACGGTGCTCCTGTCAAATGAGCCACTGCGCCCACTGTCCGGGCTCCGAAACCCCGCCTTCCTCCAGCACTGGTCCCTGCGCTTGTCCTCCGACCTGGGTCCTGCGGCATCAGGGCTTCCAGTCCCAGTTCTGCCACGTACTCGTTCATTGGTGACCTCGGACACACGTCACCTCTTTCTCAATCTCAGTTTTGTTCTCTGCACAATGAACACGATCCCTGTCAGGATCAGATGTGCAAGTGACACCAGCGGCCGCCAGGCAGAGGGAGAAGAGGAGCAAGGCACCTGGGAGACCCCGCCGGGCCTGGAAGCCCAGCTGCACGTGTGGGAGGAAGGCACCCAGAGGCTCGGCTGGCGTGGCGGTCACAGCTCTGCCCGCACCGGGCTGGTCCCCGGCAGGATGAAAGGGCTGCGCCTCAGCCCTTTTGAAGGCTCCCTCTCTCATCCTGGAGGACAGCTGGAGACAATGTGTTGCTCCCTTGAACCCGTAACGAAGGCTCGAGTTGCCTCTGTTTATTTGTCTTTGTACTTCAACAGCTCAAGTGCATTTCTTGTTGGGAAAAAAAAATGCTGACCATTTTCATGTAAAACTAAACAGCTTCGGACAGTCATATACTTCCTCCATAAACACCAATATTTTTCAAGGTAAACTGGAGAGCTTTCTTCCTGTTCTGTCTGTGTCCCCTGCCCCCTTTCCCTCTTCTTGGCCCACATTCAGGTGATCTAAACATGCTTGGTTGAGGGGATTTGCTGTCAAAGGCCAGGCTGGATTCAGCCTCGCTGCTCCTCCCAGCTTTTTACAACTGTTAATCTGATGGAGATTCTTTGGCCTGAGAAAAAGAAACACAGTGGACACTGTGTCCGTCTTAATAAACGGGCTCCCTTCTTTCTCCAAATCACTGCAGAACCAGGGAGATCCAGGAGGGGAGGGAGGGGGGCTGATGGAGACCCGGGTGTGTTAGGGGGCGGTGTGGCCTCTTGCAGCCTCATGCCTGCGGCCGGCTCAGGATAGCGGGCCAGGGAGGGCTGTGGGCAGCGCTTCGGGATGCTGCTTACAGAAGGGGCCAGGCGAGCCCTCGGGTAGACAGGCGGTGGGCCAGCACCCAGGCTCTCGGAGCCAGGGACTTGCGGGGGGACCGTGGGAAACTGCCTACTCTCTGTGCCTCGGTTTCCCCATCAGATGTGGGTGAAGGGAGAGGATCCGACCAGTGGTTTTCAGATTTCATGGAGTTTTGTTCCTGGCAGCTGAAGCCTCTCTTTCAGGCAGAATCTCACAGTGGGCACGCTGCTCTGGCTGAAACGGGAGGCACAGCTGGCAGGGCTAAGGACCCTACTCTCCGTGGGCCCGCACCCCCCCACACACACAAGGTTCTGGGGTCCGGGAGCAGTGTTGGGAACCCCGGCCTGGCGCTGTGTCAGAGCCCTTCTCCCTCCGACATCTTGTGATTCGATGACTTGGCCTCGTGGAGTGTCCTCAGGGACGGTGGCCGGGCTCGTTGCCATGTCCCCCTCGTCCCTGCCAGATGCAGTCCCTGTCCGCCTCTCTCTCCTTATTTCTCAAGACTGTAATCTCAGCGTGTCGAACAGCTTCCGTTTCCCTAATGGCAGCCCCGTTCGTGCCCAGGCGTGGCCTTGCCCTGCTCCCCTTCTGCCCGGTCCCCTCCCCCTGCTCTTCGTCAGTGCGTTGTTGGACTGGCCCCAACCTGTCCCTCAGGACTCAGCTTGGGCATCAGCCCCTCTAGAAAATTCTCCCTGAACTGTGCTACCTTCCCCCGGCTCCCACAGCCCTGCAGGCTGCCCTCTGCCTCAGCACTGAGCTCCCAGGCTTGTCCCTGGACATCAGGGGTGGGTCCCTCCTGCCCTGGGAGGACCTGGAGGGCCCAGCTCGAGTGGCTTGGCTCTGTATTCCCAGCTCCAGCATGGACTCATCTGTGTGATGGAGGGGTGAGCAGGTGGCAGGTGACGGGGGCAGAAGGTTTGAGCCTGACTGTCCAGGGAGCAGGATTTGACAGTGCTGAGTGCACAAGTCTGGCGCTGGGGCAGAGCTCCGGGGTTCTCAAAATTTCTGTGTCACCAGAGTCCCCTGCAGCTGGCCAAGCTCAGGACCACCCCGTCCCCTCCCGTCCACAGCTCCATGCCCAGCCCTTTCTAGTCTCTGCTCCAGGTGAGGGGAGCAGGGGTGTGGGAATCGGACACGTCGAGCCTTGGCTCCCAGCTCCCTTCCTAGCAGTGGTTTGGGGCCAGCTCTCCACTCTCTCTGGTCTTACCCTGCAACGAGGTGTGACACCGGAGCATGGAGCAAGGTGGCGTGTGCGCGGCTTGGAGGCGCCCTGGGCATCAGGAGCGTTTGTTGCCTCCTTCCTGTGCCCCCTTTGGTTGCACGTTCAGGTCAGAGACCACATCGCAATATGAGGTGGCCCTTCCCGATGACAGGGCTGGGTTGAAATCTGTTGTCTCTATTGGGTGGCTTGCAGAAGAAGTCCTGCTCTGAGCCAGTGTGGAGAATGCCAAGTCCATCAACAGCAAAGAAAAACACCCCACTGCAGAGGGCAGGACAGGCGAGTAGACACGTTCCTTCATCTTTCTTGTGTGCAGTCCATGTGCCAAGGGCTTGGTCAGAACTCAGAGAAATCAACAAAAAATAAGTGTCTTGTGAAGGCTCTTTAAAAATACCCTACCACCTAAACATCTGCCCCAAACCAGAACTGAACGGTGTGCCTAAAATGGGCATTATCAACAAATAAGGGTGCCCCCAAGTCTCCCATACAGCCCTTCCTGTGCCAGTAAGCTCGCTTACTTTGGGGCAGCCTGGATGGCGCCCTGGGTGGTGTTCAGGGTCACACTGGACGTTGGCCGGGCCTGGCTGCGTCTGGGCAGATGCTGCAGCCACCGGCCTTTCCTAACACCAACGTGCTGTTTACAGTGTCCGGTAGCCAGCCCTAGCCTCGCTAGCCCCAGCACCCATCCCTGTTGCTGGCCTCATCCGAACCTCGTGCAGCTGGAAATAGACTGGCTGGCAGAGTCGGCTTGCGCCCGGCTGGCGCTCCTTGTTTGTGGGAAGTAGGTGGCCATGGCAGCCACCCAGCCGCTTGGTCTGGGGTCCTCAGTAACCCCTCGGCTGTTACCCCGGGCCGACTGGCCCTGCCCTGGCTCACGTGCTGGCCACCAGGGCATCAGACACCAGTGGAGACATTTGGACACGCCTCAATGGAGTCCCTCTGATGGGGTCCTCCCGGGGCCCCCCTGCCATGGAGGGGGCTGGGGTCCTCGGCCTGGTAGCTGGCTCCTCACGCTCTGGGCTCTGTCTGCCGCTGCAGCCTTGCCTTCTCTCCATGTGAACGTGAAGCCAATCCGCCTGCCCTCTGTGCTCCCCCCGCCTGGCCCAGGTGCTGCAGTCGGTGCTTCTGCCGTCCTTTCCTGGCCTTCCTGGCAGGATGCTTGTTCCCCACCCTGGACCCACCAGAGTCCCAGGGCTCATGACGCCGAGTTGAAAAGGTCTGTTTACTTACCCATCTTCCACACATGGAATAATTATACAGAAACACCCAAGAAATCAGTAGAAAAGACAGAAAATAATGCCCCGTTAGTTTGCCACACCAGCAGGTCGGCAGCTTTCACGGCCTAACGTTCTTGTCTGCTATCTGTGCATAGAAGTGACTTTATATGGTTAGGATCGTGCCTTGATGTTTGTATCTGCCCCCCCCACCCCCGGCACCAGATTCTATCAGAACTTTTCTGTTGATGTGCGCTCACGTAGCCAGGATGCGGGGCCAGAGTCAGAGCCCGGGAGGTGGGCGCCTGGCAGCCTGTGGGTGCTGACTGACGGCTGCTGCTGCTGTGGTCGTCTGGTTGGGAGAAATGGCTTGTGACCTCTGGTTCGGCAACTGCCCCCCGAGTGCCCGTGTCTGCAGGTCCCAGGGTCCGGAGGCTGGTGAGAGGTGGCCCCACCCTCAGGGAGCTCTCGGCTCTGTGCAGAAATGCTCCCAGCTGCAGGGTCACCAGGTGGGGTGGAGATGGGCTGGGGTGGGGGGGGACAGCAGGTGCAAAGCCTCGCGGTGAAAAGCGTCAGCCAGGCAGGAGAGTGGGCCCCAGAGCACACGGTGGTAGATGGTCTGTCGGCAGAGCCCCCTGTGCCGAGACCTGGCGATTTACACCTGCAAACGCAGAAACCACAGGGGGTCACCTTTGGCTGCGCCTTGGGCACATCAGACGCAAGCCTGATTCTTAGGCCCTCCTTGGGCAGCTGCCAGGGCCCTACCTGCTGCTCCAGCCTCCACACACATACATGCACACGCACACGCACACACGGCAGTCTCGCACCCCCCAAACACACCTCCCCCTGTGCTGGGCCTGGCGCAGTTTTAGGAGAGGCTGCCCTGCCCCCGACCCCCGCTCTTACCTGGTCTTTGCACTTCTCCCCGCCAGGTCGGCGGCTCCCCGAGGGCAGGCCTTGACCTCAGGCTCACTGCCTATTCCCTGCACCAAGTGAGGGGCCTTGTTTAGTGCGGGAGCCAGTGGGAGAACACATGTGGCTAATCACACTCCTGGGGGGGGGGGACGCGGGCATTAGAAAGATAATCGGATAAGACAGCCGCTGGTGCAGACCCGCTCTGGGGCGGGAAGTGAGCAAACTGTGTGCCGATTCATGCGGTCCAGCAGGGAATGACGAGAAGTAAAAAGCTGTCAGTCCTGGACCCAGGAATCCCGCCTCTGGGAATCCATCAGAAGGGAAAAAGATATCCCTAAAATAAAAAGGGCTGCAGCTCCCCAGACGTGGCCCCACAGGGGAGTTTGCCAGTGGGGGTGGGAGAGTCAGTGTTCCGAGGGGCGGGCTGGGGCTTCCTTGCGGCCTGGACAGCGGCAGGTAAGAAGCGTGGCCAAGCCTGAGGCGCTGACTCAGCTCTGGGAGGAGGGGTGGGAAGGCCATGTACACAAGCGATTCTTTACCAAGGCCGAAAAGCAGCCCACCAAGAAAGACCGGAATAAAAGAGATGCTCGTGGCTGTGGTTGTAGCCAGAGTGTAAGTTCGTTGATCTTTTTTTTTTTTTTAACTGTTTTTGAAATTCCTTGTCAGTTCAAATTTTTAAGTCATGAAGGTCTCATTGGACAAGCGACAGGGAGCTGTGCTAAGTTCCCGAGTCCCGAGGGCAGGAATGCCACAGAGAGGTCGTGCCACAGCATGGGCTGGAAAGGCCGGGACCCACGTGGGGAGGCACAGGGTTCTCCCCGTGCTCCAGCCAAGCTCAGCGCTGCCCTTCCCCAGAAGCTCCCTGGTGTCCGCTCCCCACCCCTCTGCCTGCTGTTTGCTTAAATGCGTCCACTCTATTGGCACCAGATAATTGCTCAGTCCTGTCGTGGCTGCAGGACCCACCCAGGGCCTGGCATGGAGGGACTGCCGAGAGTGGGAAGGAGCAAGCCAACTCGCGGCCAGCCCGGTGAAGGAGCCCTGGCAGGCTGCGGCTGGAGGCCGCGGGGAGCCCGTGCTCGCAGAGAGCTCCCGCTGGCAGCTGGGAGAAGCAGGAAGAGAACGGGCCTCCACGCAGCACCCACCATCGCCTAATAAGTGGAAAGGGCCAGATTTTATGCTCTGAGGTTCTGGAAGGTGGAAGAAAATGCTGAGTTTAAGTGGGAAGATTTTATGTTTGGAGGCTCAGAGTTCCAGGCAGTGCCAAAGGTGGGAAGTTTATGCTGGGAGTGAGGCGTTTGACCTGTGGCCAGTCAGCTCGAAGGACCGGCCACAGGTGTCAGGTGGCGTGGGGCGCTCCTGGGCCCAGCTGATTCGGCTGCGTTTTCCACAGGCAGCGGCCCTCGCACCGCCTGCCCGCCCATCGGGGCCCACGGAGGTGATCACAGCCAGTGGGCCGTTTTCTTTCTGAGGATGTTGGTTAAGAACCCTGTCGGAGCATTTCCCCTTCTTCTCTCAAAGCATCTGGCTTTGGTTCAGGGTTTGTTTGTTTGGCTTGTCTCCCCTTCCCTCTTTCCAGTCCTCCATTCTTCTCCCCATCAAAAGAAATTTTTAAAAACGCCAGTGCCTCCCACAGATGTCTGGCCAGGATCGTGTTCACAGCTGCGCTGTCCGCTCCCCATCCCGGCTCCGTCACTCGCACGCGGGTGACCCGGGGCAGGCCGCTCACTGCTTGCAGCTCCTGGTTCTCACACCGCTGCCGCCTGGGCTGAGGCCCCATGGGACTAACGAGAGGCCTGGGCGCAGGGCAGGGGCTCCAGGGACAGCCTAGCCTTCCTCTCCTGCAGCCTCTTCCCGCCCACGCTGGAGAGATGAAAGGAAGAGCTGGTCTTGCGGGAGACGGCGTGGACTGGGGCGCGGAGGGCCACGAGGCGGGCACCGCGCCGTCTCCAGGCCCCGCCCTCTCCACCTGCTTCCCGACGCACGTCCTGTTAGAACACTCTTCTGCAGCTCAAGACTTTGGTCCTTGTACGAGTAAAAGCACCGACAAAGCAGGACACTGGGCAGCGTCGACTCACCGAGAGCCCCACCCCTGAGGCTCTATTCGTTCCCCGAACCCCAGACTCACGGCCCGGCAGTGTTTGAGGGCCTCTCCTCCTCCATCCTGGCCTCTCCACAGGCTGCCCGCTGGGGCTGCACTCACCTCCAGGCTGGGGCTCGCTTCCGGGCAAGGCCAGGGCAGGCGGACAGCCGAGCACGGCTCCTCTCACACCAGCCCCCACTCTGTCCCCCGGGCCCGCGCTCACTCCCATCACTGACCTAGAGCTGCCTCACCGAACGCTCCCCGGGGCTTGGTTCAGCAGTCCCTGACAGGTGTCAGTCGTCGGTGTGTGCAGGCATCGTGCTAAGAGCTTTATTTCCATCATTTTCTTTAATTCCCCAAACAACTTCAGGTGCTCTTAGCCTGTTCTATAGAGCAAGTGACACACCGTACCAAAGTTCACACAGCAGGTCACTCACTGAATCTTGTGCCCAGCTGTTGTGACCTGTGGGACAAGAACCAGGACCCCTAGTCTCGTCACAGGAGGTACCATGCAGATTTTTTTTTTCTTAATGGATTTTATTTCAATTATAGGTGTACATAAATCATCACTAGTCAATTTTACCATGTAGATTATTACAAGGAGGAGCGGTCAGCAGCCCCTGGTCCTTAGATGTTCAGTGCTGCTCGGCCATCACTGGAGACCCCAAGGCAGCAGCTGGGGTTGAAGGTGGGGCCCAGAAGTGGGATGCAGTGACCAGACCCTGCAGGCCAGCAGCGTCCACAGAGCCCTGGCCCACCCTGGGCTGGCTCCTTGAGTCTGGGTGTAAGCAGTGGGCCTTGCTGGTTTGGAAAGCTGACCCCGTCTTCCAGCACTGAGCTTGGACTTGGGCCCAGCCTGAAGGGTTTGGTGTCAGAGCAGGGCTACAGCCGGAGACCCTACGTCTTCCACACACAGCCGACCTGCTGGGGAGTCAGGAGCCTGAGAGAAGGCCCCAGCTGATGCCCAGCCCAGAGGCAGACGGTTCCCAGGGGACTCCAGTCACACCTCCTGCCCATGTGCCAGCACCTCTGACAGCTCGGGGAGTGTCCTGGATCTGGCAGAACCCAGGCCCCAGAGCTATAAGACCCATGTGTATTTTACCCGAAATCTAATCCATCTGCTTCTCATTTATTTACACTTAACTCATCAAATGCAATTTTGCAAGAGCCGCTCGATAGCCAAGAGGCCTTTGTGCCTAAGCCTCCTTTCTGAAAGGAGCCGGGGGTGGGGGTGGGGGCTCAGCCCTCAGCCCTCAGCCCTCAGGGACCAGGAGGGAATTCTCGGGTTGGAGGCTGAGTTTGGTGTCTGAGATGGGCCAGTGCCTCTGCCTCCATTCCCGGAGCCTTACTGGGAGCTGGATGCAGGAGCCGGGCACAGGGCCTAACACACAGTAGGCTCTTGGCAGCCGGGAGGACGTGGGTGGGGTCCAGCAGAACACAGTCTCTGTTTCAAATCATGAAGCGTCTCTGGGAAACACAAAGAAACCAAAGCTGGGTCCAGAAGTAATTTTTAGTTATTATAAATAGCTGTAAACCTAGGCTCTTGCTCCAAAGTAGGACAAACAGCCAGCTATTAATAAAAACAAACACCGGCACCTTGGACCAAAAAGCAGACCTCACGGGCAAACCACAGTCCTGCCCGCACAGGCCTTTCAGAAGCAGATCCATCTACATACAGCCTGCTGGTGTCGGCTCTGGATCGCACTCTTGCTGGCCGTCCAGACAGCCACGTCTGTGACCGCTCACTGGCCCAGCCCAGACGTGACCCTTCGGCAGCTGCTGCAAGTGGGGGCGGCCCGTGCCCGTCAGCGGTGGGCACACTGAGCAGAAGTGGGCAGAAGTCCCAGCTGAAGCGTCAGCACCCAGACCTGTGCTCCTGCGGGGCACTGCAGAGTGGCCCCCGAGACCTCGTTTGGACTTGATCTTTGGTGCCAGGGTGCTCCGTCCTGTTCTGACTAGAGTCGTCACAGTGGCCACTGGGACCGGGAGGGAGGGATTAGAGGCCCGGAGATGGGGAAAGAGCCTCCTGTGGGGAGAGGCTGAGGCCCAAGTTGGGGCTGTGCCCTGGGAGCGGAGGCAGGACAGACAGGCATGGCGGTGAGAGAGTCACCAGGCTTGGTGACTGCCTGGCTGTGGGAGACGCGGAGGGAAGCGCTTCTCCAACCAGAGTGGCTGAGTTGGGGAGGGCAGGACCGGAGCGAGGCCCCTTTCTGGCTCTTCTTGGCGCGCATCCCCTTCTCTCCCACCTCCCGTCCTCACTGCACACCAGACGCGGGGCCTCCGGGGAGCACGGGCCACCCTGGATGGAGCAGTTTCAGAGGGTGTCTCCCAGCCCCACTGTCCGAGGCCCCCCGGGCAGGGACTAGTGCAGTCCAGCTTCTTCTCCTTTCCCTGCACCCTGGCCTGCACCCCCACCCCTGCCCAGAAGAGCTGGGGCTCCAGCGGTCCTGGGGACACAAGTGACGGTGAATTTGTGTGTCAGAGGAGGGAGCGTGTGCTTCTGGGGAGGCCTGGGGCCTTGCCAAGAGCGACCTGGCGGGTCCGGGTGGCCCGCGCTGAGCTCTGAGCTAGACCGTCACGGAGCTGCAGCCTTTGGGGTCCTTTCTCCACACTCTGTCCTTCAGGTCTTCTGTTGCCAATTAAAAGGGTTCCTCAGAGAAGCCTCCTCTCTGCTTTGTAGCCAAGTCCCTGTGCCGAGGAGCTCGCTGTCTCTGGTAACTTTCAGCTGTGGTCATAAATAATGATGAAGGACCATGGGCTGCCGGCAGGATCCTAAGGCAGAGCCCCTCCCATCCCACCCAGAGCCCACTCAGGATCCACGGCTCATCGATTGGAAATAGGCTTTCTCGGGGCCCACCACCCACAGGCTCAGCCTCCGCCCCAGGCCTTGGTGGTTGGTGACACTCTGGCTTGTCCGGCTGCACAGCTGTCTTCCCCAGACTGTCCCCTCTGCCAGTAGGGCTGGCGGGATCAGGGCCCAGGAGGACCCAGGCAGGGCAGGGTTTTGAGAGCCCTGGTGGAATCTTCTCGAGGCGGAATGTGCAGGCCACAAAGCTGCCAGAACTCCTCTCCTGCCCACGTGGCACAGGCACTCCCCAACCCGTGCCCTGCCCGGCACCTTCCACCAGGCTTTGCTCTCGACCTTGTCCTCGGCCTCCGGCTTCAGGCCACAGGTCTCCCCGCCCTCCTGGAAGCCTCCCGCTGGTGGCTCAGAGAGCAGGGACTGACCGATGGTACTCGCCGTGGGGCCCCTGGCAGCTCGTGGGGAGGGGGCACGTAGCAGGTGCCAGTATTTGCAGAGGGAGTGAACAGAAGCCGTTTCAGGTGGATTTCAGAGGCAAGAAGAGCTCCCGCCTGGACGGGGAGGCAGAGGGTGTCCCAGGAAGTGGCACAGTGTGTGCGGGAGGCACGCGGGACCAAAAGCGTCGTTCAGAGGAAATCAGAAGGCCGTGGGGCCACCAAGGGGCGGGTGGGCTGCAGAGAGCCTTGAACGAGCCCCCTCTGTGTGCCCGGAGGGGACCTGGCCACGGCTCATCCCCGAGGTCTAGCCCCGTGCGGTAGAGCTCCTGTCACTGGCGTGAGCCATTCAGTTCACCCCCAACCCCCGCTCAGCCTGCCCCTCTGCCGTGTGTCGGGACATGCGGGACACTGGGGTCTGCCCTCAGCCCAGAGCAGGGACAGGATGACCGAGCCCGAGGTCCAGGGCAGAGGGAGAAAGCCGTGAACAAAGACAGGCTTGGTCTGGGGGCCGGGGGCAGCAAGTTCTGCCGCTGGAAGACTTCGGGGAGGAGGGGGCTTTAGTCCTGTGTTTTGGGGACGTGGGCGTGTGGGGTCAGGGAGGTTCGTGAGCATGGACACCAGGGAGCTTCCTCTCGGCGCGGTGAGAATGCCCCCTCGGCGGAGCGGTTGTACGGTCGGGTATTAACATAGTTTCTGGAGTTCCCATTGTGCCACAGCGGCAACAAATCCAACTAGGCACCGTGAGGTTGCTGGTTCGATGCCTGGCCTTGCTCAGTGTGTTAAGGATCTGGGGTTGCCATGAGCTTTGGATCCCGCGTTGCTGTGGCTGTGGTGTAGGTTGCAGACGTAGCTCGAATCCCGCATTTCTGTGGCTGTGGCGAAGGCCGGCAGCTACAGCTCCTGTTAGACTCCTAGCCTGGGAACCTCCATATGCCGCGGGTGCGGCCCTAAAAAACAAAAAAAGAAAAGATAGTGCCTGAGCCCCTCAGCGGGGGCCTGGCCAGCAGTGAGGCTATTATTTATGATAATAAGGCTGCCAGCCCCTCCCAGTCAATCTTGATGCCCCTGGCAGCTGTGGGATGGGGGCGTAGCAGATTCTCCCATAGCACCCATCCGCGCCCGGGGCAGTCAGTTCCACAGGAGAGAGGGAGGAGGACTGTGTGTGTCTCAAGCGCTCTGCGACGGCTTCCCGGAGGACACAGTCTGCGGAGACCTGGGCACCTCCCGCAGGCCACGGGCTGGGGACAGAACTCGGGCTGTCTGACTCCCAGGTGGAGGCTGTCCTTGCCACGAGGCACCTCTCACAACAGGACGTGCCAAGTCCTGGGGGCCGAGGAGCAGTGTGTGCTGGGCTTGCCCCCCACAAGGAGCTGAGTATGTCCCATCGTGCTGTGCTGGCCTGGCGAGGGCCTCCAGGGGAACCCGGGCTTTCCCGGGCCAGTGGGCAGCCGTATCAAGGACCCGGCTGCCCCAGTGGGTCATTCTTCAGACCTCACTGTGGCTCCCTGGGGGGCTGGGGACACAGCGGTGTGAGGGGTACGAGGTGGGCCTTAGGCCCTTCCCGCCGTCCCTAGAGAAGTTGGTAATGACTGCAGGCTACCCCAGGGGATTATGAGACTGTGATTTCCTCCCGACTTCGGCCTGGGTTTGGTCCGCGGTGGGGAGGGGTGCAGAGCGGGCAGCCCCGTCTTCCCCTCTGCTTAATCTTGGGGTTTGATCATTTGGGAGCGGGGAGAAGAAATGTTTACACGGCTTCGCATTTGTTTCAAATTATTCATCAGTGTTGGAGAGCCGTTGTTCGCCGCTAGTGTAAACAGTGCCGTCCCAGGGCCCAGCCGCTCTGCCAGCTCACTGAGGCTTTGTAGTTGTGCCGTGTCGGTGCCCTTCGCTTCCTGGCTTCCAGCGAGGTCAGGGGGTGGCCAGGCCAGAGGGGGTCGAAGGCGTTTCCACACTGTGATTTCAGTCTTTGAGGGCCTGTATCCGTTTTGTTTTACCAGTTGACCCCTTACACGGCTGGGGAAGCTGAGGTGCCAAGCAAAGCACGGCAGAGCAGCAAAGCATGTGACTTGAAGGGGACCTCGTAAGCGCCAGCCTGTGGGCGTGGGCACCTCTAAGGGGCCTCCTGGGACAGGGACGGGACTAGCTGGCATCCTGGGACTCGCTGTAATCGCTCATGGCGGGCCGCCTCTGGCTTTGTGTCTGCACATGGGGTGCACAGACGCTCAAGGTGACACCCAGCCTGAGCTCGTTTCAAGAGGTGTGGATTCCTGGAGTTCTCATTGTGGCTCAGCGGGTTAAGAACTTGACTAGGAACCATGAGGTTGTGGGTTCGATCCCTGGCCTTGCTCAGTGGGTTAAGGATCCGGCATTGCCGTGAGTGTGGTATAGGTTGCAGACACAGCTCAAATCCTGCATTGCTGTGGCTGTGGTGCAGGCCAGTGGCTGCAGCTCCGATTAGACCTCTAATCTGGGAACTTCCATATGCGGGGATGCAGCCCTAAAAAAATAAAGACGAAAGTAGCAGGTTCTTCCCCACCTTAATCTGAATGCACTTGCTGGTGGCGTGGCCGGCTCAGCAGGGGCCAGAGGCACTTGTTTGAGTCCTGCCTTTGATCTGAGTGGCTGTGCGACTTGGCCCAAGTTTCTTCCGCTCTCTGTGTCTCAGTGTCCCCACCTGGAGAGTAGGGTTGGTAACACAACCTATCACTCAGGGTCCCCGCAAGGATGCAGTACGCGGATGGAGGGAGGGAGGCCCTGGGCCTGACACGCGGCGAACATGGAAAGGAATACAAGCTTTCTGCTGTTACTAATAGATGCCAGGGCACCGTCCCTGGCTGAGAGCTGTACGTGGTCCAGGGCAGGCAAGGGCAGAGCTCCGGGGGCAGACACCGTTAGGGGGTGGAGGGGGGGTGCCCCCAGCAAAGGTGCCCCCGGCACTGGGCCTTTAGGGAGCCAGACTAGTTGAGTAGAGAGGGGTTTTTAGAAAAATCCCTCTCTGTCCTTCGCCACTCCTCCCGGGACCCGCTGTCCGTCTCCTCCCAGCAAGAGCCGCCTTTGCCATTTTAGCCGTGACTGTTGGTGGCTTTTAGAGTTCAGAGCTCTGCCTCCCTCCTGGCTGCCACACGGCTGACATTCGAGCTTGCGGGAGAGTAATGACCCGCCTCGCCGTCGGCCTCAAAGGCAGCAGCGCGGTCTCCTGGGTGGCGACGGGTCTGTTGCCCGCAGGCCTCGGTCGGGCCCAGCCAACACGGTGCCAGAGCTGAGCCCGCCCCGGTTCAGGCGGGTCAGTCTGCCTGACTCTTTACCTCTTCACATCCCCTTGGTTCCACTAAGAGATGGCTGTGTTAAAAAGAACTGTTTAAAAAGCTCAGTGCCAAAGTGAGTGTGGGTGTGTGTGTGCGCGTGCCAGCGTGTGTGCGCAGGGGGCACCCGTGTGTGTTGGGGGTCTTGGGATTGGCTCGAAGCAGCCAGTAGCTCGCGTTGCCTTCATGGTTTCATATATTTGCCTATTAAAGTGACAATACAGACATGGCACATTAAGGTTTCAGAAGCCCTTCTTTCATTAAACAAACTGACAGTATGGGGGTTATGACTCCAGTAATTGGAACATGCTGTTCTGTTCAAGGCCAGAGCTCCATAAAGACGCTTTTCAGCAAGTAGCACCCTTTGTGCCAGCAGCCTCTGGTCCAAACTGAATGTCGGCCCTGAGATCAGTCTCTCCCAGAGAGTGGGAAGGACCGCTCGGCAGCCTTCCGTGGCAGGCTTGGCAGCCAGGGGTCAGGGCCTTTTAAAAGCCTCCCCTTCTCTGGGCTTTTGAAATCAATTTGCGAGGCAGAAGGCAGGCCGCCTCAGCCTCCAGCCTCTCCCTGCTGCAGAGTCTCGTGCGGTGCGGCCGGTTGTAAATCTGAGGTGTGACTGAAGAATGCGGAGGGCGAGGTTTGGTCGGTGGGGCTCTGCGGGGGGGGGGGGGGGGGGAGACGGTGCGGGCTGCAGGTCCTCCTTGAGAGGGAGAGGCGTGTGCCACAGCGGGAGCTCAGGTTTGGGAGACAGAGCACCAGGTGTGACCTCGGACCTTGGGCAGGTGACTGAGTCTCTGAACCTCAGTTTACTCATCTATAAAATCGGCCAGTACCTAGATCTGACGTATAGGTTTCTGTGAGAATTAAAGGATTTAATGCAGGTAAGATGCTTGGAGTAGGGCCTGGCCCGTGGGAAAACCAGAGCCAGCTAGCATTCCAGCCGCGGTGACTGTCTGCCTCTGCGGAGGACCAGCGGGGAGGGCCTCCGAGCCCCTTCCCTGAGCCTGGGGGGCTGCTTGCGTTGCGGTCCCTCCAGGGGGCCACGCCTCACTCGCAGCTCCAGGTGTGACTTCTTTTGTCTCCTTCTCTTTCTTTTCTCACAGATGTGGACGAGTGTCAGGACAACAACGGTGGCTGCCAGCAAATCTGTGTCAACGCCATGGGCAGCTACGAGTGTCAGTGCCACAGCGGCTTTTTCCTCAGCGACAACCAGCACACCTGCATCCACCGCTCCAACGGTGAGCACTGCCCAGTCACGCCTCACCCCAGGGAAACAGCAGGCCCCTGGACGGCCCCTCCCCACACCTTAATTTTGGGGGCCTCGGGGTCCAGGCTGAATGGCTGTTTTGTGCTGCTGGTGTTGGTTCTGCACGGAACTCCTCCCAGCTCCCCCTACCCCCTGCAGCTGGGCTGTTGGTGTCTCTGGTGTTTTTATGTGGAGGTGACGCGGGGCAGGCGCCGGGCTCCAGCTCTGCCGCTCCCCAGCAGGGATCCCTTCCCTCAGGCCGCTCTGCTGCTCCGAACCTCAGTTTCCTCGTCTGCAAAGCGGGGCCTTGGTGCTGAGCCAGCGGGGTCTTTGGAGGATGGGACCAGAAGCTGGGGGCAGAGTGCCCCCCACGCACTAACACTGAGCTCTGGGGCGAGACTGGGGGCCCTGGCCGTGATTTTTATTTGAAAACAGGTCCCAATATGGAAAAGAAAGACACACTTAAGAAGTCCAAAACCCAGGGTAATCAGGCAGAACGGCTTTCCTGGGCCCCTTAGAATTCTTAGTGTTTGTTTAGGCAGCTTCCTCAAGGACCAGACAGCCCGCTAATCCCCAGCCCTGCCGTGTCCCCAGGAGGACAGAGAGGCCACGGTCCCTGGACGCTGCTCTAGACGTACTGTCCAGGCTGACAAGGCACCCACCTTAGGTCTCCAGGCCTTGGGGCTGTGGGGTCCTGCTGCCCCACACTAGGGCCCTGGGCCCAAATAGAGTCTTATAAAAAACGTGTTTGTGAGGAAGAGAGGGCAGTTGGGTGGTGGGAAGGGGGTCATGCTTTCAGCAAGGAGAGGCATTTATAGGGAGACCAGGCTCGGAGCAAGCTGTAAAGGCCCCGAGGCTAGGGCCTTCTGACCTTCTTTCAGCCTGGTGTGTGCGCCCCGCTCCTGCGCAGAACAGCTTTCCCACGAGCAGGGCTGGGCACCAGGCAAGGCCGTGGCCGCAGTGAAAGGCAGATGATCAGGAAGGGGACGGCATGGTGCAAGGCAGTGGCTGGGTCCTGCTCTGCCTGCAAGGATTCGCTGTGCTAAGGATGTTACGAAGCAGAACGGTGGGCTCAGGGGACACGATGACGTGGGGGCAGCAGCAGTGGCTGCTGTGGGCTCCTGCGCTCACTCCGAGCCGGGCCCTCACGGCAGCCTGGTGGGGAGGGTTTTTATGACCCTGTGACTGCTGAAGAAGCTTAATTAAGCCCAGTCAGGGTGGGAGACCCGCCCGAGGTCAGACATGCTGGGTTGGAGGCAGTCAGGATTCCAGCTCTGGTCACCAGCTGGGACGCAACGAGCCTGCTGAGCAAAGAAATCGGGTGGAGGACCAGAAATAGGCAGGTGCTGAAGGCCTCTTTAAGGGAGCTGCCTACGAGCTGGAGCGGAAGGACGAGCGAGAGGGGCTGCGGGGTCAGGGGGTGGGCAGGCAGGGTGCGTGTCAGGCCCTGCGGGGGAGGGACCAGGCTCCTGTGAGGCAGAACGAAGGGCGGGGTGGCGGAGCACAGCGAGCTGGCACGAGGGGCACGTGCCAGGGGCACCGTGAGGCTGGTGGGACATGGCCGGAGTTTGGATTTCAGGCAGAGGTGGGGGACTGATGCTGGAGGGCAGGGTGGGGGACTTCAAGGCAGACCCGGATGCTGCAGGGGCTGGACCTCCCCCCACCCAAAGGCCCTGGGTGGCCAGGTCCAGAGTCGTAGGCAAAGCCGGGCATCTAGATTCCACCAGAGTACAGATCTGGGGGACTCGGCCCCAGTCTACGTTAACCAGCTGTTGGTTAAAGTCCCTTCTCTCACGAGGACTTTGTGTCAGTCTCCCGGTGTTTAAATCTGGGCGGTGAATCAATCGAAAAACTGGATGACAACTTCTTGGCTACCCGCCTAAGGACAAGCGGGAGCGTGTCCAGGGTTCCCGAAGGCCGTGTAGAGGGACTGAGGAGGACAGGACAGGTGAACGGGGCCTGAGTGACCGCTCCTCGGTGCCTGTGGTTGAGGGGGCGTGGGCCTGGGCGACTGGACAGTCTGCTCCCTCCCGAGCCTTGGTGGGTTGTTGTGACAATTGCCCGCCTTGATCGTGTGTTAACTACAGTGATGGTTGTTGGAGCTCAAAATCAGAACGTGTCCAGCGTGCTGAGACTCAGCTTGTTCTGTACCTAAGTGACCTCTGACCCAATCAGATTCCTCACGTCCCCTGACTCTAGGTTCCTAATGCCTCGCAGCCCTTTGGAGCCTCCCCTGAGCCGGGGAAAAGCAGGAAGGCCGGTTTTGATTAGAGGGGACCAGACGCATGAGCGAGGGCAGCCAGGGTCAGTTCAGGCCCCTGGCCAACAAGCAAGGCCATGGGACTCGGCCCTTCTGAGTAGCCGCACCTCCTAGGCGCCAGCGCAAACCATGGCCTGAGGCGTGTGGATCTGGCCAGGTGGGGGCTGGGAGTTTTAGGTTCTCAGTCATTCTCCATCTGCGCCGGTCACGTGGCCTCTGCGGTTCCTCCTGCCTCTCTGGGTCTCCTTGTCTATAAACCCGGCCCAGAAATCCCTCCCAGACGAGTGAGGGCTCCAGTAGGGGAAATGCTTTGAAGGGGTCAAGTGCAGTGCCTGCCCTAGGGGTGGAAACTCACATAGGCAGCTTCCTCAGGCCTTTAGAACTCATGCTCGATTTGGGGACACAGGCTGTTCCCCGGTCCCAGCTTGTGGTGGGAGGGGACCCAGAGCTGCTGAGCTCTGTGGCCCAGCTCTCTCCGTGCAGCACTTCTGGCACCAGCACAGGCCGCACTCACCCCCCACTCAGCTTCTGACCCAGCAAGCTCTCAGTCCCTCTTCCACCCGAGGCCTGGGGACAGCCAGGCCAGGCCAGTCCCAGCCTCTGCTGCCTCACCGTGGCCATGCGCCCAGGGCCTCCCAGTCCCGGTGTGGAGAGGCCACCGGGCAGTTAGCAGCTCCAGGCTCTCTCCCTCTCCCAGGCCTGCTCTTTTCTCTTCAGTGTGCGTCGTGTCTGTGCTCCCTTTCCTTCCGGCGAGGAATTCTTTCCTTCAGTCTGAGCAGAACTGATTTAGAGAGAAGGAGCTCTGAAAGGTCTGACGAGCTGTGTGACGGCAGGTCACTAGTTCTTTCGTTCGTGTGCCAGGCTGGGCCCTGGGATGCCAGTGTCAGCAAAAGCAGGAGGGGTCCCCCGCAAAGATTTCCGTCTAGAAGGGGTTAGTGCTAATGAGGGTCCTGGGAGTTACCTTACCCTGAGGAGCCGAGAGGGACGCTCTGGAGGGAGGGCCCTGGGGCTTCCGGGGCTCCAGGGTTCCCGTCTGAGCAGCGGAGACGGCAGTGAGAGCGGTCTCCTGGTGGGCCTGACGAAGGACGCCACTCTCACTGGCACAGATCCTGGGCCACTGCGGTTGCCCACAGCAGTGAGTTTGAGATGTCTGAGCCCCTCCCCACACAGGAGGCTGCCTGCACGGCTGCGCTCTCAGGCCTCACCTGACGCCCACCAGGGTCCCATCTCTGTGGTGCCGGAAGGCCCCAGCGCCAGAGGAAATGTCGTTGTCTCCACTGCTGCAGGAAGCAGGACCAACTGGCAGGGGAGCTTGAGGGGCCCTATGTGTCAAAGCCTAGCCCCGAGGGCCCTTTGGCACAGAGACCTGCCATCATTAGGAGCACAGGTTCTGGGGCCTGGCAGCCTTGGCCGGGACGCCAGGCCCCCCGCTCTTCATCTCTGTGACCTTGAGCAAGTCACTTAACCTCTTTGTGCCCGTCTGTAAAATGGGGGTAGTCGTAGTACCCGCTTCATAAAGTAAAAAAGATACTGAAAGAGGACGTCAGTAAATGTGGCCTCTTACTATTGTGGCTTATCACAGGTGAGGAAGGAGGCCCGAGAGGGCAGCCCCCCAGCCCCTGCCCAGGCCTGTTTCCAGGCAGCAGAGTCGGGGCCCGGTGCACACAGGGCAGGGCTCCGCTGCGGCATGCGGGGTGCGCCCAGGGCCGAGCTCGGCCGAGGATGCTGAGGCAATCAGGAGTCAGGCCTCCTCCTCAGGGAACGAAGCGGTGAGCTGGTGGCCCTGGCACCCGGGCTTATCTGAACTCAGGGCAGCACGTGCCCATGGAGACACTCGGCCTCACTCTCACCGTCACCCAGTCCCAGCTCGCCAGCACCCACTGCGAGTCCCACCTTGGGCTGCGGAGCTCAGGGCCCCCCTCCCAGTGGAGGTTTGTGCCGTGTGCCAGGCCCCTGCTGGGCATGGGCCGTAGGGAGCTGAGACTTGAGGAGGACATCAGGCCTCCGTCTGCTCCCGCTGCTCCCCAGGCCCCGGGCACCCCACCCTGTGCACTGACCGGGGCCCCACTCAGCCTGCAGCGAGCCGTCGCCCGACCACGGAGGGCTGTCAGGCTCTGCCTCCTCTATGCACGGAGGGCTGCCTTTGTCCCCACCTGCCATGCAGAAGGCAATTTCCCCCTGCTGCCTGCGTCCCTGCAGCTTGGTGCTCCCCGTGGGCAGGGACTGTGTCCCCCTGTGCTGACATGGGGTCCTTCACGAAGGACCAGGGTGGGGGTGGGGAGGGGGAGTGATGCTTCACGTGCTCGGGTTCCTGGTCAGCATGTACCGGGGACGCCGCTGTCTGTCCAGGCGCTGGGCCAGGTGACAGAGCCCAGCGGCGTGTACGTTTCACCGCACACCGAAGTCTGCGTGCTGCCTCCTTTCCCGCATGGGAAGCTCTGGAACGGCCCGCAGGGCCGCTGAGTGCCTGTGTCCCTGCAAGGCCGAGGCCATGCAGAGCGGGTGCCAGACTGGCATTGTCCCAGCAGGGTGTCCCGGGTTTCCGCAAGCACCTTTAACGGCCCCTTTGGGGTCCTGCGGAGCCTATTTAAATGCACGTAAAAGTGTGGGTGGGAAACGGCCTCGCCCTCCCACCGCCGGCTTTCCTTGTGTTGCTCAGGGCCACGTTTTCACAGAGCTCAGGGTTTGGCATCAAAGGTAACACTGGCTGCAGCCAAAATCCGAGGTGGGAGCCAGGAGGAGGAAAGCTTGGCTTCTTATGCACGAAATGTTGATGGTGGTGGTGAGAGCGGCCGTCCTGCGGGCTCCCTGCGGGCCAGGCCCTGGGATAAGCGCTAGCATCTTGCATCCTAACAGGAACTTGATTTTATAGATTAAGAAACCCAGGACGGGCAGAGAGGGTAGGAAA
Source organism: Catagonus wagneri (assembly GCA_004024745.2). Lineage (NCBI taxonomy): Eukaryota > Metazoa > Chordata > Mammalia > Artiodactyla > Tayassuidae > Catagonus > Catagonus wagneri. The sequence continues at coordinate 2,203,651 of PVHT021183617.1, forward strand.
CTCGCCCGTGGCACAGCAGACCCGCGCTGTGGCGGGCTGGCCCCTGAGCCTGGGCAGATGGCACACAGGGTTCCAACGAGGCTCATACACAGCCCTCACCCCCGGCCAGGCAGGTGGGACCTGGGAGAAGCAGAGATGCCTCTTCAGCTGGCATGACCTGCAGTTCCACTAGTGCAAGCGTTTTGGGTGCTAAGTTTGCCTCTTTTTTTTTTTTTCCCCATGGCCACACTTGTGGCATATGGAAGTCCCCAGGCTAGGGACTGAATTAAGGCTGCAACTGTGGCAGTGCCAGATCCTTTAACCCACTGCGCCAGGTGTGGGACCCTCACCTCCGCAGCAGCCCAAGACGCTGCAGTTGGAGTCTTTTTTTTTTGCCTTTTTGCCTTTATGTAGAGCCGCACCCGCGGCATATGGAGGTTCCCAGGCAAGGGGTCTAACAGGAGCTGTAGCCGCCGGCCTTCGCCACAGCCACAGCAACGCGGGATCCGAGCCGCGTCTGCAATCTTCACCACAGCTCACGGCAACGCCGGATCCGTAACCCACTGGGCAAGGCCAGGGATCGAACCCACTACCTCATGGTTCCTAGTTGGATTCGTTAACCACTGAGCCACAAAGGGAACTCTTGCAGTTGGAGTCTTAACCCACTGTGCCACAGTGGGAACTCTATACTCCTCTTTAAATTAAGCACCAAGAGTTCAGAAAACATTTTGTGGTGGAAATTTCCTGAAAGGGTTCACCCACTTCCCTTCTCTCTTCAGGAGGTGAGTTGGCCTGGCCTCTTCCCTACAATTCACAGTTTTTGTTTTGAACTCAGTGACCAGACAGCCGCTCCTCTTGGGGCCAGAGAACACTCATCAATATCTGTCCCCATGTGGACTGTCCCAGACTTCTGTTCTGGAAGCAGCTCTTGTTATTGCTGTGGTCCGCCGTCCTGGACCCTGCCTATAGTGGGTCTTGCCGCGACGTCAGGCAGCCAGGGGTGTGCCCAGGGGTGCGGGCGAGTGCACGGAGGCCAAGGGCTCCCAGGCTCTGCGACGGCTGTTTGCTCACGGGAGCCGTTTTCCGTTATTTCCAAGTTGGCAGGTGTACTCTGGGCGACTGTGCAGATGAGCTTCATCAAAGTGAGGTTCATCCTTTTGCTTTTTAGACCCCTGCCTGAGGTATTTTTAAGATCTATTCATTTTATCTGTAGGCTTGTACCCAAGTGTAACTAGAGATTAAAAAAAAAATAGGATTTTATTTTTAACTTCTCATTTGGAAACAATTGTAGAGTGATAAAGAGATGCAAAAATAGTAAGGAGTTGGGTTCCTGTTGTGGCTCAGTAGTTAACATACCTGACCAGTATCCTTGAGATTGTAGGTTCAATCCCTGGCCACACTCAATGGGCTAAGGATCCGGTGTTGCCGTGAGCTGAGGCATAGGTCGCACACATGGCTCGGGTCCCGAGTTGCTATGGCTGTGGTTTAGGCCGGCAGGTACAGCTCTGGTTCAGTCCCTAGCCTGGGAACCTCCCTGGGACTATGCCGTGGTGGCAGCCCTAAAAAGACCAAAGACAAAAAAAAAAAAAAAAGTAAGGAGAGATCCCACCGTTTCCACCAGTGGTCAGATCTTACATCGCCAGGGAACAGCATCAGCACCGGGAAGCTGGCACTCGTGTGGTTATGCATGTGTTTGTGCCACTTTATTACATGTGGATTCGTGAAACCAGCTTAGCAGTCAAGAATTAGCATTTTGGTAATAATCAAACAGGGAGTTCTCTTCGTGGCTCGGTGGTTAACAAACCTGACTAGGAACTATGAGAGTGCAGGTTCGATCCCTGGCCTCACTCAGTGGGTTAAGGATCCGGCGTTGCCATGAGCTATGGTGTAGTTTGCAGATGTGTCTCAGATCTGGCATTGCTGTGGCTGTGGCGAAGGCCAGCAGCTGTAGCTCCTATTCCAGCCCTAGCCTGGGAACTTCCACGTGCTGCAGGTGTGGCCCTAAAAAGCAAAATAAATAAATATATACATACATACATACATACATACATACATACATAAATACATAGTCAAACAACTATGGGCTCTGCCAGGCACATTATGAGTACTTTGCCTGTCTTAACCGGGTGGCCTAGAGAGTTAACGTTCAAACCAGTAAGCTTTTGAGAGTGAAAGGAGGCACTGTTAATTATGACGGGGCGACAGGTGTAAACTGGCACTGTCCCAGGCTGACCAAGATACATGGTCACCCTAAGACGACCTCATTTAGCCCCTTGAACTCAACAGGGTAGCTACTCCTACTCCCATGTGCAGGTGGCAGATAATGAGCCCAGGGTGACGTGGGCCAGGGGATAGTGCCAGGACCGGCACCTAGGCGATCTGGGTTCAAAATTCTCGCTCATCTGTGGCTGCCCCTCAGAGTTTCAGGGGACCACAGCTCTCCCATGGTTCATCCCATGGACGGTCAGGCAGGGAAACTGAGTTCCAAAGAGGAGGGACCTCCTCACACGTGCTGGTCAACCGGGCTTGGGTTCTGAGGCCCAAGTCTGCATCCTGGGGAGGCATGGTGCAATGTGCGACTGGCCAGCTCAGGCCCTGGGCCACGATACTGAGGGGCTCGGCCAGAAGCCTCTTCATGACACAGGGAGCTTAGTTCTGCCTGGGGGCTGGAAGCCTGGGGCAGCTGGGAGCCCCTGAGGCAGGTGGCCTCTGAAGGAGCAGATGGGTGGAGAGCAGACAGCGGGGCCCGGGGCTTTGGGGGGATTGGGTGGCAGTGGTGGGAAGGGGAGGGTGAGGGGCTGACCGGGCCATCTGGGTCTAGACCTGGGTTGAAAGTGATGGACTGGAGGCCACCAACCTTGAAAAACAACTTGGATTACGGCTGTGACACCAGAGGCAGAAACACTGGGCAGAGGTGCGGTGACACCTCTCTCTGGGCCTGAGTTCTGCGATGGTATCTGGAGCAGGGAGGACCCCAGATACCAGCACCCTCCAGCGCTCTTTGAGGGGGTGATCCTGTGGCTGCCCCAGGGCCACAGAGCCTGGCGGGCTGGGGGCCAGCCGTGTCCTGACCTCAGGTCATTTCCGGACACCGTGCAGCCTTGCTGGAAGAGAGGGGACTGGATCTGAGCCCCTCCCCTGTGCCTGGTACTTCTCTCATAGGGTTGCTTTTAGACTCGGGGCCCCCTGCACCCGTCTGCTCTCTTCACCCTGCTAATTCAGATGTGCTCCGCCGCCTGGGCCCTTCATTGCAGCTGGCCTGGCTTCTCATCCCTGGCCAGGGGTTCTCTGCCGTCCAGGGCCCAGCTTTGTTCGGTGAAACGGAAGGGTCAGTGGCCCCACAGCCTTTCTCGCCCATTGGAGGGAGCGGGTGCTAGAGCCTGAAGCCAGACCCAAAGCTGCCGGAAGTGAGGGGGTCAGGAAACTGTGTTTGGCAGGACTTTGGACTTGGCTGTGAAAGTGATGGGGCCCCTATCAGCCCCTGGGGTGGGGGGTGATCCACATTTGGGGCAGATGAGGCAGTTTCCTGGGAGGTGGCACCTCGTGGCCATCGGGGTCTGGGACGCACGAGGGGGCAGTGTGGGTAGAGAGGAGGGTGGCGGAGGGGAAGGCGAGAGGCAGGGCAGGCCCTTCTGCAGAGAGCCCTGCTACCCGCACCATGCTGGCGGCTGTGAGGATGAGCTCAGGAGCCAGGCTTGACTGGTGGGCAGCGGCCTGGGAGTTTCTGGCTTCCCTGCAGGTGTCCAGGGGCGTGGGGACAGCGGCGCTCTGCGGCTGTACTGCACTTCAGCCACCACGTGACCAGGCCAGGGACGGGGGCTGGGCACCTTCCAGCTGCACGCAGACCCTGAAGAAGAACAGAGGCCCCGTGCACGCCGCAGCCACCTGGGTCAGCCGCAGCGGACGCCTCAGACCCTGAGCCCACTGGCCAAAGCCCGCCCCTCCTCAGGACTGGCTCGGGTCTCCTCGGCAAAGGCCTTGGACAGTACTCGGGCGCCAGTCCCTGTGGCCGGGTCAGGGCAGAGAACGGGTGGCTGGTCCCAGCGGCGGCTGCGCTTTCCGCGCCCCCAGCCCTCATCCTGGGCGGTGCCCGCCACGCTCCCCCAGGCTGCTCCTTGACCCTCCTCTGGACTTTGTCTGCTGTGCTTCCCACCCCCGCCGCTGTCTCAGCCAGCGGGGGTCCTCGCCTGGCCTGTGCCCCGCCCCCGCAGCTCCCTCCGCTGATCAGGGTGGTGCTCTAGTACTTTCCGGGGAAGCACTCCGTCGTGGGAGGGAACCCGAGCTGGGCCGCACGGCCGGCCAGCACTCAGGAAGGGGGCCAGATTTCTGGCGCCAAAGCAAGTGTTTCTTCTCCCGTTCCACCCGTCTCCAGACTCAGATGCCTGCGGACAGGGCCTCACAGTCCCGTCCGAGCCACCCAGCCAGTAGCGGCTTAAGGTCCCATCAGAGTACCTGGCTGGCAGGCCCCCAGGCCTTCTTAGGATGTGAGTCCGAACCGTGGGGTCCGGGCCAGGTCTTGAACCGACGAGTCCTAGCATGGCTCCTGCAGGGCCAGGGACATCCCCTGCCCTGTTCCAGGGCTTTCCGTCATCAGCTGTGAGTGCCGGCTTCCCCGCGGGGATGGGTGTGTCTGTCTTAACGGAGGGGAATCAGTGGCCCTGCCCAAGAGTCCCCCGCCCTTGGCCTCGGGGCTGCCCCTCTGGCTGCTCCTTGGGGGACCAGCCCGGCTGGAGCGCAGGACAGGTTCTCCTCACTGCCTCGCCTGCAGACCAGGTGGGCGGGAGAATAAACAGCTCTCACATTTAGCGGGAAGATTTACGGAGCTGCCGGAGAAGGCCTGTCCGGCCCTTTGCAGGCCAGAACAGCCCTTGAGGCGGGGACAATAAATCCAGCCCATTATTTTTTACGAGCCTCCCACCCCATAAACAACTCCTTTGGCTGGTGAGCTCAGCTTCACGCCCTTCTCCTGGCCTGGCCTCCAGCCAGCCACAGCCAGGCAGCCCTGCGGGGACCCCAGTACTTCGTGGGGGTGGCAGTGGGTCCCCCTGCTGCAGAGTCTCGGCCTCCTAGATTGGACAGTGCCCGGGTAGCTGGCCCTGGCCCGGGCTCCCTTCGCAGCTGCAAGTCCCAGGGCCTCAGTTTGTTATCTGTAAAGTGGGACAAACATTAGTGTTCATGATGGAAATTTTTATAAGGACCAACGTGAGATAATATGTGTATACTCTGTCGCCTAGTGGAGGGCCCGACCTGAGATGTATAAAACTGTCAGCTGTCCCTGGGCGACACTGTGTGCCTAGCACTGTGCCCAGACGGTGACATGAGTAATCAGATCCTGAGAGCAGTCTTGGGCCGTGTAGCTGCCGTCATCCCTCTGCTGGTGGGGAAACGATGAGGGAGCAGCCAAGAGGTGGGTCCGTCGTGAATAAATGGCACAGTCAGGATTTAAACCCTCATCTTACCAAGTCCTAAAACCAAAGACCATGAAGAAACAAGTGGCTGGGGGATGGGAGCAGGGGTGGCCCGCCGCCCCCAGCCCCGTGCGGCCCCAGGGCCCTGCCTCTCCCGCCTGCACCTGGGGCCAGGCTTCTCCCGCTGACTCAGGGCAGCGGCTCTTTCCCGGGCCTCCCTGTCCCACCCGCCGACGGCAGCGGGGGCCGCTGTTGTGCGGGACCCTACGGCCAGGTGGTTCCCACTCAGGGCCCTCTCAGGGCCGCTCTCCACGCGGCGAGGGTCGTGGAGCAGCCGTCACAGCCCCTCGTCTCTCCCGAGCCGGGGCGGCCGCCTTCCTTGCTGTGCTCGGCTTCCTTCCACAGCGCGGCCCTCGCTGGTGCCCCGTCTGCCTCCTTCCCCCCTGTGCCCCGGGCGCCCTTTGCCAGCCAGGGGCCTTGCCGCGGGCCTCTGCCTCAGTGCCGTTCGCACCCACTTCCGAGGACCCCTCATCATCCTTCAACACCAGCCGCCTTTCGTCTTCTCCGTGAGGCCGTCTCCAGCTCCGAGGCGCACATGTCACCCCCCACCACACTCCGTGTGGCTCAGACGGGCTCGGCCTCTCCTTGGGGACCAGCAGGCCAGGCCCTAAGAGGGCGCGGGTGCATTTTTTATGTCTAAGGTGGGCAGGGAGCAGAGGAGACGTGCCTTGCGGAAGCAAAAAGGGGACTGGATTCATCTCAGGAGGGAGACGACGCCTGAATTTCCTAAAAGTGCGTCGCGTCACTGTGCCGAGCGGCGTCCCGGGCGCTGCGGTCTGGCTGCACCGGCCGCACGCACCTCTCCCGCAGGAGAGCCCGAGTTCAGGACGCTGCCCCCGCTCGTGCCTCCTCCCGCCTGCGTGAGCGGATTCCGCTCCCGGAACACCGCCCCCTGCTGCCCCAAACCCGACGTCTCGTCCCCCGGACCCCCGACAGCAGCCTACCCCACGCACCCGCACGTCTGTTTACTGAACCAGGTGACCGTCGGCAGCCTGTTCAAGTTAGAATAAATTGTGGGGAGCAGCATAAGATCCCCAGGGTGGTTCCTCCTGCCCCTGGCATGAGCCCTTGTGGAAGGAAAGGGTATTCAGCATGTACTGAGTTCCTACTGTGTACCTGCCACCCCCGGTGCAAAGGAGGGAAGGGAGGGGCAGGCAGGGACGTGGCGCGCAGCTGGCCGGGGACGGGGCCGGCCTGGAGCGAGCCCAGGCGCTTGCGTCTCTGAAGCCCGTGCTCCCTGTCACGGCTTGTGGCGGGCGGTGAGGGAGGCACTGGCGGTGTTGCTGGGGAGCGGCGCGTCCCAAGGGGCCCTTTCCGCGGCTGGGCTCCCTCTTGTCTGGGCACCTGTCAGGAGGAGAAACAGACGTGTTCGCTGGTCACCACCAGGCCGCGCCCTGGGGCCCGTGTGAGCTGACGTCCCCTCTGAGGCCTCCCTTAGGGTCCCTGTGGAGGAAGGATAGGGTGCCAGATAAAATACAGGACACCTATTTAAATTTGGATTTCACATAAACAGTGGATTCTTTTTTGGTATAAATACGACCCATGCTACACTTGGGACATACTTATACTCAGGAAGCACTTGTTGTTTACCTGGAGTCCAAACTTAACCCGGCCTCCCGTGTTTTTATTTGCTGTGTCTGGCAGCACTGGGGAAGGAAGCGGGCGTCTCCTGCCTCTGGAGCCTGAGGGAGTGAAAACTCAGGATGCAGGGAAACCTCACAGGCCTGTGGTCCCAGCCCTCCAGGGCCTCCGCCAGGCTTGGACGTGCTCGTGGTGACGCCTAGTGACCAACCAGGGAACTTCAGGGGGCCCGAGAGGAAGGACCCGTTAGGCCTGAGAGGGGACAGCAGGGCCGGGGGTTCAGGGTGAGGTGCGGCTCCAAAGGAGCAGTCACTGCAGAGCTGACCAAAGCGGGGTGGAAGGGGGCAGCCAGCCTTTGCTGAGCATTATCTGCGTCCCCAAGCGGGTGGTCAGGGACCCTGAGCTGGAGCCATCCCCTCTTTTGCTGTTTAGTGATCTTCTGCCTCCACTACACAGAGGAGGACACGGAGCAAGTTCCAGGCTGTGCGCCTTAGAATCCGCCAGAATAGGTGTGGGCAGTAGAGCTGGTAAATCCTGGCCCTCCCCTCTCAGTGACCTTCCTGTGGCACCTGCAGCTCTGCAAGCGTTTGTCCATGGGTGTCACACGCATGGCCGCAGGGTCCTCACTGTCAGGCGCCCTCCCATCTCACAGGGGCAGCTTTCCCGGGGCTCCCGGTGCCAGGACTGTCAGGGCACATGGGGTGAGGGGCTGAAGGGAGGCTGGTGCCCATCCCTGCTTTCCGAGAAGGCAGGCCAGCCCAGATGTGCAGGGAGTGGCCACAGCCGGTTTGGGTCCCTGCTCCACCTCCCAGACTGGGAGCCCTCTCTCCGAGCTGCAGCACCATCACCTGTCAGGTAGGCCTGCTGATGGCAGCTGGCCCTCGGTGTCAGGGACATTTGCAAAGAGCCCAGCATGGGGCCTGACACTGAGGCGCCCACTGGGTAAGTGGAAGCCCACTGTCTTAGGCCCATTTCCCAGGGTGTGGGCTGGCTCCTGGTCAACCAAGGAGCAGCCGGCTGACGGCACCCCGGCCAGGCCTGGAGCTGCTTGGGAGGATGTAATTGGGGGCCCAGGGTGGGAGACAGAGCCCTGCATGTCTGCTAAGCCCAGGCTTCCTAATGAGAGGCTCTCAGGGCATCATCCCGGAAGATGCTGCTGCAGTGTAATTAGGGGATCGAAGTGGAGCCAGCCCGGCGGGCAAGCCGGCAGGCGGCACAGGCTCGGGACCAGCCCTGCACTGCAGCCAGCGGCCGGACCTGGGCCTGCAGACAGACGCACTCTGTTGCCTGAGTGTTGGCCACTGTTCTGATACGGAGTCCAGAGCCCAGAGTGGCGAGCCAGGCCCCTTGCCAGTGCAGCTGGGTTCAGCAGATATTTCTCAGGCCTTCCCTCCAGGGATGGGCACTGCGCAGAGCCTAGGGGCAGAGAGGGGACTCAGGCGTGGGCCCTGCCTCCTCGAGGAGCCCCCCGTCTGGTGGGGGAGACCCAGCAGACCCAGAAGGTGCAACGAGTGTGGTGGGTGTTGTGAGTGAGCGGAGGCAGAGGCTGTAGAGGCCCCGGCCGGGCCCGTGACCTGGGGACTTGAGGGAGGTGGAAACGAGTGAAGAGGGGACATCCGAGCAGAATCCCAAATAACTGCCAGCAGCTGCCATTGGAGGAGGAAGGGAGTCCCGAGCAGAAGGAACTGCATCGCCAGAGGCGCCGGGCGGGAGGGAAGGCAGGCCGAGCCGGCCACGCCGGAGCCTCCGCGTTCCCTGGGGCCGTGGCAGGCGGTGGGGGTTAGGAGGACCTAGATGGCCATGCCGAGAGCTTCCGGCCTCAGCCTGGACGCCCTGGCCGGAGTGGAGGCACTGAAGGGTTTTCGCTACGCACGGGAAGACACGGCCAGGTTTATTCTCTAGAGCTCCGGGAAGTCCAGCAGGAGCACAGGCTCCAAAGTGTCCTCTCTGTGTCCCTTGCCGCCACTCTGTCTTGCTTCGGGGTCAGCCCCCTTGCGTCGCCTCGTCTGAGCTATTAACCTCAGTGTTCCCGTCTGTTAAGTGGGGCCAGGACTGCGACAGAGTCGCCCTGCTGGGGTTGCTGGGTGAGTTCGAGAGGTAACATATATAAAGTCCCAGCAGCTGGGGTCACCATCGGCTCTCCCCCAGCCCTGGCCTTGCCGCTCCTGTGCCTTGGCCCCCGCAGCAAGACCTTTCTCACATTTCCTTCAGGGAGAGGGAGGTGGGGGGCACACGCTGGAGCCCATGTCTGGGTTGGGGAAGGCGGCGCCTCTCCCTGCCAGCCCCACGGCTGCAGCCTCTTTTCTGGGCTGCGAAATTTTCTACCCATGAAGTGGAAGGGGAGGGAAATCCCTTCCTCCCGAGTCGGGGGAGGCTGGGGCGAGCTGATTGTCCTTTTCTCCCCCTCTGCCGTTCCCAGCTCGCCTTCCCTTCTCGGCTGTCTAAGGGACAGGGATGCTGGAAATGATGTTATTGATGAAGTCGCCATAGCAACGACCCCTGGGAGGCACACATTCCAGTTTTGTTATTCTGGGCCGGGGGCTAGGAGAAAGGCCCGCTCCTAAGTACAAACAGATTGGGCCCGCCCACCGCACCCCCTCCCCCGCCACTGCCTGCTTTAGATGCATCCGTGAACTTTGCTTTGGAGAAGATGCGAGTTACCCACAGGTTTGGGGCAGGCAGATTCTGCCATCGTTTGCCTCAGCGCACACTTTTGTGGAGCATCCAAAAATGAGAGAAGCCTTTGGGAAAACAGGCCCTGGTGGGAAAGGGCTGCGGGGACTGTCGCGGCGCCTAGAGAAGGCCAGGAGCTGGGGAGGGGCACATCAGATGGAAGCAGGGGCCACTGGTGCGGCCTTACGGGCTCGTGTGTAAAGTGGGCGTGGCCGTACCCACCTCTCGGGCTCAGATCGAGGGCTAAACTCATGAAAAGTATAGTCAGAGGAGTTCCCTTCGTGGCTCAGTGGTTAACGAATCCGACTAGGAACCATGAGGTTGCAGGTTCGATCCCTGGCCTTGCTCAGTGGGTTAAGGATCCGGCGTTGCCGTGAGCTGTGCTGTAGGTTGCAACGCAGCTCAGATCCTGTGTTGCTGTGGCTGTGGCGAAGGCCTTCGGCTACAGCTCCTGTTAGACCCCTAGCCTGGGAACCTCCATATGCCGTGGGTGTGGCTCTAAGGCAAAAGGCAAAAAGGCAAAAAAAAAGTATAGTCAGAGCCTGACCCCCTATGTCTTGTCTTCCGGAGAACTCAGAGGAGGGGGCCCTGCAGCGTGGCCCCAGTCCAGCCTTCCTCCCCACCCCCATAGCCACTCCATCCCTCCAGGCCCCTTCGTCCGGTCCCCTTCGGAGTGACAACAGTAGCCTCCCACTAGCTTCCGGCCTGCACCCCCGCCCCAGCAGGGTGCCTCCGCGCAGGGCCCAGAGACCTTTCTTACACGAAGTCCACTGCTAGCCAGTTTACCACCTTCGTGTGTGAAGTCTCTGAGTCCTTACCTGCTCCCCGCGCCAGCCTTACTGGCCCAGAGAAGGGGGCTGCCTGTGAAGTCAGTGCCTGGAAGGCAGGTCCCGTGACTGCCCGGTTTTCACAGGTGCAAACTAAGACCCAGGGAGCCAGAGTGATCGCCCCAGGGTCACACTGCAGGTGGCGGAGTCTGCAGATGGACCGGTCATGTGGCAGCAAAGGTTCTGTGTCCTCGTTGTTTCCCGAGCCAGCCTGGGCACCAAGGAGACACTCGGCCCGAGTTTGCAGAATGTAATTGGATTTGCATGAGTTGGATCGAATTAGATTGGACCTGGCAGGCAGCCTGGCCTGACTGGCACCAGGTCCCTGAAGACCAGGATTTCTGGGAATGACTCTGAAATTATCTCTTGCTTCCCCTCCAGGGGGAGCGATAAACAGGGCTTTCTGCCAGACTCGGTACTGCGTGGTATCAAGATGGGGCTCCAGGTGGAGGGAGAGGCCCCGCCCGGTGCAGAGGCAGCTCTCTTGTTGCACAGTCCCTGGGCCAGACTTGGTACCAACCAGGGGCCACAGGAGGACAGAGTCTGAGTCCGGGCCCTTCAATTCCGCAGGCTCGCAGAAGCCTCTCTGTGCCCAGGGCTGGGCTCGGCCCTTGCTCTGGAGGAGCCTGCAGGCTGGCATCGGTGCAGACCGTGTGCCCGCCCAGAGCTGTGGCATTGGGCATGGCTGCCTCAGAGGAGCTGGGGTGGGGCCGCAGCAGGATGGGGGGCCAGTGCCCCTTCCGATGGGTACCCCGCACTTGCATATGCGCTAGGGTTCACGCTTTGCGTTCACACCTCCACTCGACCGCACGGCCCTCAGCGGCCCTCTAATACTGCCTGTTGGCTCGCTGCCCTCAGGACCGCTGTCCTGGGAGGACAGGAAGGGGGTGCCGTCCGCTCATGCCTGAGGCTCGGGGCACCGAGGAAGCCATGCCAGGCTCCCGGTGGTGGAGCCAATGCGCTGTTTCCCGCCCCGACCGCGCCGCCTCGGTCCCTTCGCCACCGCGACCTCGTCTGTAAGGGGAGGGGCTGGAGCAGCCCATCCTGGGGTCTCTGAGCCTGTAACTCAGAGTGTCCCGGAGGGGCTGGGGCAGTGTCCCCAGGACACTGTGCTTCGGCACGGCGCTACCCCACGAACGCCTGCAGGACTTCTCAGGGCCTTTTGATGTGTGCTCTGAACTTCTTCCATCAGGCGTCCTGAAGTGCTGGGCTGCAGAGAACACGAGGCAGGAAATGCCACAATAATGCTTTCCATATTCTCTGTGCCTCCTGCCTTGCCCCCTAATTAATAGGCAGTGGGTTTAATCCACTCTGAGATAAGAGAGCCTTCGTTTCCGCCGCTCCGTCCTCCTTCCCCCTCTCCCCTCTTCCCCCCTTCCCTCTTTTTTGCCCCTCTCCTTGCTTTCTTTCAGTTACTGTTGGCTGATCCTAACTCTGTGCCAGGCCCTGTGCTGGGTACTTAGGGTACGGGCGAGAATAAAGCTCACGTCTCCCCCGCGATGGTCCGTGGTTGGCAGGAGAGGGCAGCTTAGCAGCTGTTTGCAGTAAACACAAAGCAAAATGAAGCAGAAGCGAGTGGAAAAGCCTGAGGACCAGCCCTGCTTTCTTAGGACCCGCTCTGTGTCACACACATTACGTAGCCATCTCACTTGGGCCTCCTGGCAGTCCTCGGAGTAAAGATTATGACAACCCATTTCCCAGTAAGGAAACAGAGGAAGCCGGCTGACCAGAGGCTCAGGGTCAAGCAGGCAGGTTCTGGCCCCAGCCCCTCCTGCGCGAGGCTCGGTCTTCCTCGAGGCGTCTTGATGGTGTGAGCGCCGGGTGGCTGTCCTGCTGGTCTGGGAGCTGGCCTCTCCTCTGGTGCCTTTGCGTTTGCTCCTCAGTAAGAGTTCCTGGGCATCTGCCATGCGCAGCCAGGGCTTGGCGAGGAACAGAGCAGGGACAAGACACCGCCTCATGGCGCTCCCTGGCTCATGGAAGGGCCAGCCCTGCCGCCCACCTCCAGCGTCGTGCCAGCTGGAAGAAGAGACAAGAGCCAGGAGCCGTGGTCTGCGGGTTGGCTGCGGGCCAAAACCAGGGTGTCAGTTAGCAGATGAGGAGAGCTGCTTCTGGGCCGATCCCCAAGAAGGCGGGTTTGCGGAGGTTCAGCTTGGGGCTGCCCTGTGGCGTGGGTCTCATAGCCCAGCCTTTAGAGGCAGCCAGAGTGACCTTGCCCGGCTGAGAGCCCATGACCTTTCCTCTGCAGCTGCAGAGGACGTGGGCAGGCCTGCTCCGGGCTGCAAAGGGAGACTGGGTACTCCGAGGACGGGCGGCCGAGGGGTCAGGGACCCTGGCTGTCATAAAGCACGCTGCTCCAGGGATCTCAAGGCTAGAGAGGTGACACCTGCACGAGAGACGAGGCTTCACGCAAACGTGATGGTTCTACAGGTGAGCTGAGGCTCCGCCCTCACGCTCAGTGGCAGCTGGTGGAAGGTCAAAGAAGAGCAGAGGGTTAGGTGCTTTGTCAGGGGGCTGCCGGGGAGCTTCACGGAGTCGGAATTGGCCTTCAGTTTTTTTAGGCTCTTAATTCTGAGGCACTTAGTAGCACCACTTATTAGATCAGCTCCGTGCTGGGCCCCTAATTCTGTTCACCCCAGAAAATGCGTGCTGCCTGTCATCCTTCTGGGTCCCACAGGTGTAGCGCAGTGACCCCCGGGGCAGGAGACCCACGGCTGGGTGCCCAGCGGCCCAGGTCTCAGTCCTGCAGTTGATCTGGGACAGTCACTCCTGGCTCAGGGTCTCTTTGTCCCCATTTGTAAGATGGATGGCCAGGGCCCTCCAGCCCTGACCGTCTTTGGTCGTGCCAGCCGGGTGGCCAACCTTCTCCTGGGCTGAGGATGCCGGTGCTGCCACAGAGCGGAGGGGCAGGTGATGCAGTTCTCTGCCTGCTGCGGGCCCAGGAGCCGAGTCGCCAGCACAGGGAAGCCGTCCTCCCACGCACACACAGCGAGGCGGTTGTGGCCCACTTTGGAGTGGGTGCAAGGGTCATTTTCAAGGTGACGGCGCTTCTCTGATGGCCATCATCTCAGAGAGAAGGTGCCTCCAGATGCACCAGGCTGAACAGACTCGGCCTCGTGCGGGCCTGGCTATAGGGGCGGCTGTTCCCAGCGCTTGCCCCGCATCGGCCTATCGTTCAGGGCGGTGGCCGCTCAGGTGTGAGACGTAGACCTCTGCCCCAGACCCCCGGGGAGGAGGGCAAAGCCATTCCAGTTCCAGTCCCTGCACTGCGGGCACTCAGAGCGCCTCCTCCTGGGCACGGCGCTCAGCCAGAGTCACAGGGAGAGCAGCGACAAGCAACCCACACACACCCGTGCTGTGAGCGAGGGGAGCGCGGGCATCCCCAAGGCCCTTCACTGGCCTGCGGGCCGAGGGTGGCGTCCTGGAGGAGCGGCATAGAAGCATTCGGCCCCACAGAGCCAACGCCTCCCGGGCTGTCACCAGCCCCTGACCGGCCGCTGCAGCATCCAGTCTGTGCCAAGCCTGCCGACAGAGACGTCCCCACAGCCTAGTGGAGGCAAGAGTGCCAGGTGCCCAGGGACGTGGCTCTGGGCCCAGCCGCAGAGGTCCAGGCAGTGTGAACAGTACTTAGTACCCACCACCCCTGCCCCTCTGCAAGGCCTCTTCTCTCAGCCGACTCTACCCTTGTTCGGGAAAATACAGTCTTTACCAAAAAATGTGTTGATGTTAACATGTAATAAATTTTGAATTTCCATTTTTAAGTAAATTAATAAATATAAATATCATAATAAATATAATATAAATATAAATATTATGTTTATAATAATATAATATTTATATTAAGTAAATTAATAAATATAAATGTATTTATAATAAATGTAAA
>PVHT021183617.1:2219058-2235974 GCA_004024745.2 Catagonus wagneri
AATATAATTAATATAATATAATAATAAATATAAATATATTTATATTATATATTAAGTTAATAAAAAGAAATATTTATAATAAATATAAATATAATATAATTAATATAATATAATAAATATAAATATATTATATAAATATAATTAATATAATAATAAATATAAATATATTTATATTATATATTAAGTAAGTTAATAAATATAAATATATAATAAATATAAATATAATATAATAATTAATATAATATAAATATATCAATATAGTTAATATAATGTAATAATAAATATAATTAATATTTATTCATGCTAATTTCTTGCATGAATAAATATTAATAGCCATAACATGTAAACACGTAAACGCAAGACCTTGGGGCTCCAGTTCGATGGTTTGCTTTGCAAAAGTGAAGGAAATAGAAGAATAAAATCAGGTGAAACCAGAGGTCTGCGTGCTTCAATTCATTTTGATTTTTGTGTTTCATTCAACTTCAAATTTTTTTTTTTTTCGCTTTTTAGGGCCTCACCCACAGCATATGGCGGTTTCCAGGCCAGGGGTCCAGTCGGAGCTGTAGCCACCGGCCTACACCGCAGCCACAGCAACACAGGATCCGAGCCACCTCTGCGACCTACATCACAGCTCACTGTCACACCGGATCCTTAACCCACTGAACGAGGCCAGGGATCGAACCTGCGTCCTCATGGATGCTGGTCAGATTTGTTAACCACTGTGCCACAGTGGGAACTCCAACTTCAAAATTTTTTAATCCCTACTGTAGCTGACAGGGTGCTTGTTTTTAAATACATGTTCATTCTCAGCTGACCCGTGCCCGTGCTTAAAGTGGACAAGGTCAACATTGAGCTAGTCCTCACCTGGAGCAAGAGGCCGGGGGTCACCTGGGAGCGAGGTCTCCGGGCCCTATGGAGGGACAGCAGTTCTTCCTTTCATCTGCCTTGAGCCTCTTGATTGACTTGTGACTGCTGACCTCTCACTTGACCCCTGACCTCATAAATTCTGGAAACACCTCACAAATCACCAGGAAGACAAACATCAACTGGGGTCAACTGGAGGGGGTTCCCAGCAGCCCCAGGCAGACAGGAAAGGGAGGTCAGGTCGTCTGGGGTGGAAGGGATGTCCCGGGAACTCGGGGCAACGCGGGGAGGGGCCAGACGGCCTCCAGGACCTGCCTCTCCCTGATCACACCGGTGCCCCGAGGGTGTCTTGTGAAGTTCTTGGCTCGCGCTGCCAGGCAGGGTGTGCAGGCCAGGCCCCGGGAGGCTGAGGGTCCACAGACGCGGTCAAAGCCCATGCGCAACCCAGCTCTGCACTCAGCGAGGCCCCTGGGACGGGAGGGGACAGGGGCCTGGTTCGGGTCCTCGTGTGCCGCTCAGTGGAGAGAGACCCTGGGAGCCCGGGAAGGGAGGAGGCGGGGAAGCCGGCCAGCCTTGTGAGGGACAGGGCGTCCCCATCGGCAGGGAGGACAAGCTGGAAGGGCCTGCCAGGCAGGACTGACGTGGACAATAAAAAAGCCCTCTGTGCAAAAAAAAAGAAAAAGAATCCTGCTGCCACTAGAGGGTGGGGGCGCCGGATCAGGCAGTGGGTGGCCGGCCCTGCCCCAGGGGGCAGTCTCCCATTTCCCAAGTGTCCCAGCCAGCAGGGAAGTCGGTCACTGACCGCCGTTTTTAGTAGAGGCCTCAGAGAGAAAGGTACCCGAGGTCTGCAAGCGTGTTTGCTTTAAAACGAAGCATCGGGGAGTTCCCTGGTGGCTCACTGAATTAAGGACCTGGCATCACCACTCTGGTCTAGGTTCAGGCTCTCGCTCAGGAACTTCCACGTGCTGTTGGTATGCACGCCTCCAAGAAAGGTGGCGTCTGCCAGCCAGCAGGAATCTGGGGCTGAGATGAGGAATGCAGTGGGGTGTGTGGTCTGGACCTGGAATAAACTCAGAGGGCAGAGGGACCCCTGCTCAGGACACCCAGGCGTGAGGGCTCTGCACTGGGGCTGGGGCTTCGTGGGCCCTGGGGAGCACTGCAGTGACCAGGTACATGGAGGGACCCATCTGGCAGCTGCGGGTGGCATGGGGGTGTTAGCTCAGGGCTAAGCTGTGCCCCAGCGCGGCAGCCTCTAATGCTGCATCAGCGCAGTGAGAGGTGGCTGAGCAGGCTGCCGGCGCCTCTGAGCGTGACCCCGAGAGGCCATCCAGGGTGTGTCATCGTGCCCCACCCCAGCGCCCTGACCCATCAGTTCTCCTCCCTGGGCTCCGCCTGACACAAAAGTCTCCACCTGCCTCACGGGGGCCTGTGACTTCCTTGTACAAACTGAAAAGTGCTGCACACCACCATCACTTTGAAGGCCACCGATGCCTGCTTTAGTGGGGAAACCCTCTACAGCCCCAACCTGAAGAGCAGTTCTCGGCCCCGCCCCGTAATCTAACGCAGGTCAGGAGCGTTTCCTCCGTGGGTCCCTCGGCCGGTTTATGGCGCGTAGAGCAAGACTGGCTCTAGACTGGGCATCGCGTCCTTCTCTCTGCCCGGCGGGTCTCCATCTGGACGGCCAGGTGCACGCCTGTGCGTGTGCTGGGCCCGTGCGGCTGCAGAGGAAGGACACTGTGCTGGATGCGGACGTTTCACTCGGGACCTCTTCTAAGCTGAACGTTCCTCTCTCCCTGGTCCCCAACCCCTTTCTTGTCTCTCTCTTCCCAGAGGGTATGAACTGCATGAACAAAGACCATGGCTGTGCCCACATCTGCCGGGAGACGCCCAAAGGTGGGGTGGCCTGCGACTGCAGGCCCGGCTTTGACCTTGCCCAAAACCAGAAGGACTGCACACGTAGGTAGATGGAGGCAAAGGGGCCAGACGTCCCCACGCGTCTCCTGCCGTCGCTCTGGGGCGGGGCCGGGGGAGGGGGTGTGGTCCGTCCCATCTGCTGGACGGTGCTCAGCGGGACCTCTCGGGCCCTTGGGGTGGAGAGAAGGGCAGGGCCCCCGAAGGGCCTGGGGAGGCATGACGGACCAGGGCTGTAAACCCCAGGCTTGGGGTGTCCCCACCTGGCGTCATAGCACTGACCCAGCCCCAGAGCTGGGCTGAGTCTTGTGCAGTGCGATAACCCTGCCCGTGCCTGTTGTAACCCCTTCCTTCCTCCAGCCCCAGAGACCACTGGCCCTGAGCTCAGCCTTCCAGCAGGAATGGGGGGCTGAGGGTTCCCAGTGGGCTGGGGCAGCTCTAGGCAGCAGGATGATGTAAAGAAGCCAAGGAGCTGGGTTCCGGGGCAGAGGGGCGTCCGCGCGCAGGCTGTGCTGAGCTGGTTTCCAGGATCAGAGACCTGAACTCAGAGCCTCCGCCTGCAAGGCCTGCTAGAAATGGTGGTAGCCTGGGAAATCTGGACTGAATGAGGCCTCTGGTCAGAGATGCCATTTCAGGACCAGCTTGGCGGTTGGCCTGCGGGACTCGAGTTTAATCCAGCCTCTTAACGTGATCACCCAGCTCCCCAGGAGGAGCGGGAGCCAGCAGACCAAGTAGGGCAGTGGCCAAACACGGTCGGCTAGTCCTCAAAAGCTTCGACGCAAGGCAGCCCCCAGCGCTGCGTGGGGACTTGGGGGGTAGCCTCTGCTCGCCAGGCAGCCAGGGTGCCCAGACTGATGTAACACTTGCCCCGAGTCTGGAAAGAGCTGAGGGAGGCTGGTGTGAGCACTGCCCGTCTCTGGCTAGAAACGAACGCTTCATACCAGGCCCGCTTTCTGCTGCAGAAAGGTGGTTTTGAGGAGTGAGTCCAACTCCCAGTAGAGGGAGTGGGCCCATCCCGCCTCTGAACCAGGAGACGGAGGCTGGCCGGCTTTCCTAAAGCTGGCTTCTTGGGAGTTCCTGTCGTGGCTCAACAGTTAATGAACCCAATTAGTATCCATGAGGACGAGGGTTCGATCCCTGGCCCCGTTCAGTGAGTTAAGGATCTGGCGTTGCCATGAGCTGTGGTGTAGGTCGCAGACGTGGCTCAGAACTGGCATTGCTATGGCTGTGGCGTAGGTCAGCGGCTGCAGCTCTGATTGGACCTCTAACCTGCGAACCTCCATATGCCGCTGGTGTGGCCCTAAAAAGCCAAAAAGGAAAAAAAAAAGAAAAGAAACAGCTTCTTAGTGTTCTTTGGTGGCACAGCTGTTTAGGGACCCTGCATTGTCACTGCAACAGCTTAGATCGCTGCTGTCACGAGCGTTCAGGCCCTGTCCTGGAAGCTTCCACATGCCGCAGGTGCAGCCAAAACAAAGAAAGAAAGAAAATGGCGTCTGTCCTCGTGGGCCCATCGTCCTTGGTCACTGTGACACTCTCGTTTGTCTTCGGCTCTCCTTTGGGCGCCTGCCGCACTGTTCCCAAACGCTGCTCTCCTCAGACAGTCACCCAGATCTCGGGGACACGGTCCCCGTCTCGTGCTCCCGCCCTCGCGATCCATCCGTTCCTCACAGCGAGGACCCTTCCCTTTGCCCCGGCGTGGTCTCGGGTGTGGACCAGCCTTCTTGTTCTCCTGGTCTCTCCTGTGGGGTCACAGTGATGGACGTGCATGCTGTCACCAAGGGCGGGACCAGTCAGGGACACTGTTGACAGGGAAAGGCCCAGCTCCAGCCCTGGGACCCCAGCCAGGCCCTCCTGTCCTCACCACCAGATGGATTCCTTTAGCTGCAGAAACCGCCCTGACACCTGGCAGCCCTCAGAACAGAAGATGGATAAGGCTGGCTTTCCCAGGCCTCCCCGTCGGGTAACGTGAGCTTCCTCGGGACACAGGCCAAGGACCAGCCTCTGTGGAGTGGACAGGCCTGTTGACAGGCTCGGCCAGGAGGAAAGCACATTCCTTCTGTCCATCGGCGAGACTGGCTGGCGCCCGCCCTGACCCAGCCCTGAACTGGGTGCCGGGGAGCGAACTGCAGGCCCCGGGACGTGGCTGGACTGGCCGGCTGGCCACGGGATCCTGGGATTCCGTGTGAGATGTGTCTGCTCGGAGAGCATCTCCTGAGGGGCCAGCCTGGCCTGAGGGCCAGGGACGAGGAGGGCTGAGACACCCCTACCCGGCCGGACGGAGAGGAGCTGAGCCCTCGCCCCAGACTGTGGCTGGTGAAAGAAATAGCAGCCCCAGCCTCTCTGCTCCGGGGCTGGGTTTGCGAGGGGCATGGAGAGTCTGGTCCCCATCCCGGAGCCAAGGAGCGGGAGGCTGCCCCGAGCCTTCCTGCAGTGGGACGCACACGCGGCCTGCACCCCGTCAGCTTTGGTCTCTTCTGTGTAAAGTTAGCCTGAGACTTTCCCTCTAGCCCTTGAGGTCTAGAAAATTCTAGATCTGGAATCGGGTTGGGGGCCGAGGCCTGGCCTAGCCAGCCTCTGTAAACGAGCCGCAGGATGGCAGGGGCTCTGCCCAGATGTTCATCCCTGCGGAGTCCAGGACTCACTCCGCGGCCAAGAGTTTTCTCCATCCTTCTCGTGGTCTCCTAGAGCTCAGGGGGCTCCGGTATTTGTTTCTGTGGACAAGCCAGAGGCTCTCCTGGTGCTCACAGCACGGCCCATGTGGTCTCCGAGATGCATGAAGACTCGCGTAGAGGGAGCAAGAGAAAGTGGGAGTCCGTCCCGAGAGTGCTGAGCTTGGGGGGAACTGTCTCCCCGCTACCCAGCCCTGCCCCGGCCCCGAGACAGGGCTTCCTCCCTCTGGAAGATGCTCGACCTCCAGCCCACCGTGGGGCTCCGCCTGGGCGCCCCTTCACCTGAGATCCATGCCAAGCGACAGCCCCAGGACCTTGGCTTCCCTGAGACTCCCGCTGGGCAGAGAAGTGAGAGCGTCCGACTCCAGGCCATAGGCAGCCGGGAGCACTGAGAGACGCGCCCGGGGAGGGAGCGGCCTGCAGGCGTGGCCGTTCTCGGGCCCTCGAAGCAACACCCTCCAAGTTGGGGTCCTCCTTCGGACGGTCTAAGCTCCCTGTGGAAGAAGCAGCCCACCAGAGCCTCTGGTCCCTGAGGACTGTATCTGGGACCCTGAGTGGCAGCCTTCTGTTTGCGTCATCCTCGCGCAGCTGGGAGGCCGCACGCGTCGGGCTAACAAGGCCAGCATCGCTCGGGACGAAGGGGAGCCTTGGAGCCTCCCCACGGCTCTCTTGCTGGAAGGAGTACCTGAGAGAGGCAGCCGCAGATCTCGGGCCTGACGTGCCTGGAACCCTTCCCTGGGCACCCCCCGCCCCCAGGCACCAGCCCTGCTCGTGAGTTAACCTGATGGCCATTCAGACTCTGCCGATCTGGAATTTCTCACCCCTCTGACCACGACTGGTCTGCGATTTATGTTTGCACACTTGATCATCATTAGGGGTTTGTCACATAAATTCAGAGTGTACATGGAATTGGGGACAAACGGTTAAGGTCTCCGAGAAGACACCCTGTCCTCGGCGCCCCCGGTGTACTGTCTGTATGTAGAAGGCGGCAATGGGTCATCAGACAGCCAGGAAAGCAGGGACAGGAAGCCTCCCGTAGAAACCGAGGCTCCCGTTAGCGGCAGTCCTCACCCCGGAAAGAGAGAACAATGTGTTTTCTTTTCAATAAACTGGAGTCTGTCATTTTCCCTACTTCAGGCTGGCTCCTGTCGGTTCAGCCACTTTAGTGACCTGCGTTGCTGTTGCTATGAAATGTTTTAAGGTTCTCGGCTGAGGGCCCCAGCTCCTCCAGGCCGCAGGTGCTGCACACCGTGTAACATGTCCAAACATATGGTCATTTTCAAAACTGCATCGGAGGTGACACTAACTAGCTTGTGTTGCTGTTTGGACACATCTTTGGGCGGATTCAGGCTTAGAGTGGATAGAGGTTGAGGGGCCTGCTGCCCTTGGAGAGAACAAGGATCCGTGGGGACATCCTGCCCCGCGTCCCGAGACACAGGCACAGGGAGGAAAAGTCTGCAAGCGCTAAGGGACCGAGTGCCCCTCGCAGGGCCACCACCCCCACCACCACCTCGAAGAGCATGCCTGCTATTGAAAGGCATTCGTCCCATCAAGATAGGCCACTTTCGAGCGTCATTTGCAAGCTAGGAAAGACAAAATTGTCTAACTTATCCTGTTCTTCAACGGACACCGTCTGAGTCCCTCAGCCGTGTGCCAGCCCTGTTCCAAGCCCGGACGACCCAGAATCCGTTCTCAGTCCCCCTGCCCCGTGGGCCTCTGGGGAGTGAGCGGTTCCGTCTAAACCCAGGGGGCAGGCCTCGGGGGAATGTGTGCTGTGCGCTGATTGTCTTGCGCTGTTCGTCTCCTCCCCAGTCCTGAAAACTAATGGTTTCTGTTGTTCTGTTTATACACACGTACGTACACTTTGGGCCTACTAACTAGTAACCTGTAACTATGGAAACGGAGGCTGCCAGCACAGCTGCGAGGACACGGACACAGGCCCCACGTGTGGCTGCCACCAGAAGTACGCCCTCCACTCAGACGGTCGGACGTGCATCGGTGAGTAGGCGCCTTTGCCCAGCACTGGCACCCTGCGCCACCCTGCCTCATGGGACACGCAGGGCCCAGAGGTGGCCACACCCCGCCCACGTCCTGGCTTCCAGGAAGGAAGCTTAGGAAAAGCAGGAAAAGGAGCACCCGCGGTACGGAGGGGCGGCGGGTGGGAGTCCCTGACGGGGGCTTTCCCTGGTCACTTACCCAGGGTCATTCAGCCACCCAGGACCAAGCGCTTCTGCTTTGTGTCCCTGCGGGTTTTCCGAGGGTCCGCATCCTGGGTGTGGGCGGCGGTCCCGGGTGGGTGGTCTGCAGGGGGGCATGCACCTTTGGGGGGCAGCTCCTTCTCCTTGGCGCAGGGGGTCCTCCCCTAACGCAGAAGCACAGCGAAGCCTCACTTTACTGCCTAACAGCCCCTTCGTGGTGCGAGATGCCCACGGCGGTCTGGAAAACCGAGAGTTTTCTCAGAAACCCTGCTTGAAGGCTCTGTTGTCTGGAACCCCAGGAGAGATGGCTGGTCTGAATCCCGGTGGGGTCTGGGTGAATTAACTGCTTTCCACTCCCGAGCTAACGGGGCCTCTCGCCGGACCTCCTCCCACCTCGAGTCCCTGCCTCTCGGGTGCCCCCCCCTGCCCCGCCCCGTCACCTCACCTGCTCCAGGCAGTGTCTGTTCGAGTCTCGGTCGCTCCTTCCTCCGGGTCCTTCTTTCCAAGGGGAAGCTCGAGGACGTGTCATTCTCTCGAGTCCTGATCTCTAACTAGGAGGAAGTTCTTTGCCCTCTAAAAATATGAGCATGTCTTTCAACTGAGAAAAAGAGGAATCTCAAACTTGGTGTCCGGGGTCCACCCTCTTCCTCCTCTTCAACGTCGGCAAACTTCAGAAACCCCCAAGTCAGTCACCATATTCGTTTTTTAAGCCCCATTTCTTATTATTGACTCAGGAGATACTTCTTGAGGGATTTTCAAGGAACGGAAAAGGGGTTGTTGGCAAGCAAGCAAGGCCCAGAAGCCCAGAGTCTGCTGTCGCATTCTGTCCCCTGGGACTCTGCCGGGGCCAGTGGGGGCGGGGCACAGCGGTCAGTCCTGTCCCGGCCCCGCTGGCTCCCTGGGGCTGCTGCCTGCGTGGTTCTCCCTTCCTCTGTGTGGTCTCTCCTCTCAGACAGCCGTTTTTGGTTTCATTTTATCTCATTCCTCCTGTTTCTCTGGTGATGGTCCCTGATTGCCTGTCTTGTCTGATAACTGACGTTCATTAATTATTTTCAGAGCCAAATAAAGCCAAACCAAACCAAACAACCGAAAAAAATAAAAAATAAAAAAATAAGAACAAATTCAAAGCGAAACCCGGTCTCAGACCAGTGTCTCTATTGCAGCCTGATCCCATCTAGAACCTCCTCTCCCGCCTCTCCCTGTCTCCGCTGTCCTCCGGGGGCTTGGCCAGCCTCCGGCCCCTCCTTGTCTCGTCCACTGGGGTCTCCCGCAGCGTGCGCGGCGCGGTCGAGCCGCCTCTGCCGGCCCCGGACCAGCACCGCCAGCTGCTGGCCAGACGCGCACCCAGCCTCGTCTAACACATCTCGTCTTGGTCCACCTGCTCATCCTTTCTTATTTTTTTATCTTTTAGCGTCTGCTGCATGCGAAGGTCCCTGCTTGGATCTACTCTCTCATGTAACTTCCCTCACCCACCCCTTCCCTCCCCTCTCCGTAGAAATCCTTTTCCGCACCCACCTCATGGGCCGTGGCTCCCGACCTGCCCAGAGACGCCTCCCTCTGTCTGTGCTCAGTGCCCCTCAGGCGCCCCTGGGAGCCACCGTCTCCACACACACCCCCCTGAGCCAAGAAGCGCTTCGCCCCTGGGGCCGGCCCTCTCCGCACGCTCCTAAAACGGCCGGCCCCCCTCTGCGGCCCCCGTTGAGCATTGAATGTCTCGCTCCAGTCCTCCATAGACAAGCAGGCAACCAGCGCTGCCCAAATCAACCCCCTGGTTTTTCTGTGTCTGTCTGGTTGGATCCACTGTTGTGTGTTTGTGTGTTGGTTCCTCCCTATGTTTTGTTCTTAATTTTGCATGAGTGTTTGACACCCTTTCACGCCCTTGAGACAGGGCGTCTGCTGTCCAGGCACATCCATCACCGGACCTCGCGGCCCTGTCCCCCTGTCCTGTGCCTGCCTCTCCAGCCTGAGCCGGCGTGCCTGTCATGCTCCGCGGCGGTGCTGTCTGCCCCTCGGGCCCCTCGCGTGCGGGTCCTGTCTGCTCTGACCTCAGCCTCCTCCCGTGTCTGTTTGCAGATGGGCCCTGGGTCCCATCCGTGTCCTTTTGTGGTCATCCCCTTTTCCGCCCGCCTGCCCGCCCCGCTGCCTCTTCTCTCTGCCCTGAACACGCCACCTTGGAGGTTCCCGGGATTAGCCCCTTGGCGAGGATGCCGCCTGGCCCGGCATGCTGTATTGGCTTTGCGTGCGCCACGCCGAGAGACTGACTGTCTTGGGCCGCGGGAAATGGGCTCTCATTAACCACCGGCTCCGTGTTTGTCCCTTACTTGTGTTTTAGAAAAGGATGAGGCTGCAATTGAGCGCTCTCAGTTCAATGCCACGTCAGTAGCTGATGTG
The DNA here is from genome assembly GCA_004024745.2 of Catagonus wagneri. NCBI lineage: Eukaryota > Metazoa > Chordata > Mammalia > Artiodactyla > Tayassuidae > Catagonus > Catagonus wagneri. The sequence continues at coordinate 2,229,092 of PVHT021183617.1, forward strand.
GACAAGCGGGTGAAACGGCGGCTACTCATGGGTAACACTTTTCTTCCACTTCCTTTGTTGTTCTTGCACCTTTGTGTGTGTGTGTGTGTGTGTGCGCACGTGTGTGTGTGCGTGCGTGCGTGCTGGCATGTCAGGCTGGGCGTGCTGTGCTGGCGTGTGGGGTGTGAGTGTGCGTGTGTGGAGCCGCGTGTCCGTGTGCTGTGCCCACCTGCGTGTGGTCCTGGTCCTGGGTGCCGTGTGTGAGTGTCGGGGCTCCGCTCCAGATGTGCACTCACTTTTTCCTTTTTAAAGTTTTTACCCTTCATCCAACACATGTATTTCTTTGTGTGTTTGTAGCAGAGAAGCCAAGCCGATGTCTAGTGCCCTCTGTGTGTGAGGAGACGTGTGCTGTGCACCCCCCACCCCCACAACTCGCAGTAGTGCCCACACTTTGCAGTTAGGATTTCAGGCTCAGCAGAGCTACGCCGAGACAGAAGCGAGGTCATGCGTTAGGGCAGAGCGGGGACTCGGGACGCACGGTCCTCGTCCTTCTCGCCCAGGAGAGGAGCCATGTCCTAGGGAAAAGCCACATCTGGGGTCAGGGCTGCGGGCTCTCGGGAGCATCCAGCCCACCCTTCTTGCTTTATAGTTTGGAGGTCTGCTGCCCAGAGAGGGGAGGACAGGACAGGGGCACCTAGCAGACAGGTAGAGGCAGGACTCCCTTGGCCCTCCCGGCCCCAGGGCTCCCACATCCACGCTGAGCCCAGCCCAAGCCCCCTGGGCCGGCAGGCTCGGCCCACTTCTCCATGGTCCCGCCTCGGCCCCCAGTTGCTTGGAGTTGGGGGGAACCGTGTAAAGTCAGCTCCATACTGACTGCTGCCCCTGGGCTGGATCCAGACTCTAGGGAGGCTTGCCCAGGAACACCTGGGGCCACCTGGGGGGCGGAGGCCTGCTGGTGACCGACCCAGCAGCTCGGCGGAGGACGGGAGAAGGAGGAAAAGTGACGGCTCTCCAACCGAGCTCAGTCTGCAGAACAGAAGTGTCTGTCTCTGTGTTCCTGCCGTCCTCCGGCCCTCAGTCCATGCCACAGTTCAGGGGCTGCCGGCCCCTGGGTGCCACCAGCTGCCCAGGCCTCTGAGCACAGCGATAGGGTCGCCTGGGATTGTCACAACCTTCTTTGTGGCACTCCTGGTAAGTCGCACCTGCCGTAGAAGCTGTGAAGTCAGGGGGTGCATTTCTCATGTCTCAGAGGAGGAAGCTGGGGCTCGATGGGGTGCCCTGGCTTACCTAAGGCCCCACACTACCCTGCAGAGCTGAGCTCAGCCCAGAGGTCATGGCCGTGTGGTCCATCTTAAGTGTCAGGGTCACAGAGCCATGGAGGTCAGAGCCGAAGGTCATGAGAGGTCACCTAGTTCTGTGGTCCTTGTAAGGACTCTGCCAAGGAACCCGGGCAGCCGGGGCCTGTGCGCTGGGGAGGAGGCTTGAGATCTCCGCCAGGGGAGCCTTGAGGGGCAAAGGAGGTCATGGGCTGGCCGACAGCTCTGTGAAGCCCCAAGTCCACACTCTGCAGGACAGGCGTTCCCAGATGGGAGCACTGCAGGCCAGAGCAGCCAGGCACGCACCCCTGGTTACACTGGGCCAGGCTCAGGCTAGAAGCGCACTCACCGTGGGTTCTCTGGACAGGACTGTCTTGTTGACGGGGCCATCTGGGTCACCCCCGGAAGGGCTGGAGACGGCCAGGGCTGGGCTTCGAGGCTCCAGCAATCAGGCGTGTGCACTGCCCTGCACGACGGTGTAAGTCAGCCGTGGACTCTGCAAAGGTGGCTGCTGGTGGGTGAGGGGAACCTAAGCTGCTGGTGCTCTGAGGCCCACGAGGGCCCAGGCACTAATCAGAGAGCTGGGCACTGCTGTCCAGGGCCGGAGCTGCAGGGCAGAACCGGGGACTGGGCCCCCAGGTGCCCTGCACCCTTCCCAGCAAGTGCATGTTGGCAGAAGAGGGCTGAGCCGTGTTGGCATCAAGCAGGCAGGTGGCAGCTGGGTGGGTGGTGGAGAGAAGGGCCTCTGTACTTATATTTTCTAATTAGAGCTGGTAGAGAGCGCGGAACCAGCCCCTGGGAGCAGGGCCTGCGAGGTGGGGGAGGCCTCAGGGTACCCTGCCCCTGGGAGGAGGAGCTGGGGAGCAGACGGCCCTCTGCCAGGCGCAGGAGGGGCCCGGGAAATGCGTGATGACTGACTTCCCCTGGGTCCCCACCACTCTGATTGTGGAAATTCCGCCCCGCCCCCCCAGCCCCACCCCCACCCTAATAGACCTATAGACCAAAGAGACCGCCCCCTCCTCTGGTCTCCCTATAACACGTCCAACGGGGCTCAGGCCGTGGCCCACTTTTGGGACTCAGTGACAGAAGCGTCCATGAAAGGCCCTGCCTAGAGCATAGGTGAGCTTCTCTGTCAAGAGCCCATAATCTTTAGCTCCTATCTCCTCTAGATCAGCCCGTGTGGTACAGACTCAGGGTCCTATTGGACTTCAAGCCTGACTGGCGATCCCAGTGCAGCCTGGCTGCCCCCAGGCTGTATCAATAGAGGCAAGGATTGGAGAAGGAGGGAGGTGACCATCCCCACTCTGCCCTGCAGGTCAGAGCACAGCCCTGTGTGGAGAGAGCAGCGGGGGTGAGGTCGGCGTTGTTGGCCTATAGGAAGGAACACAAGCGGCGATTGATTCCAGTGTGTCCCGGGGTGGTGGGCCGCTTGAGCCCTGTTTGGGGTCCTGGGAGGGGACAGGGCTAGAACCGGCGGAGGAAGAAGGCTCTTGTTCCATGGCCCAGGAGCAGATGAAGTGAGACACTGAGAAGTCCCGTGGAAGGCCGGACCCTGGGCGGCCCTGCTCCTGAGCCTGTGCTCCCGACCGCTGCACTGCCAGCGTGGCCCCACGAGAGCACAGAGACCAGGGACTGTCTTGAGAGAGGACTGGGCCAGAATGCCCCAGAATGGTCTACTGTGAGCGGAACCCTCTGTGGTCATGGTCCGCGGCTCCGTCAGCACAGGGCACGTGTGTTGAAGTCACCTGGTGGCTGAGATGGCCTGGCAGGTGTCTTTCACCCTGAGGTGCCAGCTGTCCGCTATGTGGCTGGTGGCGGCGGGGTCGGTTTCTAGGGTCAGTTGGAAAGGACCTTCCAGAAGCGAGTGGGTGTAGGGCACCTCTGGCCAGCCCCCAAGGCTCCGTGAGCACATGCCCATCCTCGCCACTCCCTGTGTGAGCACAGGCCGAGGGTGAACACTCTCCTCCACGTCGCGGAGGGTAAGTGACCTGTTCACTGCAGGCCGCCTGCCCCAGTTCCCCTTTCCCAGATGGAGACGGAGAAGTTAGGTTCTATATGCGTTTATCAGCTATTTGACTCAGAATGTTTCAGAAATAGGTGCCCAGACCGCAGAGGTCACAGGTCCCTTAGATGTTTCCAAGTTATTTAATTCTCAGTGTCACCTCCTAACACAGCCGAGAGCCAGCAACAGTCAGAGGACACAAAATGATGAGCTACAACCCGGGCCCTTTGCCCACCTTGGAGCTTCTCGGTTCCTCTCTGGGAACCTGCCCGCTCTTTGTTTTCCCGGGTGCCAGTGTTCCCTTGTAGAACCTTGTAGAATCTGGCTACAAGGTTCTCAAGTGTGGGGGCTCCAACACAAGCTCCGACCGAAACCCTGCAGCATCACCTGCTGATTACGGCCCTGGCTGCTGGGTGGGCTCTGCTGACAGAGGCCTGGGGTCGTTCAGGCCAGGTGGCTCTGCCCCACCCTTGGGGCCTCAGCTGCACCCAGCACCCAGCAGTTGCTATTCATAGTACCCGCCCCCGTCACCGAGCACAGGCTAGGAGCAGGTACTGCTGTGTTTACTTGAAAGAGCCCTCGAAATAGGTACCGATTTTAGATTCCTGTTAAAATCAGTTGAAATGTGTGCATTTGAGGGCGGGTGACAGATTTCAGTTATCTGGCCAGCTGACTTGTGTGAAACACTGAGTACCAGCCATGTCCCCCCAGCCCTGGAGCCCACTTACAGCGAGACTGATGAGACCCGGTGAGTCATACTTATCAACTCCAGGTCTTTTGTCAGCCCCTTGCCCACAGGTCTAGCTGGGACGGATGCCGTGCTCGTTTCCTGCTGCTGCAGTTAACGAGCTACCGCAGTCTCGGTACCTTCAGACTGCACAAGTATATCCTCCGGGGGGTCAGAAATTTCACCCAGGGCTCACCGGGCTAAGGCCGGGCGTCAGCGAGGGCGGGCTGCATTCTGTCTGGAAGCTCTAGGAGTGAATGCACTTGCTCGCCTTTGCTGGCCGCCCACAGCCTCCCTCTGGCAGCTGCTTCCTCCATCTTCAAAGCCGGCAGCCCTGCATCTCTGACCCCCTCCCTCACCGCCTCCCTCTTCCACTTCTAAGGACCCCTGTGACCACATGCGGCCCGCCCGGATAATCGGGGATCATCTCCCATCTGGAGCCCCTGAATTTAACACATGTGCAGTCTTTTTAGCCACAGAATCACGGGAGATTTTAGGGGCTGTTATTCTGCTGACCACAGGTGGTTCAGACTTGGGCTGGGAAGAACCTTCCAGGTCATCTGGCTGCTGTGAGCTCTGTGAGGCAGAACCCATGCCCGCCGTTTCCCCTGGCTTAGGCCCAGGACCGCCTGTCCCCCAGAACGGGGCAGGGACTGGCAATGTGGGGCGCTCCGGCACTGCCCCCCCTCCACAGGCCCCCACAGGTGGTCTCAGCGCACCCGGCGCCCCCTCCGGCCGACTGTGCCGCCCCGTCCGCACAGTTAGGCCACTTTGCCGTGTGCGGCGCACTCTCCTGCCAGCACACTCCAAGGGGGCAGCCCTGAGAGCGGCTGAACCCACCTGACAGGTGGCGTGAGGCCCCGAAGAGGGAAGGGTCCCAGCCCAGCCCACGCGGTCGGTGCGCAGTAGTCCGGGCCGACTCGGAGGCCTGCAGATTCACCCGCAAGCCCAGGACCCTAAGTCGGGAGCCCAGCAGGCCTGAGGCTCGGGGCGCAGCGCGGACTGCGGGCTCGGCAGGTGAAATCTTCCACCCTGAGGGCAGGTGCGCAGCTCCATTTCAGCGGAGCTGCCTGTACGCGAGGCTTGGCGACCACAGCGCTAGTTGAGCTTTAGCCCAGCTTCCTCGCGCTATCCCCAGTCCCACCTCCCTCCCAGCCGCTTTGAGAGATGGCACTAAAGTCATTCCCATTTTACTGGTGAGGAAACTGAGGCACAGAAAGGTAGCTAGGACCTGCGCCCTCCCACACACAGCTGGCCCGTGCCCTTCTCCCTGCCCGCTGCCCCCCTGCCCCTCTGAGAAGGGAGCCAGGTTTCCGTCCTGCTGTGTGGGCGTGAGCCTGTCGTGTGTTCCCCAGCCCGGCCCAATGGACATGAGAGAGAGGGTGGGACAGGATGTGGCCTGAGCACCTGGGCCTGGCCCCCACAGGAGGCACCAGTAGGGGGCGCTGTGGCAAGAGTTCCAGGATGGGGCAGAGAGGGGCTGGAGGCCTGGCAGGCATACGGCAGAGCAGGCAGAGCGGGGCGATGCTGAAGTAATGGCTGGCACGGGGACACAGACCGAACCCTGTGCTCCTGCTGTCCCCAGCCTCATGTAACCACAGAGCCGTGCCGAGAGGGCCGGGCGGCGTCACTGCCCTCAGCCCCATGCTTCTCCCCAGCTCCCCGCCTGTCGGCCACATCTTCACAGCCGCCACCTCTTCACAGCCGCCACCTCTTCACAGCCGCCATCTCTAGGGCCCCTGGCTCTCCCTCATTTCACCGACCTGTGTCCCAGGCTGCCTCCCTCTACCCCTGATTCTAGACCCACGCATTCTGGAAGCCACTGTCCCTCAGGCCCTGTACACACAGCCTGTCCCAGGCTTCCCGCATCAGCGGGTCATGTCACCTGCCACTTTACACCCAGGTGCCATCTTGCAGAGTCCTACCAGGCAAAGGCTGGTCCAGACCTAAGCAGACCCTCCCGGCTGCCCCACCCAACTGCTCACCCCTCTTCCACCAGCACCCTGTTTTGTCATGAGGCCGGGACCCCCTGCCTGCGCGAGCCCTGATGACCGCTCGAGGCGCCATGCAGAGTCTTGCGCAGGGCAGGGACACGGGAGGCTGGTTGGCTCAGAGCGTGAACGAGGGCTTCCTGGAGGAGGTGCCCAGGGACGAGGAGGGCCCCGCCGCTCCCTCTTCTTGCAGGCGGGTGTCTGGCTAGGAGAGTGAGGGCGGGACCCGGCCTGGAGGAGCCTGGCGGTGGGAGGGGGCTCGGGCAGGTCTGAGGCAGGGGACTGATGACACAGGGCAGTTCCCTGGGGAGGCTCAGCTGAACGGAGATGGTGGTGGACCCGGGGTCCCGGCAGGCACCCTCCCCTTCAGCCACAGCCTCCCCGCTCGCAGGGCTGTGCTCCAGGCCCTGAGCTCATCCGGAAGGACCAGGGCGGTCAGCCTTCGCCCCGTCACTGCACTGACCCAAGCGCACTGATCTCCAGTCAGCTGGTCCCCGGCTGAGACTCCGCGCCCCTGCCCTCAAGTTTAGTCACGCTCACATTCGGTCTCTCACTAACACATGCACACACACACACACGCACACTGTGGGCTGTAGAAGGAGGTAGGCCGTCAAGACCTAGAACGTGGGAAGGAGGCCGGGTGCCAGGCAGAGCTTGTCAGAGAAAAGAAGAGGAGGCAGGGCGTTGGCTGGCCCCAGGTGGGGAGACCGAGGCTGGGAGAGGGGTGACCCACCCACGGCCAGCCCGAGAGGCGGCAGGACCAGGGCTCCTGGCACCACGTCCGGCTAGAGTTTAGGAGCAGTCAGCCCCCGTCCTGAGGGGGCCCGGGCACTCACCCGAAGTCCCTCGGCTTCCTGGGAGCCTGAGG
>PVHT021183617.1:2236974-2295882 GCA_004024745.2 Catagonus wagneri
CCCGCTTTAAATCAGACCTCAGTGTCCTTCTGGGCCATTCGCGATCCCTCAAACCGTAGGAAGAAACCTCCCCTGGGTCTGCTCCTCTCGCTCCCGCTTGGCCTCTCCCCGCCCCGCATCTGTTGCTCAGACTGCAGGGCCCCATCCTTGGGTCCGGGAGGCTCTGCTTTCTGGTGTGAAAACCCCACCACCAGGCGGGCCTGTGGCCCCTGAAATCGCAAACCCACCTGGTGTCTCCAGAGCACAGTTCTGCTGACAAGAAGCTGCCTCACAGCCAGCTGCCCTTTGTGGGCTGAGCTCCCAGGTAGACAGGGCCGGGAGGGGTGGTGTGGGCCTCCTGGCCTATCACTGCCACACATCTGGGCCACAGTCAGCAAAGGGCCCGAGGGGACCTCACAGTCGCCCGGCTGCACTGAAAGGCAGAGCCCAGGTCCCACTGAGGCTGCCTCAAGGCCAGGCCAGCCTCTCAGGACTGTGGGCCGAAGAGGCCCAGTGGCCTCAGACGTGACAGCCGTGCTGGGTGCCAGGCGGGGCCTCGGCAGGCCTCCTTTCCTGCCTGCTCTCACACTCAGGCTTAGGAACCCCTCCCTTGTCCAGGCTGCAGTCCTGGCCTCCAAGACAGCCTGCCTCTAGCTGCCCAGACCTCCTTCCCCCTCAACCCCCACCGCCACTGTCACCGTAGCCACCAGCATGGGCCCCAGGGCCCAGCTCCACCGAGAGGCCCAGGCACTTGGGGGCGACTTGGTCCAGCACCCTGTCCTGCGGTGCATCTCCACGTATAGGGAAGAGCCGCCGTCCGCAGGTGGCTCTCAGGAGCGGAGTCGCCCAGCCAAGGCAGAGCAGGGGCTCCGGGCAGTGGTGGAGGGGCAGGGACCCGGGACCGTGTGGAGAGGGCTGGGGCTCTGGCCAGGGCAGCTGGGATGACATGGCCCCGCTCCCGCCGGGTGGCTGGGAAACCCCGCTCCTGGCCCGGCCTGGCTCTCCTCACTTTCCAAGGGACCCTGCGAGGAACACAAGCCTGCGACAGTGGTCATGACTGCAGGGCGGCCCAGAGGTCGGGGGTCGGTACGTAGAGACGAGCTGCAAGGGAGACCAGGGCCGCTGTGCAAAGGCCGAGCGTGGCACCGGGGCCTCTGGACCCGCGTCCGGCTCCCGTGCGGACAGTTCACCTCGGCTCCTGAGTGGTGAGGAGGTGGGAGGCTGTGCCGAGGGCCGCCCTGTAGAGCCGGGGGCGCCCGTTCTCGGGTGGACGGGCTGAGGGCCGCAGGTGAGAACAGCAGGGCCAGAGCCCTCTTCTGTCTCCGCTGATGAGCCGCGAATCGGAGGCCTGGGTCAGCGTCAGGCTTGTCCCCGGCGCCTGTCTCGCGGCTCCCCAGCACCGAGGGGATTGTTCCCCGGCTGTGGGTCGGACAGAGGAGAGAGCCACCTGCTGCCCTGCCGAGGCCGCCGTGAGACCTGGGACATGTCTGAGGCCCGTCTGCCCAGCGCAGACCAGGAGCTCAGAAAACAGTTATCAGAGGAACCAGAAACTGGGTACCGAGGCAGAGGTCCTAAGGATTGGCACCAAGAATGAGCAGGTGGTCAGGGCTGGGACAGGTCACAGAGCACCGCCACCTCCACCTCTAGTCTGGGCCCGGCGAGAGCCAGGTGGTGGGTGTTGTCGTCTCCATGCGGCACATCCAGAGACTCGGGCTCTGGGAAGGGAAGGGACTCGCTGGAGCCCCCGGGGCCGGCATCCAGAGTGGTGTTTTCTGCCTCTGTAGTTCGTGCCTAATCTACTGCACTGGGACTGTCCTTCAGGGCCAGACCTTGCCCCAAACTAGGGAGGCAGACTAGCAGGCAGGGCCAGCTCAGCAGGTGCCATGCCAGCCGGGCCCAGTCCCTCTGATGGAGCCTGGCCGGGCCACACAGCAGGTCCGGCTGAGCAGCTGCCCCACTGCTCAGATCTGCTCCGACTCTGTCTTTGCCCCTGACTCTCTCAGGGTTTGGCCCAATCTAGACTCCCCCAGGGAAGGGCTAAAGACTGGCCTTGTAACAGCTGGGCTTTTCCCGCCTGCTGGCAAGGGGTTGGCTCCCGGGCCGCTTCCCACTTGAGTGCCCCACGCCCACGCCCAGCCTTGTCGGGTAATGACTCACCCCACTCGCTGGGTGAGGAGGCCGGGCACCACGGGCGCTCGCGGCCACCGCCTCAGGCCGCCGGCTCTGCTGCCCCACTGCAGACCGCCCCGAGGGTCCCCTTGGGGGCCTGGCTCTCTGGCCTGGTCTGGCTCACTCATCAGTCTGGAGTCTCACCGTCTTGGGTTCAAATACTGGCTCCTCCCAATAGCTGTGTGACCTGGACACAGGGCCAGTTTCACCGTGTGTGAGCCGTGTGCTCACCCAGGGCCCTACCCTTAGAAGGGCCCAGAGCTGGCTGAGTGCTCTGCTGTCTGCCTTAAAATTCTGAACAAATTTTGGGGAGTTTCCGTCATGGCTCAGTGGTAACAATCCAGACTAGGATCCACGAGGATGCAGGTTCGGTCCCTGGTTTTGCTCAGTGGGTTGGGGATCTGGCGATGCCATGAGCTGTGGTGTAGGTCGCAGACAAGGCTCACATCTGGCGTTGCTGTGGCTGTGGTGTAGGCAGGCAGCTGTAGCTCCGATTGGATCCCTAGACTGGGAACTTCCATAGGCCACGAGTGCGGCCCTAAAAAGCCTCCCCCCAGAAAAAATTCTTAACAGTTTTCAGAGTCCTCATATTTGTTTCACGGTTGACCGCACAAACTGTATAGCTGATTTTGCCTCTGCCAGGAAATGCCTGGGGACGAAGCTCTCGGTCCCACACAGGCCGCTGGTTTGCATTGTAGACTTTAGTCCCCGACCCCCACTTTAGCCCAGAGGACTAGCTAGACCTTGCTGTCACCTTTTCCAGACGTATCGCACTTCACAGCGTATGTGTGCTGACCTCAGAGCAGTATGGCCAAGGTGGGCACGGCGGAAACGACCCAACTGTGCTGTAGACAGGGCCTGGGAGCAGCACGGCTGCCCACGGCCCCCTGGAGGGCGGCGTTGAGGACAGGCCGGTGGCTCTGTGCTCACGTGTTCACCCCCGCCCCCAGCACCGAGCCTGGCAGAGAAGGCCCTGGGCGAATGCCGACTCTTAGCATTACTAGGTGAGCCCAAAGGTACTGGCTCCCCAGAGCAAGGCAATAGTCTGGAGGAGAGGGACCCCTGGGGGGATCGGTGCAGGTCACCTCAGAGGACACTGGTGGCCTGGCCCAGAACCGCAGCAGTAAGAACCAGGCCCCAGGCGAGGTGGGGGATGTTAGTCCTGGGGGCAGACAGCATAGCGTTTGTGGAGAAGGAGCGCTAGGAAGGGAGCTGGGGAGTCAAGTGCACTCCGGGCTGCCCAGCTGGGGCTGGGGGCTGCGATGGAGATCCGAGGCTGTCGGGCGGTGTGGAGTCAGGCCCAGCGGGTCCCACCAGCTCTGCCACTTACCCCCCAGACTGCTCTGGGCAGATTCCCAGTGTTCAGCACCAGTTCCGCGCCCTGGCAGCGCAGGAGGCAGGTGCCATCTCACGGAGCTGCTGTGAGCGCGGGGAGCGCGAGGCTGGGAGCTCTGGGTGCCGGGCCTGGTGCAGGCGATGCCTGTGGGATGGGGTGGTCGGCACTCAGGAGGGGCCCAGGGGGTGCTTCCGGGGACACAGAGCCTCTTGTACAAACTAGTCTAGGGCAGCACAGGAGACTGAAAGTGCACAGTACAGGGCAGAGGCCGGCACTGGGGACGCAGAGTGGGTGGCCCTCCGGCCCTGACCCAGCCCCCTCTTGGTCTCCGTCTCCCTAGTGGACAGGTAGGGCCCAGGTCTCCAAGGCCCCTGCCATTCATTCCCATCAGGGCCTCCAGAGACGGGAGGGGCCTGCAAGACCCCTGGAGCCTGTTTAGCCAGGTCCCTTTCTCAGGGACACGGCCCCAGTGCCCACAACACACCCGACCTCTACTGCCATGGAGAGGCCATTGGGCATCCCACTGTCACCGAGTAAGGCCACCCAGCAGTGCCCCGTCCCGAGCCCTGGGCACCTGCTGTTGCCCAGTGTCCCCCGCCCCCGCCTCTCCAAGGCCTGAGCCTCAGTCACCTGCAGCTGAGAGGGGCTCTCCCACAGGGAAGGCTGAGCAGGCGCTGGACCTGAGGACAGGAGGGGCCTTGCTCTCTGGCTGTAACCCCAGGGGAGGAAGCTAACGTGTTGAGCAATTACTCGGGGCTGGGCCCCGGGCTAGGCACTGTTACGCGTGGGGTTTCTTGGATCCTCACCTCAGCCCTGGGAAGAAGGCTTGCAGTCCTCACCTGCCAGGTGTGCATGCTGAGGCCGAGCCCCAAGGGGTGGCCTACGAGGTCACTCAGTGAGTGACAGAGCCAGGTCAGAGCCCCACTGCCCCGTAGATGGCCCGGAGGGAGATGAGAGGGCCCGGGCAGGTGTGTGCGGGTCAGAGCTTGGTCTGCAGGAGCACAGGGGGTGGGGGGCTTCCTTCCCTGTCTGGCACTTGGAGGGCTCCTCGCGGAGGTGGTGTTGGAGCTGGCCTTGAACCGTGAGCAGGCGCGAGGCCTCCAAGCCACTGGGCAGCGCAGTCCGAGGCAAGGAGATGGGAGCTGCCCACACCTGGCTGCAGGGCTGGTATGTGTGGAGACAGACCTGCTTAAAGCCTGGAGAGAGCCCGAGGCAAGGAGCCTGGCCTTTCAGCGGTCCTTACGGCTGTCCCATCATGGTGACGACTTTAGCCTCAAGGAGAAGGGCCAGTGGCCCTCTGCAGCAGGCAGCCCTGTGCCCAGCACACTCAGGACAACGCCCACCGCGAGAACGCGCGCATACATGCAGAGGGAGGGCCGGGTTTCCTCCTCTCCCTGCTCCACCCACCCCCCAGAAGTTGAAGTTCAAAGGAAAGGCATTAGCGGCAGGGCCTCCTGGCAGCTGGGGGTGTGTATCCATTTAGCCATCATACCTACGCCTCCAGACTCCTCCCAGAGAGAACCGAAGGCAGCTTGCCGGAATGCAGACACCGCAGAAGGGCAGACAGAATGAGCCGATGAGGGAGAGACTGCGGGGAAGAGGCGCACCGGGGCAGGGCGCCCGGGAAGCCTCAGCGGGCAGGGGACTTCAGGTTGTAGGAGGTTTGGCTCTTCGCTTCCTAGCAGCCAGGACGCAAGGACACCCACTTGGGCACAGTCCCCACAAGGTCAAAGCACACCAGACGCTCAGGAAGAAACCCAGGTGGAAAGGCTCAGAGACCTGGGAGCTAGGTGCCCCGAGGGCCCTGGTGGCCTTCTCTGGGCCTGGGGAGGATCACTCCCACCACCCGTTGGCTCGGTGACCTCACTTATGCCCCATCCTCTCCAGCCCCTTTGAATTCGCAAAAGAAAGCACTAGAGTAGCTTCAAGTGGACAAAAAGCAGACGCCTGAGGCTTATCGTTCAGTGAGAACAGATGTGGGGCTGAGAGCCTCATCAAGGTGATGGATGGTGTGTGAGCTCTGGGAGCCTCCCCTTGGAACTCCACGGCCAGGGCCACTAGTCGAGATGAGTTGGGGAGCCCCAGTAACCACCAGTCTGGGTGTGGAGTTCAAATCCAGGCAGGGCAGGTGTAGGAATCTCTCCCTGGCAGTTAGGTACAGGCAGGCTGATCTCAGCACCCGCCCCGGCAGCAGGGCCGACCCCGCTGCTGGCGCAGCACCCTGCAGTTTGCAGTTTTTCTGTCTGTCATCATCACAGGGGAACGGTGTTGTTCTCCCATCTCCTAGATGGGAAGCCTGAGGTTCAGAGAGGCCCCACAGTTAGAGTGTATCAGAGCCGGAACTTGAACTCAGGCCTCCTGCCTTGGGAGAGACCCCCCACGGCTGGGGAAAGGCGGTGGCTTCTGTCCTCCAAGGATACTGAGCATCATCTTTCCCTTTGCCTCCCCAGAGACGTGTGCCGTAAATAACGGAGGCTGCGACCGGACGTGCAAGGACACAGCCACCGGCGTGCGATGCAGCTGCCCGGTGGGGTTCACGCTGCAGCCAGACGGGAAGACATGCAAAGGTCGGTGCAGAGCAGGTTCCCTCCGCCCCGGATGCGGGGGCCACATGGCTGGGCTGGGCGTGTGACCACGTGTGGCTGCAGGGCTGAGGACAGTTAGCTGCCACCTGCATTTCTGTGGGAGAAGCCAGAAGATGGGGGGTCAGCACCAGCACTTCCCAGCAGGGCTCCAGGGGACCCCGGTTCTGCCAAGTAGCGATAGGTTTAAGCAGGGTTCTGATACCCAGCAACAAGGCTGCACCCTGGGTTAAACAAACAGGGCGCCTCTACTCCGGGCTCCTGGCGGCCTCTCCAGGGGCGGGCAGGGCCGGTCCCACCATGCACTCGCCTTAGCTGTGGTGCGTCTTTCGGAGCTGGGGGCCGGCGAGGACGGGGCTCCGACTACGATGGGAAGGAGGACACTGCGCAGCCTCGCTTCTGGGGGCAGGGGCTTCAACCGGGGGCCCCAGGCAGCCCGCGGACCTCTGTTTGCAGGTGGGGATGGGTGCCGAGCAACAGGGATGGGACGCCAGAGAAGAGGGAGATTTCTCTGCCCGCCGCTCCCCAACTCACCCCACAGTTGCTGAGGGGCTCCGGGGCGCTCAGTCTTGTGGGACCCCTCTGGGGTGGGGAAGCAAGGGGGCTGGGGAGCCAGGGCTGGTTAAGCCCTAGGACGGAAGGGGCCAGCTCTGGGACGAGGGGGCATCGAGGAGCCCAAGCCGCGGGCCTCGGGCGGGGAGTCAGCCCCTGCATAGCAGTGGGGTGCCGCCCACAGCACCCCCAAGGCTCCGGCTCCAGTCCTGCCAAGGCCACCACCCTATTCCTGCTGCCCCGCCAGGGAGTGGCCAGGGCTGGAGGCCAGCGTGGGAGGGGAGAGGAGCTTGAATGTCCAAAGCCCAGTGGGTGAAAATATTGACAGCAGAGGCTCGGGGGTGTTAAGTAGTCCGAGAGGCTTTCACGTCTGTACAGACGGGCGTCTGGCTGCCCTCTCCAGACACTTTGCCGGGAAGAGCCTAGTGATTAACCACAGAAATAACAGTCCTTCCACCGATTTCCTGAAAAATAAACCCTTCCGCAGCCACAGTCAGCCCACTTAGCGCAAGATGTGTTCCTGGTGGGCAGGTAGGCGGTGGGGCCAGTGCCAGGAGGCCTGGCCAAGGCCCACTGCAGACCCAGCCGGCATCGTCACAGCAGGCCGGCCAGTTGCCCTTGGAGCCAGGACAGAAGAAGGTGGAATCGGGCCACTCTGCCCCCTCCAGGGCACGGTGCTGGCCCAGGACCAGAGGGCCCAGCCACCACTTAATTCCTGACGTGAGGCCAGGAGCGCGCCCTTGGGAGCCGACCTGTCTGGGCTGGAAAGGGTCCTGGGCGGTCACGTGGCCCAGGAGGGGCACAGGAGGGAGCTCTGACTGCTGCCCCCCGCCCGTCCCGTGGTGGCCCGAGGGGCATCTGGGATGGGAGGAAGTGTGAGGGGAGCAGGCCACCCAGCCCCAGGCCCGCCTCCGTGCTTCCTGAGCCCTCTGCCCAGAGCTGCCCCTTTGCCTTAGGCAGCCTTCGCCCTGGAGTCAGGAAGTCCGCTGGGCCACGTGCCCGGTTGGGGTCTCTGGGCTCCTCCGGGGTGAGGTACAGGAGAGGCCGTGAACAAAACGGTAACTCCCGTCCCCAGGAGTCTTCGGCTGAGCAAAGGCAGTGGATTTTAATCTTCTAAAGTCACAGAGATAAGCGCGCCTGATAGGCCGCCTGGTGCTGAGCTGGAGAAGTTCGGCAAGGAGGGGAGCAAGGCCGGGCCAGGCGGGGGACCAGGGAGCACGCAGGCAGGGGCTCTAGTCCGAGCAGCGTGGCTGCTGCGCCAAGACCTGGGCTGCCAGGACCCAAAGCAGCCAGTGCGCCCAGATCTGGGCAGGACTGGGGGAGGCTGGCCAGGCACGGCGCTGGCCCTTCATCCTGCGAACCCCGCGGAGGCTCCAGTCACTACGGGCAGGGGTGGCACGGCCAGGCTTTCATTTAGAGACAGTCCCTGCCACTGTTTGCGCGGGGGTTCTAGGCAGGGTCTGGAAGCGCAGTGTATCACCCAGGCTTGAGGTGACAGTGCCTTGGGCCAAGGGGTGACAGTGGAGGTGGAGAAGGGCAGTTTGGAGAT
Source organism: Catagonus wagneri (assembly GCA_004024745.2). Lineage (NCBI taxonomy): Eukaryota > Metazoa > Chordata > Mammalia > Artiodactyla > Tayassuidae > Catagonus > Catagonus wagneri. The sequence continues at coordinate 2,245,142 of PVHT021183617.1, forward strand.
TGTCATAGATATTGGAATTCTAGGATTATGTGGAGTTCCCGTCATGGCTCAGCGGTAACAAACCCAACTAGTATCCATGAGGACACGGGCTCGATCCCTGGCCTTGCTCAGTGGGTTAAGGATCCGGCGTTGCCGTGAGCTGTGGTGTAGGTCACAGACACGGCTCAGATCTGGCGTGGCTGTGGCTGTGGCGTAGGCCCGCAGCTACAGCTCTGATTCGACCCCTACCCTTGGAACCTCTATATGCCGCGGGTGCGGCCCTAAAAAGCAAAAAAAAAAAAGGAAAGAAAGAAAATTTAAGGATTATGGGACTGCATAACATGGACGTCATAACACCTTTAAATCAGGGAATCCTGGAAACCAAGCGCTGACTTCCAGACCCCAGAGTCTGGCATCTTAGAGCCTTGGGCTTACCGCCTGAGTTTCCCAGGGCCTGGCTGGAGGGGTGCTGGACAGGGGGCGAGGGCCAACCGAGGCCCTGGCCCCGGGTTCCAGCTCCTCGGTCGACGTGCACACCCTAACCTTGGCAGGGGCCCAGAGGAGGTTATCAAAGGTTCAGTGTTTTCTGAAAGCCAGAAAGTTGTTGTTAAGCAAGACTGATGGCTGGAGGTCTCGAAAACTCCAGAGCTGGAAACCCTGGACAGACGGGGATCACGCTGGGGGTGGGGGTGGGCAGGCGTGGGAAAAGATCAGGGGTGGGAGAGGGCGGTGCAGGGGTGGGGTGGGGGTCCACGGGATTTGCCCCAGGCCCTTGCATGGCCTGAAGAGTGTGCACGGTGCAGGGTCCAGTCTCAGCGCTCCGTTTGGTGCTGCCCCCGCGTGATGCTGGGCAGCGGGCGCCACGCTAACTGGCCTTTCTGAGACGAGGGAGGTCTGGGGCCTCGACTCCCTGAGCTGAACCCTGGATTTCCTCTCCCCCAGCGCCTGCCAGCACAGTCTGGGAGGAGCCCCAGCCCCTGTCTGTTTGCCGCCCTCTGCCCATGGGCCCTCTCCCCGAGGCTGCTCTGGGCCGGTGCCAGGGCCCTCCCTCTGCTGCCACCCAAACCTTCGCCCACGTGGCCCCTAGGCACCAGGCTGTGCCCCTCAGTGGGCCGGGCAGAGGGGGATGGGAACGGTCGTCCCCGTGTGTCCCCAGGGCTCAGCCTCCCCTTTCCCGCATCCGCACTGGTGTCAGGCATCGGGTGCTGCGTGTAATGTTCCACCGGGTGCTCAAGACCCCCTTCTCTCAGCCACTCGACCCACCCACTCACTCCTTCACTCATCCATTCGTTTGGTGCCCCTCCTGGCGGTCCCTCTGTGCAGGCCACATGCCCAGCCCCAGGGCTCGGCCCCCTCACCCCCCTCATCCCCCTGGAGCAGGTCCCATGACACAGAGCAGCTCACTCTGGCGAGAATGTCAAGGAAGGCTTCCCGGCAGGGCGGTTGCTCCCTGGCAGGGTTGGGTGGGGCTGCCAAGGTGGAGCCAGGCCCGCAGAGGAGGCGGCCGGCCAGGCCACGGAGGGGAGGGTCGGAGCCTCTGCAAAAGGCCCTGGGACAGTGGAGGCCACAGGAGACCTGTGACCAGGTTGGGGGCTGCCGGCCGCCTGGTGGGGATGGGTGGGAGCACAGAGGGGCGGGAGGTGGAGAGAGGAGCAGAGGCGCGTCAGAACAAAGGCTGAGGAGCTCCCTTGGTGGCTCAGCAGGTTAAGAACGCAACACAGTGTCCATGAGGACTCAGGTTTGATCCCTGGCCTGGCTCAGTGGGTTAAGGATCCAGCATTGCTGTGAGCTGTGGTGTAGGACACAGACATGGCTCAGATGCCACATTGCTGTGACAGTGAAGTAGGCTGGCAGCTGCAGCTCCAATCTGACCCCTAGCCTGGGAACTTCATTTGCCGCTAGTACAGCCCTAAAAAGCAAAAAAAAAAAAAAAAAAAAAAGGCAACAACAAAGGCTGGGGGCTGTATGAGCTGTCGCCCCCTCCGGTATCAGGGCTGGAGCTGGGGCAGGGGTGCTTCCCACATCCTGACCCCTGGGCAGCCCACTTCACCAGCCTGGGCCTCAAGCAAGCATGCCTCCCACCGCCTGTCTGGTTGCTGTGACAGCCCCTTAGCTGACGTGCCCAGATGGAGAAGGAGACAGGATTCGGGAGTTCCAGAAGCCTGGGGCACCCGAAGGAGGCGAGCCCCATCCGCACACTCAGTCTGAATGGACGGTGCTGGAGAGGTGCCTTGAGCAGCCTGGTTTGCAAACAGGGAGTCTGAGGCTCAGAGAGGTGCCTTTCCCTGCTTGGGATCAGAGCGGCTGGGGCAAAGAGAACCTCTGTTCTCCCACCAGAGGCTTCTAGCTAGAACCTCCCCCTCCTCCCCCGTCTCCCTGTAATCCCAGCAGCAGGAGCGGCAGAGATGCCCAAGCCGCTGTCTCAGACCGGCCCTCGCTGAACTTGACGTCTGCTTCCCTGGAGGCTGCAGGGCCAGCGTGCTGCACTGGAGGGGCCCGGCTTTGGAGACAGCTGAGCTGGGCTCAAATCTGGTTCCTGCACTGTAGAGTGGGGTGACCTGGCCCCAGTTGTTTAGGCCATCCCCTGAGACCTTGCCAGAAAGTGCTTGGCCTGGTCACCAGGCCAGGTGGTGCCCAGTGGGTGCAGTGACCACCAGAGGGTCCTGATGCTTCCTCTGGAGCATGAGCTCATCCTCAGGCAGCTTTGTTCCCAAAACACGGGCTTCGGAGCCCGTGCAGAGTTTCAAGGGCCGAGCAGGGTCTGTCTTTAGCAGTCGTTTCGGCGCGGACACGTAGAGCACGTCCTGTGCTGGGAGAGGTGCAGGCCCCAGCCGATGCGCGGCAGCCAGGGTCGGAGCCGGCCCGGTGAGCGCACACCCCAGCTGCCTGCCGTAGTGGAACCACCTCGGGTCCCCCCTTCCCATCTTCCTGGTGCCAGAATCACCAGAATATGCGAATGGAATGGGTCTTTGGGGCGGAGGTGCCTCGGGGAGGCCGGCCAAGTGTGAGGGGATGGCAGGCCCGTCCACTGGGCATCCGCGTTCCCCAGAGCCTGGTCCCACCCCAGCCTCTGCAGGAAAGCGGCTCTAGGGCTGCCCCAGCCAGACTGGCTTGGCCCGTTCCCTCCCGAAGGCTCTTGAGAATTGCCTGCCTGGGGATCGCAGCCTTGTTCTCTTTAAATCCCCGTTTTCCTTGTGTTTTGTGGGTTTTGTTTTGTGTCGGGGGGGTATTCTGTGGGAACACTGCCTTGGGACTTCCCAGCAAGTGTCAAGTGCAGCCTCTTTGCTTTAAAGAAAAGAATTGGGTGAGAGCAGCGTGGTGAGAGGCTAGGCCTGAGACTGGGGTCGTTGGAATAGGACCAGGTCTCTTCCATGGGACTCAGTGAAATGGGGACAGACTGACCTTGCTCGTGGGGGCGGGGCTGGGGGGATGCCAGTCACACAGGACGGGGGTGTCTGGGCCCTCACGCTCAGGCTAGGCTCAGTGGGTGCTGGGATCTGAGTCGGCAACTCTGCTAAGATCTGGCCAGTGGCCAACACAGTAAAGTCCTGTCCCTGTCAGGGGGACCGCTCCCATGGCTCCCTTTCAGCCCCCCCAAAGCCGGCCGCGAACACCATCCTGAAAGTCATCTCCTGCTTCTGTTTCCAATTCCTGGGTCGGGGGTCCCAGGGCTGGCCCAAGAGGAACTTGGAGTAAGAAGAGCCACCTCAGGGACAGGATCTCTGACAGCTCGGTCTGCCAGGCCGACAGGGGCAAAGCCCAGACGAGTGGACGAGGAGGGGAGGGAACTCACTGGTCTCCGGGACGTGAGGCACCGGCCAACAGGCCAAGCTGCAAAGAGGAAGCTCCCGTCACTAGAGGTGCTCGGGAGGGGTGGTGCCAGGTGACAGTCAGGACGCAGCCACAACTGGTGAAATGCTGAGTGAAGAAACAAACAGCCCAACCCCACCGGCAGGCACCGGGGAGGAGGAGCGGCAGGAGCCAGGCTGGGAAGTGAGGCAGCCCAGGAACAGCCAGCTTCCTGACACCTGTCTCCCCATCAGTAAAACGGGAGCCATAAAGAGTTAAGAAGAGGTGGCTGGGCACTGACTAAGCTCCAGCTCCTTAGGGACCTTATTTCATTTCCTCCTCCTGGTGTTCCTCCACGTGGGGGCGCTTCTGACCATTATTTTACAGCCAGGAAGCCAACACCAGGGGTCCGGTAGCCCAGTAGCTTGCCCAGAGCCCCAGCGTGGGGAAGCAGCCCGCCCGCTCCAGCCCTCCTTGCCCTCCAGCCGCCTCCGGAAGGAGAGGGCATGGACGACGACACTGTCCCTGATGTCTTGCCTGGCACAGCAAGCATGGGTTCCCCTCCCTTCCATTCGCAAATTTCCAGGGTCCCCCAGTCTAAGGGGGTGGCCGTGCTCAGCTGGGGACCCGAGGCAGCCCTGGGCAGCGGGCAGCAGGACAGCTGTGGGGAGGGGCGCTGGGCCGTCGGTCCTGCCCCCTGGCGTCGAGCCCACTCTCCTTGCCTCCTCCCGCCGGGCTCCTCCGCAGACATCAACGAGTGCCTGGTCAACAACGGAGGCTGCGACCACTTCTGCCGCAACACCGTGGGCAGCTTCGAGTGCGGCTGCCGGAAGGGCTACAAGCTGCTGACCGACGAGCGGACGTGCCAAGGTGAGCCCCAGCGCTCAGCCCTCGTCCTCGCGCGGACAGCTCGGTCCCGGCCTCACACGGGCTCCTGGGAGGGGAGGCGAGTGCGGGGTGGGGCTTGTCCACCGACTGGGCGGGGCCCGAGGGGTGGGCGTGGCTTTTCTGTCCTGTGTTCTCGCCCTCCCTGCCTTCCCTGACCTTAATGACTCTAGGGGCCCTCAGAAGCCGTCCAGTCCAGCCTCTCCCTGTTACAAGTGCGAAACTGAGGCCCAGGGAGGGATCAGCACGCGTCTCAGGTGGCACAGTCAGTGTCCCATCCGCTGGTCCCGCCCCGCCCCTCCCGGTGGCCCGCAGGCCGCCTTCAGTGGCTTCAGACGTGCTGCCACCTGGTGGAAGGCGTAGCTCATGGCGGGCAGTGCTTCCTTAGGGTGCCTGGGCGCCGGCAAGGAGCGGGGATAGTGGGAGGAGAGATCTGGGCCGAAACCAAGAATCACAGCCCAGGACAAGTCCCGAAGACGTTCTGGATGCAGAGGGAGCCCGGGGAGGGGCGGTGGAGAGAGCGGTCAGGGAAGGCTCTGTGGGGCAGGGGCCGTGAGTGAAATGCTTGGAGGATGAATTGCCGTCTTCCAGGAGGAGCTGAGGTAAACCCTTCCAGGAAGGGGCGCCCTTGGGCTGAGGGAGTTTGAGGGACCACAGGAGCCCTGTGGGGCCTGATGAGGCCGTTGGGCAGGAGACAGCTTTGGGAAGACGAGCAGAGGGAGAGGCCAGGGTGTACTAGGGGTGGAGAAGGGCTCAGGGCCATCACTGTCACCCTGTTGCAGTTCAGTCATTTCATCTCCACGCCGTCCTAGGAGTCACAGGCTGCACGTGGTCAAATCTTGGCATGGAACTTGCAGCCTATGCATCTTAGTGCCGCTCAAAGGCTGGCCTGGGTCAGCGCAAGGCCCTGAGGGGCCAGGGAGGTGCTCCAGATGGCCTCGCCTCTGGTAAGGGAGGCCTCCGGGCCAGCCCACCCTGGGGTGACCACGTGACCTGAGCCAGTCACTCCCCTCCCTGGGCTCGGCCTCTGCATCCACCTCGGGCAGCCTGGCCTGTCTTCCTCTCAGGGCACCAGGGCCCCTTGGGAGCACGGCGGCTGACCGGGCCCTGATCAAGGCCCCTCTCATTTTGACCTTGTTGCTGTCTGCCTACGTGCTCTGTGGAGGGCTGAGGACGGGCCCTTGACCTTGCCTCCCGAGCTGCCCTGTGGGAGAGGCGGCTCTCGGCCAAGGAGGCGATGGCAGGACTCTGGGCTCCGGCTGAGCCTCTTCCACCCTGTCCTTGACTCTCTTCCAGGCCCTGGGGCTCGGCCCCGTGCCTGCTGCAGCACAGCCCCCGGGTCCCCAGCTCCGGCAAAGAGGGGTCTAAGCTTTGCTGCTTGGCCCTCAGGGCCCTAGGAACGGGGAGCCCAGGCACCCCCGGACCTCCGAGCACCCCATGTTCCCGGGGGTCTTTGCCTGGAGTGCCCTTGCCCACTCTCGCTCCCTCATCCCCGGTGTGAGGTCTCATGCTCATCCTTCCCGGTCTCACGCAGGGGCCACAGCACCGGAGATCTTCCCAGAACCCCCGCGGGGCTGCTTTGAGCACCCAGTGTGACTCCTTCCTCGTGCTGGCGTTGTTAGTGTACATCTGTAGTCACGGGAACAGGTGTATTCAAAGGAAATTCCAAATTCAGTGCCCACAGAGAGACAGGGCAGCGTCTGCCTTGCCCTCAGGATGCCCATCAAGCACCCCACGGGGACCACTTTCCCCAGAAATTATGGCCAGGACGAACTTGTCTCCTGTGAACACGTGGTTTGGGTCCTCCTTTCCAGTAACAAGCACTGTGTGACCGTCCCCCTTTCCCTTTTTACTCTGGCCGCCAAGGTGGTCAAATTCCACATACGCTTAAGGCCGCTTTGTTATTGCATATGGGGAGCACCCCACCACCACCACACCCCCTGTTCCATCTGTGCTGCTTTCCTTATTTTCTAAGAGACACCTGGGGTAATGGCAGAACACACTTCGGGCAGCACCCGAGAGGTCTATCTATTTTCATGTCCCAGTTCAGCCACTTCCGCAGGCAAGCCCTCTATTCCCTGCAGTTTTGGATTAAATACCTGCCCCAGCCGCACTGGAGTGTGTGTTGGGATGACAGAGCTTCGTCATAACCCCTCTGCTGAACGTGTCACTGCCTTTTCGGCCCCCAGGGAAGATGTGAGGTGGCTTCTGACCCAGAGGCACAGGGGAACGGAGGCGACACCAAATCGGGCAGTGACAAGAAGCCTGGCGTTTACCGCGGGTCAGCTGCGTGCTGAGGCTTGGGACCCAGGACTGTCCGTGCACACGTGTTTGTTGCGTGACTGAGTGCCAGGCCGTGCGGCCCAGCACACCTGGACCTGCCCCCCAACCTTGTCTCCCTGTGGCCTCGCAGACATCGACGAGTGCTCCTTCGAGCGGACCTGCGACCACGTCTGCATCAACTCCCCGGGCAGCTTCCAGTGCCTGTGTCACCGCGGCTACACGCTCTACGGGACAACCCACTGCGGAGGTCTGCAGCTCGCCCGCCAGGGCCACCTCCCCCCAGAGGCACGCGCCCGGCCGCACGGCCACCTACACTGCACCCCACACCCGACCCTGACCTTGACTCCCACGGGCCTGGGAGGGACTGGTGGGCAGAGGGGCTCAGCCAAGGGCAAGGCAGGCGGGGGGAGGGGGGAGCAGCAAGTGTCCCCTGGGTGCCGGGCCTCAGCCAGGCTGCTGGGGCAGGCCCGGAAACAGTTTCTGGGGAACCCCACTCCAGAAGGGAGGGCGTCTCCACAGAGACTCCCCAGAACAGCTCGTTCCAGTGCAAGGAGCTGACAGCAGAGAAGGGCAGAGTGTGGGGAGAATGGGGGTTCGGGAAGGAGGAGGGCTTGGGTCAAGGTAAGGAGGCGTGTCAGAAGTGTCGGCGAGTGCAAAGGCACTGAGGCAGAGGGTGCCCGGTGAGGGGGCTGGTGCCTGGCGGGAGGTGCGGACAGGGGGGCACAGGGCTTCGTGAGCCGCTGGGGGACTTGTGGTTTTATTCCCGGTGCGATGCGGAACCACAGGAGGGTTTAAGCCAGGACGTGACCTGGTCAAGTTCATGTAAGGAGGTCCCCGTGGCTGCTCCGTGTTTAGGAGAGCGGAACCCAGGGCACCGGTGGGGCCACGGCCCCAGTCCCGAGAGCTGCTGGAGTTCGGGCAGGGTGGGGAGGGATGTGAAGAGACGGAAGGCTCTAGATGTATTTGGGAGCCACGGATGACGGGACGTGGATAGGTATGGGCTTGGGGGGCGAAGGCAGGGGAGGCAAGAATGGCCCTGGGGTCCCCCACGTCTCTTCCTGTCCTGTGACCTGGGGGTAGCCACACTTCCGCTGCTGGGCAGCTGTGAAGGTCGGGTGGGCTCGAGCACAGCTGGTGCTGGAGGTAGGGGGTGTCTCCCCAAAACCTGGCACCTGCTGCTTCCCTGGGGCTGCTGCTCTCTGCGTGCAGGTCTTTGGCCCAAAAGAAGGCAGGGCCTCAGGGGGCGCTCGCTTCCGTTGTGCGGGCAGGCGGGCGGGAAAGGCACGTCCGAAGTCTTGGAGGGAGATAAGGCCTCAGGCCGTGGGACCCCTACAAGTGGTCCCCTACCCTCAAGACCTGACTGCAGCTCTGCCTTTTGCCACTTCCTTGCCCTCTGCCACATCTGGGCACAGCTGTTCAAGTTCAGCAACCCCTAGGTTCCTGGGGGAGGGATGTGGGTTGGATCTGTGAGAGCCCTGTGTGTGTGTCAGCTCACGCGTGTGTCACGTGTGGTCACGTGTGTGCATCCAGTGACAGTATCAGGCTGGGGTCAGGGTCAGGGGATTCCCTGCTCCCCATCCTGGTGGTCCTGCCATGCCAGCCCGGAGGGTGTGGCCTCTGCTGGCCCGTCCAGCGCCCCCCCCCCCACCGCCCTCACTCCCGCCTCTGCTTCCAGATGTGGACGAATGCAGCATGAACAACGGGAGCTGCGACCAGGGCTGCGTCAACACCAAGGGCAGCTACGAATGCGTCTGCCCCCCGGGGAGGCGCCTCCACTGGAACCAGAAGGACTGTGTGGGTGAGTGCCCTGGGGCGAGGGGACCCCCGGAAGGGCTGGGGCACCAGCTCCTCTCCTTCCTCCCAGTGCCTGGCCAGAAAGGGCCGGCAGGAATGAGGGCCTAGGAAGGAGAGGGGTACGGGAGAGCTCGCTTGGTGTCGGCACAGAAACGGATTTGCGGGGGTGGGAGTCTGGGGATCGGAGTGCGCAGCCAGGGCTGTGGGCGCAGGAGGAGCTGGCACGCGGAGTGGAGTGTGGAGGCCTCGGTTGTCCCAGCTGCTCTTGTCCTGCCAAGGACGCTGGTGGGAGAGGGGAGGTGGGTACACTGGTGCAGCAGTACCAGAGCTTGGACTGGGGAGAACTGGGTGTAGGGTCCAAGGTCCGGCTGGAGGGCCTCCTGGAGAGCGCGCGGTCTTGCGCCCTCTGCTGGCGAGCTCTGGCACTTGGGGCACCTCTAGGCTGAAGGCTGGGCAGTCCCCTAAACACATGCTGACTACCTTGCCGTGTGCGGGCCTGTGTGTGCTGGGGCTGTGTCCCCGAAACGGCTCTCGGGTCCTTGCCCTGCCATGCTCTAACGTCCCCAGGGCCACCAGAGGTGAGCCTTTTAAATCCAAGACTTCATTCTTCTCGGCTCAGAAGCCTCCAGAGAGTCCTCTTGATGGAGAAGCAAAGCCAGAGTTTCCGGACGGCCCAGCGGCTGCTCCCCCTGACCTGATGGCCCTCCCCCCAAGTGCACCCCATGTCAGCCTCCCTGACCTCACAGGTGTGGTCCCCCGGGCTCAGCAAGAGCCACGCAAGGCTCCTCTCTCAGTCTGGAGAACCCACCTCTCCCTGCAGAGGTCTGCTCAGCGCGGGGGGGACCTTGCTGACCGCAGACCCGAAGCAGCCTGCCCCCTCTGCACTCCCTCAGCAGCCCCCTGCCCCACTCAGCAGCCCCCCACCCCTCCCATCGTTCCTCACACCACGAGGCATTCTACATGCATCACAGACTCCTGCAGGGGTTGTCACTGTGTCCTCGCTGAACACACGCTCTGCACACCTGACCAGGTATTTTTGTTCCCTGATGCACCCCCAGCGGGGAGAACAGGGCCTAGCACGAAGCGTTTGTTGAATGAGTGAACGAGAGTATCGAAGGATGGATACCATCGCTCAGTACCTGAAATCAAACCGCTGAATTTATTGCTATGTGATAAATTCATTATGATTTATTACTCAGTTCAGGCAGCATCTTCTTGAGCAGAGCAAACTGCTGGTCTTGTCTAGAGTTTGGGAGGAGCGTGTCCAGGGTTGTGTTGGTTCGGGACAGGGTGGGCCAAAGTCAGTTTAGGAGCAAGCTTTGCAGGGCACCGAGGGACATCAGCTGGACACCCACCTTAGTAGCCTGATCGCTGCGCGAACCGGCCACCAGCTGGCCGACTTTCCAAGCCCAGGGCTGTCATCGGTTGAATGGCTTTCCAAGGTATGTCCGCTGACTGTTCGGGTTGTGTGAGGCCTGGTGTTTCCTCATGACCAGAGCCGTGGGCTGCAGGCTCTCTCTAAGGATTCGGGGACGTGTTTTGTTTTTAATTCTCAGTCTCCTTTTGGGCCATCCCTCCTCAGCCAGAGCTGCAGGAGAAGCCACGAGGGCTTGTCCAGGTCTTCACCGGCACCCCCAAACTAGCCTCCATGAAGAGTTTGTGGTGGAGGCCTGCCCCTGGAGTCACCGTCAGGGCGGTTTTATCCCATTTTTGTCTCTAAGCCATGTGCCAGGACTGTGACCACACAAAAGCAGCTGGTACTCAGGACAGCAGATGTGAAATGATGGGACAGACAAGTGTGACTGAAGGTACCACTTGAAGGTACCGGGAGCCCATCTAGACCCATGATTTAGGTGTCCCCAGGGCTGACCAGAAGAACCGGCCACCGGCTCCTTGCGTGCACAGCACTCAGTGGCCCTCTCGTGTAGCCTCTGCTGTGGATCCAGTTTCAAGACAAAGTGCTGGCAGAGGCACAGACTCCCCCGGAGAAAAGCCGAGGTCATCCTGTCACCCGTGGCTACTCGCCCTCGGTGGTCAGGCTGCTTCGTCCTGCCCCCGTGCCCTGCCCTAGGCGGTGCCATTCCGTATGTCGGCCAGAGTGAGGGGTGCATTTTGGATAACCCCTGGCACTGTCCCAACCCCTTGGCTGGAGTCGGAAGCGTCCGCTGTCCCCAGAAAGTGATTGACTTCTGCTGCTTTGCAAGGTTCACCGAGGGTCCTGGGGAGTCATTCACGCGGAACCGTCCCAGGGCCCCGCACGGCAGTTGGCGGGGGTCCGCGGGGGCGGTATCGTCTGTGGGTGTGGTCGTGACAGTCAGTCAAATGCAAGACAGCTGCATCCACCTCTCCCAGGACACTTTCCTCCTTTTTTAGGGACTGTCTGCCAAGAGAATCATAATTAGGCTCGGGTGACATACTGGAGACAGCCGTTTTAGAGTTAGGGTGGTGCTCATCACTGGTAAAGCCCAGGTCTAGGTGAGTGAGTATTTGCAGGGGAAACATGCTAGCGTAAATCAGAAATGTAGAACCTTAAATGCATAAGGCGGGGGAACGTGGCCGAAAGAATAAAGCTCAGAGGTGTGCAAAGAAGGGTATGGAGACCAGTGGTTGCAAACCTCTAGGAAAATGTATCCCAGTGGTTTCAGACACAGGCGCTCTACCCTGTGTAGTCCTCGGCCGGTTCTGAGCACCTTGAGTTAACAGTCCATTTCTGTGAACTCCGCTTGTGAAGGTTCTCTAAAGAACCTTGGTTTAAGGCCTCCGAGTGGTGACTTGCCAGTAAATTCCGAAATATTTGTTTTTCAAAAAAAAATTAGGGGTAAGAAAAGACTAAAATTTCTATGTAATTTGTGAATAAGTCACCCAGTAAAATGTGTCTGCATGTTACTAAATAAATAAGTTGGACTGTCCCAAATAAGGAACACAAAATCTAATGATATTTTGGCTCCTCCTAGTGCTGTTATTTTTTTTCAATGAAACACTGTTTTGATTCATCCAGAAAGCAAACATCCTATCACTTTTGCATATTTGTAACCCCGTGAAGTCCCCTAGGGCTTGGCTCCAGTCCATGTCCCATCTTCACACTTTATCCAGGACTCTGAAGGTCACCGCCACACCTGAAAAGGCCATTTCCTCTGCCATCTGGAAAGGCTCCCGACCAACGCTGTCTGATGTCACAGCCAGTTTGTCCCTACGGGATGGGTTGTCTTAGGGAGGACGTTAGCGGACATCCGAGGGAGGTGGTCTGGTGACGCCAGGAGGCCGTCCCGGCTTCCCCAGCGAACACCCGCACGGCCTTACAGTGAGCGTCCCGGCTCCTATACAGAGGAGGGAAGAAGCGCAGCAGAGCGCATGCGCGATGGAACGCCGGCGCCCCACTGTCCTCGGACGTACTTGCCGAGAACTTGGGTCAGCGCAGCCTGTTCAGCGAGGCGATCTGCGAAACACTTCCTCTCTTTCCACCTGCCCCACTGTGGGCCTCTGCGCTCCAGTTACGGGCGGTGAACCTCTCTGCTTCCAAAGCGTCCCAGAGTTGATGCTTCCGCGCGTGCGTGGTGACCCTTTAACAGTCGGCAGTTGTACACGCTCGCTCGAGAGGGCCGCGGGTCCGGCCCTAGGGCTAGTGGGTCCCGAGGGCCGGATCCTAGCCCGGGTGATTCCTGCATGCCCATTTTGGTCCTATCGCTCTTCCTTTTGTTTTTTGTTTTTATTAACAGCTTTTTTTTTTTTTCTTTTTGAGATAGAATTCACATACCAGGCCCATCACCCATTTAGTGTACAGTTCAATAGGGTTTCATATCATTTCAGGGCTGTGCAACCACAATCTGTTGTAGAGCGTTTTCACGGCTCCCCAAAGATACCTGCTGTCCGGGGCACTCACTCCCCATCTCCCCTCCAGCCCCTCCCCCGCCCAGGGCAACCACAGCCTCCTTTTGCCTTTTATGAATTCACCTATTCTGGACATTTCACAAGTGGAATGCAGTATGTGGCCTTTTGTTTTTTGCGGTTTGTGGGGTTTTTTAATAGTCAACATGCATATGCTCTTTTTTCCCCCTTTTTTAAAAAAATCGAAGTATGGTTGATTTAAATGGCCTCTTGTGACTGGCTGATTTCGTTTAGCTCAATGTTTTCAAGGCTCATCCACATCGCAGCGTGTGTCTGTGCTTCATCCTTCTTTATTGCCGAGTTATATTCCACCGTAGGAGTTTGTCTGCCTGTTCGTCTGTCCGTGGACATCTGCATGTTCCTGCTTTTGGCTGTTACAAATAACGGCGTGCGTACATTCATGTACGCGGTCTGGGCAGACATCTTTTAATTTCTCTTGGGTGTATTTCTGGGCCGTATGGTAACTCTCTGTTTCAGTTTTGAGGAGTTGCCGGGCTGTTTTCCAACTGGCTCTACATCATTTTACGTTTCCTCCAGCAGTGTGGAAGGGTTCCGGTTCTTCCACCTCCTCCCCAGCATTTGTTTTTATCTGACTTTTTGATTATAGCTCATCTTAGTGGGTATAAAATGGTACCCCGTTGTGGTTTTCATTTGTATGTCCCTGGTGGCTGATGATGTTGACCCTCTTTCGATGTGTTTGTTGTCCATTTGCTTCCTTTCTTTGGAGAAATGTCTATTCAGGTCCTTTGCCCATTTTTTAATTGAGCGATTTGTCTTCATTATTCAGGCGTAAGAGTTCTTTTTATGTTCTAGATGCAAGTCCTTTATTCGATACAGGATTTGCAAAGATTTTCTCTTACTCCGTGGGTTGTCTTTTCACTTTCCTTTTTTTTTTTTTTGTCTTTATGCCTTTTCTAGGGCCGCACTTGCGGCATATGGAGGTTCCCAGGCTAGGGTTCTAACAGGAGTGTAGCCGCCAGTCTACACTACAGCCACAGCAACGCGGGATCCGAGCCCCGTCTGTGACCTACACCCCAGCTCACGGCAACGCTGCATCCTTAACCCAATGAGCGAGGCCAGGGATCAAACCTGCAACCTCACGGTTCCTAGTCAGATTCCTTAACCACTGAGCCACGACAGGAACTCCTCTTTTCACTTTCTTGATAGTGTCTTTTACAGCATAAAAGTTTGTAATTTTCGTAGAGTTCGGTTTATCTCTTTTTCCCTTGGAACGACTGTGTTTTGGGGATCACTTCTTAGAAATTGTTCCTTGCATATTCCAAGTTCATAGCGATTACACCTGTTTTCTTCTGAGCTTCATGATCTTAGTTCTTACATTTAGGCTTTTAATTCATTTTGAATTAATTTTATAATTTTATATGGTATGACTTAGAGATCCACCTTCATTCTTTTGCATGTGGTTCTGCAGGTGTCACAGCATCTGTTTGCTGCAAAGACCATTTTTTGTTCCCCTGGACTTGTCTTGGCATATCCTCTTGAGATCAGTGCATGGGTTTGTTTCCAGACGCAGTTCTGTCCCACTGACCTGTTTGTTTTTTGTCCTCTTGCATGTACCCCACTCTTTTTTCTTTTTTTTTAGGGCCGCACTCGCAGCATATGGAGGTTCCCAGGCTAGGGGTCTAATCGGAGCTACAGCTGCCGGCCTTCGCCACAGCTCACAGCAACGCGGAATCGGAGCTATGTCTGTGACCTACACAACAACACCGGATCCTTAACCCACTGAGTGAGGCAGGGATCGAACCTGCAACCTCATGGATGCCAGTCAGATTCGTTAACCCCTGAGCCACGAAGGGAACTCCTGCCCCACTGTCTTGATTACTGTAGCTTTACAGTAAGTTTTTAAATCATAAAACATGAGTCCTCCTACTTTGTTTTTTATGTTCAAGATTGATCTGGCTATCCTTGAACTTTCTTTGAACTTCCATATGAATTTAAAAGCTCTTGATCTTTTTTTTTTTTTTGTCTTTTTGCCTTTTATCTAGAGCCGCACCTGCGGCATACGGAGGTTCCCAGGCTAGGGGTCTAACAGGAGCTGTAGCTGCCGGCCTTCGCCACAGCCACAGCAATGCGGGATCTGAGCCACGTCTGCAACCTACACCACCGAATCCTTAACCCACTGAGCAAGGCCAGGGATCGAACCCGCAACCTCATGGTTCTTAGTCGGATTCGTTAACCACTGAGCCACAAAGGGAACTCCAAAAGCTCTTGATCTTTAAGATAAGCCCCACTCACAAGCAATATTAAGTTGGGAATTGGGGTGGAGTATCCAAAAGATCTGTCCTAAACGTGGACGCCTCGGAAGTGCAGACACACCGAGCCAGGCCTGTCCCCCAGGAAGGGGAGGAGAATTGCTCGGCAGTAAGACGAGAAGGAGGAGGAAGCACCCACACACATCGTCACTTCGCTGACAAGCCAAAGAGGCCCTGGGTGTTTTCAGTTCTCCGGGGGGATCGCACTGCGTGTGCTGCCCTCCTACTGAAGGTGGTTCTAGTACAAGATCTGAAGTGTTTCAGCTACTCGAGCAAAGGCTGCGATTGCCCTGAGGCAAGGAGGACAGGCCTCGGTCACGGATGGTCCCTGTGTTGTTGAGTTCGTCCTCTGAGAGCCAGGCCTAACCTTTGCGTGTTGACGCGCACGCGCGTGCACACACACACACACACACACACACACACACACAAAGTTTATGACAGTCTGGGAAGACGATCTGAACACCTCCTGGGCTCTGCGCCAGTTGTTTTTCTAATGTTCTGGAAGCTTTGCCCCAGGGATTCTGTTTTTCCATCACACAGAAAAGAAGCATGTGAAGGCTCCCATCAGCTGTAAGTTAAATCCTGTGTGGGAGAATTTTCTCAGACTTCTACAAATAACCTCGGAGGTCCCGTTGTGGCTCAGCAGGTTGAGAACCCGATGTAGTGTCCATGAGGATGCAGGTTCGGTCCCTGGTCGCACTCAGGGGGTTAAGGATCCAGTGTTGCTGTGGCATAGGCCGGCAGTTGCAACTCCAATTCAACCCCTAGCCCAAGAACTTCCATATGCCACAGGTGAGGCCCTAAAGAGAAAAAAAAATTTTTTTAATTAAAATAAAAAGTAATAATAATGTCTTGGAATTCCCCGGGGGCTCAGGTGTTAAGGACCCAACGCTGTCACTGCTGTGGCACAGATTCCGTTCCTGAACAAAACATCTACATGCCGTGGGCCTGGCCGAAAAATAGGAATAAAACTAACTTCTTAGGTAGATTTCAGCTGGCAGCTCCATTTGCAGAACGGGGCCCTCCCCACTCGGCGTGCAGGGCGTTAACCTAGAGAGGGAGGCTCGTCTTCTGATAAAGAACCCAAAGAGCACTCAGAGCCTGGGACCTGGGAAAGAATGTTAGAAAGTCCCACGACTCAAGTGGATTTAATAAACGAAAGCAAATTGAATTCATGTCCCCTCAAGCCCTTCTTCCCTGTCCATTTTCAAAGGTGCCTCTTCTTATCTTTCATATTCTCTCACAACTGAACTTTTAATTTAAGGCACATGTGCATTTTTTCCTTTTTTTTCCCCCTATTGCCGATCAGTTTGGCTTCCCGCTTGCTTTTCAGGCGACTTTAAACTTTTCTCAAGGGCCCCACTGTTCTGCGGTGGTGGGATTCCCAGCATCCACGGCGGAGTCTGCGATTTCACCCCGCAGCCTGCTCCCGCCCACGGGACTGGGGGTCAGAGCCACAGGAGCTCCGAACTCGCTGCGCAGGCGTAGCCCCAGGGCCCGTCCGCCTGGAGGGTGCTGCGCAGGCAGGGGATCTGCATCACAGCAGCACCCAGCTTGGGAAACACCGCTTTTGTGGTGGACGGGCGCCAACCTGCGCTTGTCTGGGGCGGGGAGAGTTACCCTATCGCTAGAAGCTGCTCTCTGTAAACACAGCCTAAGTGGCCCCGGGACACGATCCGTCAGTGCTTCGTGCCCTGCGAGTCCGGACGAAGAAAGGAGGGCGTGCACGGGGCCAGGGCCGTCTGCCCCTCCCAGCGGGGCCGCCCTGTGCACAAGAAAGCCGTGTCGCCCGTCCGTAGTTGTTGACAGGCCTTTCGAGAAAGTTAAGAGCAAGTACAGGGACCTCCTGAGGGCCGATGTTTCCCTTGGTGGTTGTGGATGGTTGCCTGCCTGCCTTCCTTCCTTCTTTCCCTTTTCCGAGTCTAGCATGCACAAGTTCCCAGGCCAGGGATTGAATTTGCGCCACAGCAGCAACAATGCCAGATCCATAACCCATTGAGCCACCAGGAAACTCCCTTTTTTTTTTTTTTTTATCCTTCTATTTCCTACCCAGTGAGAACACTGGTCCTTACAGCGGCACTTTTGGCATGTGTTATCACTTTTGGCATGTGTTCTTGTTCATAGTTTCTTGATTCTTTGGGAACAAAGGACTTTGGGTCGTGTGTTTATTTGGGGGCCAGATGTTTTATCTGGAGGGCCATGAGCTTGTTTCTGTTTCTAGATTATTTACTCTCTAAGACCCCCTGAACATGCCCAGCCACATGTGGACCGTCGTCCAGCCTGGCAGTTCTCCCCTCCACTCACGGTTCCAGCCGAGTCCACCATCCCAGCCTATTCACTGGGGCAACTCCACTTTTGAGGACAGACTCAGAGCACGATGCTCAGAGTCATTGATCAAGTAGATGGTTCTATAAGATCAGCTCTGATGTCTGCCTTGACTTTGGAACTGTCAGTCTTTTCCTAAGAGTCTGGGGAATTTTTTTAATCCTTCAAAAGATGAATAAATGCACCAGAAACTCTGAAGCTGGGTTTGGGACCTCCTCAGACACCTAATGTGCCCGGGTCTGCCCTAGAGCGGGGTTCTCAGAGACCCTCCCAGGCTTAGAGGTCAGTCACTGCCAAGAAGCCCATGTCCATTTTCAGCCACTCCTGTCCCCCGATGGTTGTGGACACCTGCTCTGGAGGACCCAGTCCTGCCCTCGGGTCTGGGCCTGGGGTGTGAACCCTCTCACGGACAGCCTGGACGGGTGTCGGGTGAGGGAGGGGACAAGCCAGCTCTTTAGGACCAGCGTCCCCCCCACATCCAAATGAAGGTGGACCCCACCATCTCCCAGCCCCCAGCCGCCAAGACGGTCCGGCCAGAGATCCTGTTGGTCCCCAGTCAGGAGCCCTGCCGGCTCCAGAAAGCACACCCCCCGCCCCGGCCCCTGAAGCCTCTCTTGTGTCTTCCTTCTCCTCAGAGACGAGCAGGTGCCTCTCCCGGGCCCAGGCCTCACCCCAGGCCCAGCTGTCGTGCAGCAAGGCGGGCGGAGCGGACATCTGCTCCCTCTCCTGCGCCGCCCACACGCTCTTCGTGCCAGGTAGCCCGAGGCCGTGCCCGGATGGCTGCGCGGGCGGGGGGTGCTCCCTGGATCCGGCCCTGCTCCCCGCTGCTCTCCGGGAAGGGATCCCGCCCGCAACCCTGGTCACTGGGCGATCCTGGGCCGCTGTCTGGCTCCGCGCCGGCCGCAGTGTCCTTCTTAAAAGTGCAGCAGACTCATCCCGCCCAGCCACTCCGCCCAAGGTCGTGCAGAACCATCCTGACCTTCTTCTTACTCGGGGGCCCCTCTGAGGCCCCAGGATCCGGGGTGCTGGGAGGGAGAGGCACCTGGGCCCATCTCACCACTGGCCTCTCCGCAGACTCAGACAACGGCTACAGCCTGAGCTGCGGGGTCCCGAGCCTCCAGGGCAAGTCGCCACAGAAGCGCAACGGCACCAGCTCCAGCACCGGGCCCAGCTGCTCAGGTAGTCAGTCCCTGGCCAGTCCACGCCACCCACACCCGCATGCACCCTTGACTTTGCGTCCAGCACCAAGTCCGGGATGGTGCGAGGGCATGGCCCAGGGAAGAGCCCCGGCCTGGGGCCTGCCCGCTATGGTGTGGGTGCTGGGGAGCCGGAGCAGGGCCAGGACCTAGAGCCAGCAGGCTGCAGGCTGAGCCCCAGGCCAGGAGCAAAGAACCACGGAAGGGCCCCCCAGCTCCGAGGCTCTGGGCCACTGCTCTGGAGTCGTTTAGTGACCCTAACGCACCGTGAGTCTTTGGAGTCGGGTTCAGTTTCAGTGCAGCGGGTCACACCTGCCGTGGCCGTGAGGTTGTAACAGCGTCTGAGTCAGAGCTGCCCCGGAAGGCCCCGCCCCAGAAGCACTGGAGGCCTGACAGCCTGGGCGCTTTGGGACTGCCTGGGCCGGTCCCGGTCAGCACAGCACAGCCAGCTCCCCTGCCAGCACTTTTCCTACTAGGGTGCTGGAGCCGGTCATCTGTTCCCTGCTCACTAAGCATCTGTGATGATAGGATTCGTGAAAGGCTGGGATCTGCTGTTTGAAGGAGTCCGCAGCCCTGAGCGTCGTGTTATTTGACATGGCTTTCCCTTCCTCGCATCCCTCTCACTCGGGCTCTGCCCCCTTTCCTGAAAGCACGAGCCACTGGACTGGCTCTGGTGACGGGGAAGGAGGCGGGAGGCCGCCTTTCCGCCTCCACGGAAGACCTCTGGCTGGGTGGCCCCAGGCTTGACCTTGACCCCGCTGTCCACACTTTCACCTTTTTCAGGGAGAGAAAAGGAAGCAGAGGTCCCCCCGCAGCCCCTCACCCTCAGGCACACCCTCCGCAGCCCCCGGCCCCCCACCTCCCTGCCCACAGGAGAGGCCACCACCTGGAGGGGTTTGGGCTTTCCCCAGGTGCCCCCGCCACCCTCATCCGGCAGAAGGCCCGCTTCAAGATCCGAGACGCCAAGTGCCACCTCCGGCCCCGAAGCCGGGAGCCAGCAAAGGAGGCCCTGAGGCAGCTGCTGCTGGGTGAGTGGGCCACCCTGGTGCCGCCCACACGGGGCGGTGGGAGGTCCCCGTGCCTGGGGGCTGGGAGCTCCGGGCCCAGCGGGGACTGGGTTTCCAAGGGTGGGGCCTCTCTCCCTCCCCCACCCATGGTCCCTGAGCCCGAGGAGCCATGCCGGGTACGCTGTAGACACAGTGCTGTCCCGGGGGGAGTAGCTGGCTTTGAGTGGAAGACGAGTCCCCCAGCAGCCCGGGGGCCGTTGTCCCTGCCTCACCCTGGCCATGCCCGTGGTGGCTCGCAGGGCTCGCTCAGAGGCTCTTTGGTGAGTGAGGGTGGCCCAGGAGGTTGCTCCAGGCTGGGCGAAGGGCACAGGGAAAGCTGGGCGAGCAGGGCCAGGGGGAGAGCCTCCGAGCCCTGCGTCCGGGAAGATTCCTGAACCCCTTAGAGGGTCCTGCTCAAATCTGGCAAAGGCGGGCCCTTGGCAGGCCTGACCAGGGCTGAGCCACCCAGAGCCGGAGCTGCACAGCTTCACCAAGGACGGTGCACCAGGGGCCTCAGTGCAGTGGCGTCAGGGGCTCAGCAGGGCTGGCGCAGGCCCCGGCTCGGCCGCCAGCCCCTCGCAAGACCCGGGCCTTGTCCGGCCTGTTTCCCCATCTGCACGTGGACTCTTGGGCGAAGTGGGCCCTTGCCGATGGGGGTCTGTGTGCAGGGCGAGCTGGGCGCTTGCCCATGGGGTCTGTGTGCAGGGCGAGGTGACCCCCTCCCCGCCCCGGCAGCTTGTGCCACAGCAGTCCCTTCCTTGTTCAGAAAACTGCCACGTGACCTTTGTGACCCTCAAGTGTGACTCCTCCAAGAAGAGGCGCCGTGGCCGGAAGTCCCCGTCCAAGGAAGTAACCCACATCACAGCGGAGTTCGAGGTTGAGACAAAGATGGAGGAGGCCTCAGGTGGGTGGGGGGTCTGTCCCCGAGGGGACAGCGGCTGAGCGGGCTGGCGGGGGTCTGCTCGCCGCAGCTACTAGAGGTGGAGGCCAGCCAGGCAAGCGGGCAGACTGGCAGGGGTCAGTGCCCAAGCCGTGACACAGCTGCCGGGGGAGCTCCCTGGTGTTCTGGTGGTTAGGACTCAGCACTTTCACTGCTGTGACCCGGGTTCAAGCCCTGGTCTGGGAACGGAACATCAAACCGTGGCCTAAAAATTTTAAGCAAACAAACAAAAACCCGAGCTGCCCAGCCCAGGATGGAAGAGGACACACGGGGGCCGCAAGAAGAGCAGGGCCAGGGCCCACAGTGACAGCTTCCGCTTCCCCCCCCCCCCGCGCCTGCCCTCACTGCGGCCGGGAAGCACTCATGCCTACAGCCTCCCCAGGGCGGCTGAGCCAGGCACCTGTCTTTCTCAGGCTCCAGGAGGAGCTTATGGAATCTTGGCCTGTGTTTCTTTTTTCTTTTTTGTCTTTTCAGGGCCGCACTTGCGGCATATGGAGGTTCCTAGGCCAGGGGTCTAACAGGAGCTGTAGCTGCCCGCCTATACCACAACCACAGCAACTCAGGATCTGAGCCGCGTCTGCAACCTACACCATAGCTCACGGCAACGCCGGATCCTTAACCCACTGAGCAAAGCCAAGGATTGAACCTGTGTCCTCATGGATGCTGGTCATTCATTTCTGCTGTGCCACGACGGGAACTCCTGGCCTGTGTCTGTCTCATACCAGCACTCCACTCCAGGCTGTGAGCGAGTGTTGAGTTGCTGCAGAGTAGCCGAGACCTGGCTGCACATGTGCGCTGTGGCCCGGCCCTGGACTCTGGAAAGAGGGGGCAGACCCTAGTCCCGGCCCTGGCAGCGCTCCCAGCCACGGGGAGGCAGCTCCACACAAACTCCCCAGGACCGACGGAGGTGCTGGACGGAGGGCTTATGAGAACGAGCAGGGCGCAGCGCTGGGGCTCTCCCTGTGAGCGAGGCCCAGGAATCTTCCCAGAAGAGGCCCCATTGGAACTGGGCTTGAAATTCAAGTCCACCAGGTGGAACCAAGGGCAAGGAATTCTTTGCAACAGAATATGTAAAGGCACCGAGGTCAGAGGAAGCAGGATGCAGGAAGCAACAAGGAGGAGTTCCCGTTGTGGCTCAGCAGGTTAGGAACCCGACTAGTATCCATGAGGACGCAGGTTCGATCCTTGGGTTCGCTCAGTGGCTTAAGGATCCGTGTTGCCATGAGCTGTGGTGTAGGTCACAGATGCAGCTTGGTTCTGGTGTTGCTGTGGCTGTGGCAAAGGCAGGCAGCTGCAGCTCTGATTCAACCCCTAGTAGGAACTTTCACATGCTGCAGATGAAGAAAAAAAAAAAAAAAACAGCGAGGAGGGCAGGGCGGCTGGAAAGCAGAGCTCACAGTGAGTGTCAGGGTGCCGGGGGTCAGGGCTGGCACGGCTGGCAGGGCTGGACCATGAGGGGCCTTGGACTCAAGACCAGAGAGCTGGATCTTATCTTGGAGACAGCGCAGCCTCAAGGGTGTTTGAGCGGCAGGGAGGGGCACCCATTGGTGAGTCGTGCCCTGGGCAGGGCTGTGTTGCAGTGGCAGAGGCCTGCTTTCTACTCAGATCTGCTGTGTGGCCTCCAGCAGCTCATAGCTCTCGGACCTGCAGCCTGCCCCTCTGGCAGATACGTGCAACCACCTGCCTCGGCCCCGGGCGGCTGGGAGGCCCGGCCGGCACAGCGCCTGGCCGAGGGAGCCTGGAGGGGGGAGGCTGCCCCTGGGGCGTGCGAGTTACGGTCTTGCCACCCCAGCAGACACCTGCGAGGCCGACTGCGCGCGGAAGCGAGCGGAGCAGAGCCTGCAGGCTGCCATCAAGACTCTGCGCAAGTCCATCGGCCGGCAGCAGTTCTCCATCCAAGTCGCAGGCACCGAGTACGAGATGGCCCAGCGGCCGGCCAGGGCCCTAGAGAGCCCGGGGACGTGCAGCACCGGCCAGGTGCTGCAGGACAGCAAATGCGGTGAGTCCCTGCCCACAGCCACTCGGGGTCGCTCTGCAGACTTGCTCTGTCCTTCCTTCTGCGTGTGGCCCAGGTGAACAGCCCACTGGGGCAGACAGACCTGGCGGTGGGTGCGGGGAGACCTGGGGCCTGCGGAGAAGCTGTCACTCTCAGATGCGTGTCACTTAAAGAGCACTCCACTGGTGCCAGCCTTGGGTAGGACTCTCACCCGTCAAACCTGTGGCCCTCCACGGTCCTGAGAAGGGGCGGGACAGGGATGGCCCAGGCCAGCAAGGCCACAGCGAGGGCGTGAAGGGCGTGGGGGCCAGTCTGTGTGGCAGAAAATGCTTTCCAGAGATGGCGCGTGGGAGCTGAGAGCAGAGTGAAGGTCACATGAGGCCAGGAGCACCCAGGGGTGCGATGGCAACTGCAGGCAGCAGGGGAGGCCACAGCCAGGGCCGTGGGCAGGGCGGCCGGCCAGGTCCTGGTGAATGAGGCTGGGGACCTGACCAGCGCCCCAAGACTGGCCCGTCGAGAGGTGGTCTGTTTAGAGACAGCCCGGGGGCTGATGCTAACAAGGTCCTCGTCCTAATGGGGTTGACGGTGACATGGAAAGAAGGCAGGCAGCCAGCGAGTGACCCGCCGAGTGGCAGGATGAGGGGCTGGCCACCTTGGTGCCACTCAGCGTGGTGGGAACCACTGGACCTCGGTGACCCGGAGCAGCCCCATCCGCCCTCCCTCCTGGGCCCAGCGGAGGGGGACCAAGCCAGAGATGGCGGGGCCTGGGCCAGGTGGCAGCAGGAGAGGCAGACGAGGAGGGCGATGGAGCCACCTCGGAGAGGGACTGGGGGCGAAGGGTGCTTCGAGGACAAGTCCAAGGGTTAGGGCCGCTTGGGCAGCGGTGGCATCGTTTTCTGATCTGAGAGAAACTTGGGGCAGAGGGTTGGTGGAGGTGAGGGGCTCCACTTGTCCGTGTTAGCTTAGGTCATCCACGTGAAGGTGTCCGCTAAGGGGCTGGAGCCTCAAACCTGCAGCACAAAGCCCAGCCTGGGCCGGAGAAACAAACCGGGAGCCACTGGAGAGGGGCGGGGTTTAGGAGTGTGGGTTTAGGGCCGGGGAATGTGACAGACTTGGCACTGTCGTCCTTTTATTTTTGATAACTTATTTTGAAACCACTTCAAACTTCCCAAAACACCACCAGACAGAACAGAGAGCTCCCACGTCTTCTTCATCCAGATGCCCCCGGTGTGGACGTTTCACAGCCTTGCTCTAGCATGCTTTCCCACGTGTGTGCGTGCAGGGCGTGCTGGTGTAGCCTCGACCCCACCACGCAGTCCAGCCTCCCCGTCAGACCTCACCAACCCTTCCAGCCGCGTTCCTCTCCTCCCCAAGAACGCGTGTTACGTCTCGTGGTCATGTCTCTTCAGATTCCTTCACTGGGAGCAGTTCCTCACTCTTTCCCTGCCGCTCCGGCCCTTGGCCGTCCCTCAGTTCTGTAGTGACCCTGGCTTGCTGTGTCTGACGTTTCCTGATGAGCACACTCAGGGCCTGCCCGCCTTCTTGGCTGGAAAAAAATTTGCGCTCACGTCTGCTCTCCAGCGCCCCCGCAGGAGGCACGGGGTATTGACACGGCCCACCCCTGGTCCCTCCACCTACATTCACCGTTTTCCCTCTGCGACTGAGCAGGATTTGGTGGGGATGTGTGTTGAATTCACACCGACATCCTGCTGCTCATCAAACGCCCACCCACTGACAGTCGCCAAATTAGCCACATCCCCTGTTGTTGCCCAGCAGGTTCTCTGTTTCTGTCATCGCTTCTGCAGTTATTGGCGTCCCAGGACATGAAAGCACTTCCCCGCTCCTGCATGTAGGTGTGGATGTGGGGGTGTGCGTGCATTTACGTCAGTGTGGACTCACAGGTTCCTCGCTGGGCCGGAATCTGTTCCCAGCACTACGTAACCCAGTGCTTGGATCGTCACCGGCCTAGCCAGCGGCACCCCATCTGTCCATTTCATCCGCCGCCATCACCCGCGGGGCCAACGAGACTTACTGGCTGGCACCAAAGGTGTTTCAGACTCAACTTGCACTTTCCCTGCTGCAGCGCTTAGAAACAGTCGCATTTCTAAGACCCTTGGTTCCTTTCAGAGGAGGGGGATATGTAGAAACCAACGGTACCCTGAGGTACTCACTTCTCCTGGAGTGTCGTTGCTCCTAGGCCTTCTCATTGGCCAGAACTGGACAGTATAGATGCGCATACACACACACACACACACACACACACACACACACACACACACACACCCGTGCCTGTACCATTTCTGTAGCTGTGTGTGTGTGCTATAAAACCGTAAGTTCAGGAGTTCCTGCTGTGGCACAACTCCACATTGCCTCAGGTGGCATCTCTGTAGTGCCAGGACGCAGGTTTGATCCCCAGCCCGGCACACTGGGTTAAAGGATCTGGCGTTGCCGCAGCTGCAGCATAGGTCGCCACTGGGGCTTGGATCTGATCCCTGGCCGGGGAACTCCATATGCCATGGGTCGGCCAACAAGGGGGAGAAAATAAAATAAAACCATGAGTTTATAGCAGTCCCTCCAATTCAGTGCCTTGCGCTGCTTCCTAACCTTTCCCCACGTTACCTTCCATGTTGCCGACACCACGTCCAGTGAGTCATTTGGCTCCCTTTCCTCGGAGCTTATTTTCTCAGGCGGTTTCCTTATCTACTCATCAGTTTGCCTGTGTGGTCCATGCAGGCAGCCACGCTGGCCCGGACTCCAGCTCTGCACCAGCCTCAGCCCTCAGGCCTTCCTGCCCAGGCCTCTGTCACCCACTCCCAGCCCCTCTGCGCCACCCTGGCCTCGGGTGCCAGCTCCGCCGCACGGGAGAGGAAAGGGGCGGGGGAGGGAGAATTGGTTTGGTTGAGGTGGGCGCCCAGGAAGCAGTTGGTACAGAGACCGAGGGGTCAGGGCTGGAGGGCCGTGTATGGCGCAGAGAGAAGACACAGGTCCCTGCAGAGCCAGGGACACGGGCATTTTCCTGCGAGGGTGCAGAGGGCCCTGATCAGGAGCTGCCAGGAGGGGGCGTGAGAGCAGGACAGGCCTCCAGGGTCCTCGTGGAAGGCTGCCGGCCGGCTCCTAGCCCTGGCTTTTCTGGGATGGGTCTGCACCCATCCACCCCCGCCCCATGCCCTTTGAGCCGCACGGACAAGAGCTGCGCCTTCTCTGGGAGGACAAAGCCGGGTCTTGAGGCCCCAGCACACAGATCGCCAGGCCGCCCGGCCGCTGCTCCGCTCTCTGCCCCCAGCAGTCTCCCCACTTTGTCTCTGCAGTGGCCTGCGGGCCTGGCACCTACTTCAGCGGAGAGCCCGGCCAGTGTGTGCCGTGCGCCCCAGGGACCTACCAGGACAGGGACAGCCAGCTCAGCTGCACACGATGCCCCAGCAGCGACGGACTCGGCCTAGCTGGTGCCCGCAACATATCCGAATGTGGAGGCGAGTCAGGGCCCACCGCGGAGGGGGGAGGAACGGGGTGCAGCCTGCATCCACCGAGGACCCCAGAGCAAAGGCCCGGGCGCCTCATGATCTTTCCGTAAAGCTCTCTGCCGTCTGCAGAGCCTGTCACGCCTTCCCTGCGGCTGCACCTGCGAGTGCGTGTGCCGGAGTTCAGGGTGGTGAGCGGGCGCCGGGCTGCACCCGGGGCCCTTTCCGCTGGCTTCCTGCAAGTCAGAAAGGACTTGACCGTTCACCGCTTGGTCGTTTGCAGGCCAGCTTCTAGGCAGGGTACTTTCTGGTTGGCCAGACTTGTCACCCCTCCCAGAAGCCCCATTGTCGACTCGCTTTGTAGAGTGTGGCCGGATACGGTGCCCTACACCAGGAGTTTTAGTTTGCCCTGCAGGCGGCTGGGAGAGCCTTTTTCTGCTCACCAAGCGCAGCTGGTTTGGAAAGACCTTTTCCACTGACTGCGCCCACTTGACCTCGTCCCTAACGGGCTCACAGCCTTCCCCTCCTCGGCCTCCCTTCCCAGGCCGCTGTGGGGAATGGGTAGGAAAGCTGTGCCGGTGAGTGGGACCCCTGGAGGTGGAGCCTCCAGCCTTCTTTGGGGGACAGAAGAGATCAGAGCCCAGCCCTGAGTCCCTGCAGGCTAGCTGGCCACCCTCTGGCCGCCGCCTCCTTCAGGCATGTGGTCTCTGCCCCTGGGGGGGTGGTGACTGTCAGCAAGCACAGCGTCTGCCACCCCGGGGTAGGGGGGTGACTGTCCGCAAACACAGCGTGGCCGCTGGGGGAGCAGAGAATCTCAGGGTCTGGGCTGAGAGGGCCCTAAGCCCACGCCTCATGCAACGCCCGCATAGCCTCCATGTCCTGACTTCTTGCTAGAATATGCTGTCCCTCCCTTTGTCCCAGCTGTGCCCTGGGGACCTCACAGACCCCCCTCCCTCTGCTCAGGCCCAGTCTGGCCGCTACTCTCAGCAGCAGCAGCAGCCGGGAGCATAACAGCCACAGGCCCTCCTGTGAAGACACAGTGTGGCCCGGCCCCTAAGCAGAAACCCCCAAAGAACGTCAGCAACCTCCCCTTGCATGTGGGGTACACGCTCCTCAGGCCAGGAGCAAGGCCCTTCTCTTGAGCCCACAGCCCTCCTAGCTGGGGGAGGAGGAAAGCCCTGCGCCAGCCGCTGGGCGCCGGCTCCTCCCAGGTTCCTCCCCCTCGGCCCCAGCCTTGGGGCGTTGGGGCCTTTCCCAGGGGCAGGTGAGGGCTGAGCGCAGAGCCTGGCCTCTCCCCAGCCTGAGCCGTGACCTCTGACTTCCAGGCCAGTGCTCTCCGGGCTTCTTCTCCTCCGACGGCTTCAGGCCCTGCCAGGCCTGCCCCGTGGGCACCTACCAGCCTGAGCCCGGGCGCACAGGCTGCTTCTCCTGCGGAGGGGGGCTGCTCACCAAGCACGAGGGCACAGCCTCCTTCCAGGACTGCGAGGCCAAAGGTGAGGACGCGCCACCGCCCCGCCCCTCCACTCCACTCGGGCCGGTTTCCCTCAACGCCTCTCACTGGCAAACCTCCAGCGGTCGCCGGGCAGCAGGCACTGGGGACCAGCACTGTGCTACACTAGGACAGGGACAGCAGGGGCCCCAACACAAGCCTGCCAAGGGCCTCGGGTGAGGGGACCAGGCAGGCCTGGTAGCTCCAGGCTGGAGCTTTGAGCCCCCCAGCCGCCAGCCCCTCAAGGCCCTGAGAAGGCTTGGAGCTGCGCTGCAAGGAAGCTTGGCGGGGAAGGAGGGGAGAAAGTGCGCCAGGCCGAGGGGCGGTGGGGCAAGGTCAGAGGTCTCACACCCTGGAGGAGCTGTGGGTCTCCATCCCCTCCAGGTCACCCAGGCCGCCCTCCACGGATGCCCAGCCCTCCCTGCTGCTGACGGCCCAGCACCAGACTCTCCGCCCCTCCTCCCCCAGCTCCTGCCCGTTTCCTCCCTTTGCTCTTGGCCTCCCAGAAGGAGCGTCTAGACTGTACTTGCTCTCCTCCCATTCTCCCCTGACACCCACCAGCCCAGCGCACTGTCACTCCACTGCTCATCAGGGTGACTCTCAGCATCCCCGCGTTCCTGGAGCCCAAGGCAGTTCTTTTTTTTTCCTTTTTTATGGCCGCACCACAGCCTATGGAGGTTCCCAGGCTAGGGGTCTAACAGGAGCTGCAGCTGCCGGCCTTCGCCACAGCCACAGCAACGCCAGATCGGAGCTGCGTCTGCAACCTACACCACAGCTCACGGCAACGCCGGATCCTTAACCCACTGAGGAAGGCCAGGGATCAAACCTGCAACCTCGTGATTCCTAGTGGGATTTGTTTCCGCCCTGCCACGACGGGAACACCACAAGGCGGTTCTCAATGCGGCCCTGAGACCTTGCTGCTCTTCCTCAGCCTGGCTGAGCCTCCCCGGCCCCTGCCCCAGCAGGCTCGGCCGTCCCAGGCCTCCTGCGCTCCGCTCTCGGGTCTGGATAGATTCATTTCCTCTCTCGCTTTAAGCTGCATCTCGGCCTGGGTGACCCCAGTTTCTGTCTCAGTCCAGCCTCCCCTCCAGAACTCAGCTCTGCCCTCCCGCTGGGTGACGGCCACATCTAACAAGCTCTTCAGGTTCCTCAAGCGCCCCTCCCCTGCCTCCCAGGCTCCCCCTCCAGTGCCCGGCAGCTCCTCCCGCCAGCGGCTCAAGGAAACCTCGGCGTCACCCCGGGCCTCCTTCCCTCTCACCACACACCCAGTCTGTCCCCGGCCCCCCGGCTCTGGCTTCTGAACAGACCCAGACCGGCCCATACCCGGGCCACCACCACCTCCCCGGTGGCCCTGACCGGTGCTGTCCGGGTCCTGCCTTCCCAGAGCCCGCCCCCAGTGCCACAGCCGGGACGTGTGACAGCTCCAGTGGCCCTCCTCTCTCAGAGGAGAGCCCAGTCCACTGCAACCACACGCGGGGCCACTCCTCAGGGCCCCACGCAGTCCCCTCAGGGCTGCCGCCCCAGGCCTCCGCCCGCCCCGATCTTACAACACCTCACTGTCCGGTTTTGACTGCCGGCACCAGCGGAGGGGCGGACGCAGAGTCCGGCACAGGATGTCAGCCACAGGCAGGGCCGGGATCAGGGGTTGTCAGCCCGATCAGGGACTGGGTGAAGGGAGGTCACCGGGCGGGGGGACCCCGGGGAGGTGGCCCCAGCGCCCTGTCCCACCGGCCCCTCCCCGCAGTGCACTGCTCGCCTGGCCACCACTACAATACCACCACCCACCGGTGCATCCGCTGCGCCGTCGGCACCTACCAGCCTGAGTTCGGCCGGAACCACTGCATCACCTGTCCGGGCAACACGAGCACCGACTTTGACGGCTCCACCAACGTCACGCACTGCAAAAGTAGGTGCTGCTCTTCCAGGCCAGGCACTGGGGACGCTGGGGCGGGGGGGTGAGCCCTGACCTGGCGTTTCCTTCCTGCCCCATTGCCTCTGCACATCCACTTCTCAGAGTCCTTTAGGCCGTATGTTCTGGTGTTTTACCCCTACCCTAAGCCATCTCCAGCCAGTCACCTTCCGCCTGGGCTGCCGGTCGTGTTCGGAACAGCCTAAAGGCCGTGTAGGGGATTTAACCCTAGGGGTGGACGCGCCCCTCTGCCCAGGACTGTTCCCAGCTGAGCTTCTGGCTCCTGGTGGGTGGGGCTCAGCCGGGGGCAAGGGGTACTAAACATATAGACATTCTATTGGAGTTCCCGTCATGGCTCAGTGGTTAACGAATCCAACTAGGAACCACGAGGTTGCGGGTTCGATCCCTGACCTTGCTCAGTGGGTTAAGGACCCAGTCCGTTGCCGTGAGCTGTGGTGTAGGTCGCAGATGCGGCTCAGATCCCGCGTTGCTGTGGCTGTGGTGTACGCCGGCAGCTACAGCTCCTGTTAGACCCCTAGCCTGGGAACCTCAATATGCCGCAAGTGCGGCTCTAGATAAAAAAAGGCAAAAAGACAAAAAAAAAAAAAAGATTGTGTCTAATATTTACCTTCAATTTCCTGGGCATAACTTCTTTTATAAAATTAAGATTAGGAAGCGTTTGGCTCATTAAAAAGTCACATTTGGGAGTTCCCATTGTGGCACAGAGGAAACGAATCTGACTAGGAACCATGAGGTTGCAGGTTCGATCCCTGGCCTCACTCAGTGGGTTAAGGATCTGGCGTTGCCGTGAGCTGTAGAATAGGTTGCAGACACGGCTCGGATCTGGCGTTGCCGTGGCTGTGGCGTAGGCCAGCAGCAACAACTCTGATTAGACCCCTAGCCTGGGAACCTCCATATGCCACGGGTGCAGCTCTAAAAGGACAAAAGACAAAAAAAAAAAAAAAGTCACATTTGGCCTCTTCAAGAATGCCTGGCCTAGCTCAGAAGGAAAAGGACGAGCAATATGTCTCGTGTTCCCCGCTGGGCTGCCCGCGTGTCCCTGAGCCTGCCCGCTCCCTGGGGGGGGCCGCCACCCCAGCACCTGGGGACACTCAGGGCACGTTGAGCAAAGGGATGGAAGACGAGTGAGTAGAGAGAAAGGGGAAGTTAGGGCACACGTGGCCTTGGCTCAGACCCGGGAGGAGAGCAGGGGCTGGCAGGAGCTGGCAGTCTGCAGGGGCACCAAGCGCACCTGCTAGGGGGCGAGTGGCTCCAGGTGGGAAGCAGGCCAAGGCCAAGCCGCCGAGAGTCGAGTGAGCCAGCCCAGGGTGCCCGGAAGGCGATGCTCGGGGCGGCCCGGTCGGGTCCCCAAGGGAAGGCAGGCCCAGGGCCTGGCTGGCTGGCAGGGAGGGCCGGGTAGAGGCGGGCCGAGGACGGCCCGAGCGCACACCGGCCCTGCCCTGGGGCTGACCAAGGCCACGGGCTTGGTGCCCACAGACCAGCACTGCGGCGGCGAACTCGGCGACTACACGGGCTACATCGAGTCCCCCAACTACCCCGGCGACTACCCCGCCAACGCCGAGTGCGTGTGGCAGATCTCGCCGCCCCCCAAGCGCAGGATCCTCATCGTGGTCCCCGAGATCTTCCTGCCCATCGAGGACGAGTGTGGCGACGTCCTGGTCATGAGGAAGAGCGGTACGTGCCCCCCGCCCGGCCCCTCCGCGCAGCTCCCCGGGGCGCGCGTGTCCGCCTCTGGGCTTCCGGAGCTGGATGGGCAGTCCCCAGAGCTCAGGGTGCGCCCTGAGCATGGGAATCAGGGCCCGGACAGGTCTGGTCTCGACACTGACCACAAGCCAGTCTCCCGACCCGGTTGTCCCCCCGCATCCTGCCGCACCCCCCCCGCCCCGGCGGAGCCCCCAGGAGTGCCCCTGCCCTGTGGGGCCTCCTCCCTCTGTGCTCGGAGGCGGCGGTGAAGGGCCAGCCTGTGCCCCAGACGCCCCGGGGTCCGCTCCTGCCCCTCCGTGAGCAGCAGCGGCCCGGCTCATCACCAGTCAGGGGCTCAGAGTGAGACTTCAGACGAGGAGCGGCGGGCCAGCCCCTCCACGGCGGGTGGGCCCGAGTGCGTGTCCAGACGGCCATGGCAGCGAGAAAGACGGGAGCCCTGAGTCCCCAGGACCCAGGAGAAGCCCTTACAGCGTGTGCCTGGGCGGGGGACCTGACTGTGGGGTACGGCCGCAGTGCCCACAGGAGCAAGCGCCAAGTCAGGAGGTCAGGGAAGAAGAAGGCAGACAGGCGGACACGCAGACCGGCCTGCCCACCCGGGCCTGGACGGGCTACGTGCAGAGACCGGCCAGAGGAGCGGGAGGGTGGGGGCAGGGCCTGTCCAGCCTGGGCCCGTGGTCCCACATGCCCACTCCTTGTGGCAGACGGTGGCCTCCAACGTCCCAATGGGAGACCCGAGGCCGGGAAGGGCAAGGCACCTGCCCAGGGTCCCGCAGCCAGTCGGAGCCCAACCCGGGACCGTCCCCACGCAATCCGCAGCCCCTTCCCCCATCACTGTCCGCTAGCAGGGCTGAGCTCCAGGGGGCCAGCCTCTCCCACCTGCCGACATCTCAGGAAAGCTCCCATGGGGAGTGGTGAGGAGCGGGCACCCAGCCCCAGGCACCCCCAAGGTCAGCAGGCTCACCCTTGTTCATCAGCACACAGGGAGAGGGGACTTCCCGAACTTGACCCTCCACCCCAGCCCCACTCTGCTGGGTGCAGCATGAGCCCCGTCCTTGAGCAGCGGCTGGCAGGAGCCGGTGACAGCCCCACAGAGAGGGGCTGCATTCGTGTTCACCAGGCACAGGAAACGTGGAGGGTGGGGATGGAGCCATCAGGAAGGC
The DNA here is from genome assembly GCA_004024745.2 of Catagonus wagneri. Classification (NCBI taxonomy): domain Eukaryota; kingdom Metazoa; phylum Chordata; class Mammalia; order Artiodactyla; family Tayassuidae; genus Catagonus; species Catagonus wagneri. Next base: position 2,277,271 of record PVHT021183617.1, read on the forward strand.
TTCCTGGAGGAGAGGGCACAGAAACTGGTCTCAGAGGGACAAGTAGGCCCTGGGGGTTGAGGGTGGGGAAGAGCGTTTGAGGCAGAGGGAACCTGTGCCGAGAGCTGGCGTGTTTGGGGGACGGGGCGCTGTGGGTGCTGGCTGGTGGACGGGGCCGGGAGGCAAGAGGCCCGAGGTGGGTGTGGCGCTGGGACAGCTCAGCAGTGACCTGGCTGGGCCCCCGCTCCGCCCCAGCCTCCCCTACGTCCATCACCACCTATGAGACCTGCCAGACCTACGAGAGGCCCATCGCCTTCACCTCCCGCTCCCGGAAGCTCTGGATCCAGTTCAAATCCAATGAAGCCAACAGCGGCAAAGGGTTCCAAGTGCCGTATGTCACCTACGACGGTAAGCATGGCCCCGGGGGACCCAGAGGTGGGTCGCACATTCCCCAGGAGCTCCAGCCTCGCCGGAAGGTGGGGTACAGACAGGCCCGTAAGGGGTGCGGGGCGTGCAGCGGAGGGAGCAGTTCAGGGTGTCTGTGGGCCTCAGTGGGAGGTGCTGCCAAAGTAGGGCTTTGAGGGTCGGATAGGGGTGTTCTAGCCAGCCAGACCTGGAGGACCCCTGGGAGGGAGGAGGCCGAGGGTGAGCGGGAGGCAGGTGTGTCTCGGCCCACACCTCTGGCCTCGTCTTCCTTCCTTCCCCGCTGCTGGGCTGCGCAGAGGACTACCAGCAGCTGATAGAAGATATTGTCCGCGATGGACGGCTCTACGCCTCAGAGAATCATCAGGAAATCCTGAAGGTGAGCGCGTTTCCGTCTGGGGAGGGAGCGTGTGTAAATCTGGGATAGTGGCCTGTGGTGCCCCCAGGCCAGCCCCGCCCCCAGCCTCCCAGAGAAGGAATGGGGGCGGCGGGGGGTGACAGGAGGAGAGAAGGAGATGGGGTCAGGGGTCTTGGGAGCAGGGGCTGGGCGAGCACACCTGTCCTTCTAGGCCAGGTCTGAGATAGAGTGTGTCTGGCCCTGGTGACGTGCGGAGATCGGGTTCCCTCCTCCCAGCCTCACCTTCCTCATCCGCAAGATGGGGAGAGAGTTTGTCGGGTGGTATCTTAAAATCAGGAGAATCCACCACCTCCTTTGGGGCTGGAAAGCAGGAGGTCTTCCAGGGGCACCTTGGCCGTCACAGGGCAGGTACTGGCCAGGTCAGGGCCTGGGTTCTCACCGAGAGAAGCCAGACTCGAGGATCGGCTTGCTCCGGGCGTCTGGCCCTGCTTAGCCCCTGGGCGGACAGCAGCCCCAGCCTGGCAGCCGAGAGCGGCATAGCGGGCAAGAGCGGAGCTGTCGTTTCCCAGCTGGGGGGCCCCAGGCAAGCCCTCTGGGCCCGCCTCTGCGTCTGAGAACCAGGGGTGGCTCACAGTCTCCCAGCCCAGGCCTGGAGCGCCTGCGTAGTAGGCGGTTTGTAAGCCAGGAGCTTTGCCCCTGGCAGCTGCACCTGAACAAGGAGACCTGGCGGCCTCATAGCGCGAAGGCCCTGTTCTCCCTCCTCACGCGCCTGTCTATTTAGCGGGAACCAGAGGGTCGTCCTGGCTCCTCTGAGCCCGTCCTGCAGACAGCCCCTGACCCGCTCCTCGCCCCGGACCTCTGCCCTCAGCTCCACCCCTATGGCCAGGAACATCTTTTCAGAACCAGACGTGTTCCCATGTCTTAGGACTGAGCCTTGACCAGTGAGGCCCAGGCTGGCATGGCCACCGCCTGCCTCTGCAGAGGCTCCCTCGGCCCACTCCCCATACCCACCGGCTAAGGCCTTTCAGGAACTTTCTTCCTTGTTCTCTGCTCACTGAATGTCCACCTGTCCTGCTGGTCGCAGCTCAGGTGTCCCAGCCTCTGGGCAGGTGGCCCTCCTTCCAGGCAGTCAGCCCTGAAGTTTAGGTGTGTTCTGTGTTCGTTCGTCCCCAGGCCCTTGTGGGGAAGGAGCTGTCGGGCCTCCCACTCAGCACTCTGCGCCCAGCTCGTGGGAGGAACTCCAGCATGTTTCCAAGGGCCTGGGTGCAGATGTGCATGCGTGAGAGGGAGTGTGTGTGTGTGTGTGTGTGCGCGTGTATGTGCGTGCGTGCACTGTGTGTGCACTGTGTGTGCATCCACACGCACCGGCACGAGTCTAACCCCAAGACAGCAGTGCGGTCAGAGTCCCAGTGAGACGAGGAGCACAAGGGGCAGGAAGTGCAAGTGTGGTGGCTGCTGTCGCTGGGCCCCTCGCCTACCCCACCCCCCGCAGGTTCCCCTCCCACGTGACACGGCCCCACTTTGGGGATTAAACACCCTGGACTGGGAGAGGGTGCCCAGCTGGTAAGTGGCACCAGATCGAGGGCCGCTGGGTGAGGACCCCGGGGAGTCTGCCACCCGGACCCTCGCTGCACCTGTGCCGAGCACCACGCGGGCAGACCCTGGGCTCCCAGCCCTGCGTGCCCTCTCCCTCACAGCCCTAAGAGCAGCAGGGTCCCACTCCCCAGGTTAAGGAGCTGCGGGTAGAGGGCGGAGCTGCGATTTCTAGTTGGAACTGTTGGCCTCCAAGGCCTCCCTCTCTGCCCGTTCTCTGGTTTTCAACATGGTGTGTTGTCTTGTTTTGTTTTTGCAGCAAACCCTCTAAAAGTAGAATGTGATTGGAGCCCCAAGAGTTAAAACCCATAAACTATTAAGAAAGCATGGAAGGGAGTTCCCGTCGTGGCTCAGTGGTTAACGAATCGGACTAGGAACCATGAGGTTGCAGGTTCGATCCCTGGCCTTGCTCAGTGGGTTAAGGATCCGGCGTTGTCGTGAGCTGTGGTGCAGGTTGCAGACGCGGCTCGGATCCCGCGTTGCTGTGGCTGTGGCGAAGGCCGGCGGCTACAGCTCCTGTTAGACCCCTAGCCTGGGAACCTCCATATGCCGCAGGTGCGGCCCTAGATAAGGCAAAAAGACAAAAAAAGAAAAAAGAAAGAAAGCATGGAAGATTATTAAAACCAAAAATACTATGTTTGACCAAGTGTGGTGTCCTGAAACCGCCAGCCCGCCAGCCTCTTCCCCTCCCCGATCCTTGCAGACAGGGCCCTGGGCATGGTAGAGGCGGGGGTCCCAGGCCCAGGCCCCTCAGCGCCAGCCTCGCCTGTCTTGCAGGACAAGAAGCTGATCAAGGCCCTCTTCGACGTGTTGGCGCATCCCCAGAACTACTTCAAGTACACGGCCCAGGAGTCCAAGGAGATGTTCCCGCGGTCCTTCATCAAACTGCTGCGGTCCAAGGTGTCCCGGTTCCTGCGGCCGTACAGATAACCTGCCCGAGTTGCCTGCCAGGGAGGGGGGTGGCCGCCGGCCAGGGGAGGGTCGCGCACCGGGGCATCTGCTCTTCAGGAATCGCTGACCGGCCCACGGAGGGCGAGTCCAGGCAGAGACCCCCGCCAGGCTGCGCCCCCCTGATCCCGCCCCTGTGGGAAGACCTCGCAGCCTGTCTTCCTCCCTCCCTCGCTCCGCTTGCTGTTTCCAGTGCCCTCTCCTGAGCCGGCACCAGCAGATGCCCGCCCGGGCCAGGACGCTCAGCCCCCACGTGGGCGGGTCCTGGGCAGCGCTGGCATTTGGAGGTCGCACGCCCTCCGCCTGGCGCTTCAGGAGAGGGAGGAGTGTGGCTGCCGTGTCTCAGGGAGGCTCTCAGAGGCACAATCAGAGACAGGAGGCCAGGCCGTGGAAGGAGGCCTGCGTGAAGGCTCGTCCGGGGGCTTGGGGCTTCGATAAGCTGGTGTCGATGCCCGCAGGCCGTCCACACCCACTAGCTGCTCTGGGACACAGGCGAGCGCGGCTGGACTCTCAGGATTCCGTGATGGGACAGAGCAGAGGAGCCGGGAGAAGCAACTGCAGACTTTTGCTTTCCCGTGACAGAGCGTCTAATTAAGTCCTATGTGTGTGTAAATATAAATATAAATATATATATATACTTCTACTCGTGGGTGCTTTAGGAGAAGGCTCTGCGGTGACTGTATATAGTCATCACAGCCCCGTCTTCTCCCACGAGCCAGCGCAACCCAGCTGCCACCGGCTCCCTGGACTGATTCGACTGCTTCTCCAGGCACTTAGCACCTCTGTGACATGAGGCCAGGAGCCTGTGGGCCGGGGGAGAAGGCAGGCTGGCCCGGACACACCCTGGAACACAAATGCTTGGGGAACTGGCCTCTACCGCTTTGCCAAGTGCTGCCCTCAGCTGGAACATAGTGGAAAGCAGTGTCCCCTCGGACCCCTTTCAGGGGTTGCAGGGTTCACCAGTCAACTTTGGAGGGGGCCTGTGTCCAACCCTGAGGCCATGACCTTGGAGCTCATGCCGTGCCCGCCAGCCACTAGGAGGCAAGGTTTTTCCTAGGAGCCCAGGCCAGACACCGGGAAAGGGTGGGCAGCCCCCAGGCAGGGGCTTCCAGTTGTCTTCTTTCTGCCGCACTGCCCGGCCTCCCTCTCGGAGTCTCTCTTTAAAACAGGAAAGCCTGGAGCGGGACCAGGTTGCACGGTGTCCAGCTCGGCCCGGGGCCAGCGCCTGGGAGGCAGCTAGCGAGGACCGCTGACAGGCCGCGGGACTCGCAGATGCGGTGCTCAGAAGCTTTAGGGCTCATGAGAACTCAGGACCCCAGGGAGCGTGGGCCAATCCTAAAATGAACTCCCATCACCCACTCCGGTTGCCTCCTGGTTGTTTCTTCCTCGCCCCAGACCCACGTGCCAGCCGGAAACAGTGCAGTCTGAGTACGGCCGCGGTGCACAGGATGTGAATGAAGCCTGAGGGTGGGCGCGCGAAGTCTCTGGAGGTTCAGGGCAGGACGCGATGGATTCTGCAGTCCAGAATAGCGCTCGGAACTCAGGAGCCACTGCCTTCACCTGCATCAGCAGTGGCGGGTCCCCAGCTTGACTAATGCTGCCATCAGCGCCTCCTCTGCCCAAATCCATCTCCAGCTGGGAGGGGCTGGGCTGGGTCGCTAGGTCAGGGTCAGGCTCCACTGCCCCTCCCCTGGGCGGAGTCCTTGAAGGCCAGCCTTCGTTTCCAGAAAGAGGCCTCCCTTCCCTGTCAAGCCATCGGTGCTCCCTGGAGCCGACAGAGCTGACTTCAGAACGAGCTTCCCAACAAAGCGGCCTCTAGAACGAGCTCCAGCAGCTCCCGCAATGGGAGGGCGCTGGCAGCGGGGCTGGTTTCCCTAATCCTGTCTGAAAGGATGTGTTGCAGAGAGGATCAGAAAGAGCCCTCACCTCTCTCGAACTCTTTCTGCTGTTCCTTTGGGTGGTTTCTGGCAGTTGCCACCCACACACCCACGAACCGACCCACCCTTTGGGTGGGATGCCCCCCCGGAAGGTGGCTCTCACCACCACTGGGGTCAGACCCTGCCCCGCGTCCCCCAGGCAAAGCTGGACAGGGGCCGTTCAGACGGGGCCTTCCCCCTTCTCCAGTCCCAGGCGCTCATCAATCCAAACTCGCCAGCTGCGCCCCCATCACCGTCCAGCCCTCCCCCTACCCAGTAAGACCACCTCCTGCACCACTGGGAAGTCCAGGGTGGGGTCTGTCCTCAGTCTCCAGGCCGGCCCTCAGCCCCACGCTGGGGAACCTGGAGGTTCCAGCCGTTAAACACAGAGCTGCCTCCACTCCTCTGGCCTGGTGGTCCTGGGGACCCTCCCGCGAAACAAAGCATGTTTCTTCGGGGTTCCATCACAGATGCACGTGGTAGATCGGCTGATGCACGAGGTGGCTGTTCTGCCTGGTTCCGGGTGAGGTGGAGGAAACAGGGGAGGCGGACAAGGACCGGCGCAGGTAGCGCAGGCCCACGGGGAGTCCCGAAGGACAGAAGCCAAGGACAGGTGCAGAAGTTCCCAGCTGCTCCAGGGGCTGGGCCGGAAGAAGCCCCTCCCACTCCCGGATGGGGCGTTGGCCTTGACCTCTCCCAGCCAGGGCCCGCCCTTCACCTGGCCCCGACCCTCCGTGGCTGGCCAGAAGACAAACTCCAAGGAAAGGGGCTAAGCAGCCAATTTCTGGAAGCATAAAGCTTGCCCTGTTGGCCAGGACTGGAAGCAGGCACCCAGGCCTGGATGTTCTGATGGGTTTGGTTCCGGGCCCAAGGAGCGGCTCTCTGGGGCGGCCGGAGAAGCTCTCTGAAGACGGCCGTGGAGATGGAGGGACCGCGTCCTGGGGCTGGACACCTGCTGGCAGGCTCTGCTCCCGTGGAGATGCCCCCAGGAAAGAGGCAGAATCTGCCCAGGCTCAGTGGCCGGGCCCTCAAGGAGCGAGTCTTGAGGTCACCTCATCTGCTTCCCCGAGTTAAGCTTGTTTTTCTCGATTGTTCTCTTAGCAGCGGCAGAGCCTCGCAGCTGCTGCGGTGCCACCCCCGCACCCCCACCCTGGGCTCCTCGCTTAGTCTCTCTCCGCAGCCCCCGCAGGTCGCCCTGCCCGTCATGGCCTCCTTGCTCAGTCTCCTCTGTGGGGACAGGCTCAAGGGCGTCCGTGGGGGCCAAGGTCGTGGCCTCAGGCAGTTTTCCCTCCGTTGGTTTGGGACAAGTAGATAAATTAGAATCAAGACTGGGCCAGAAAGCTTCCAGAGAGCCATGGCCCGCAGAGGCCAGCTTAGAAGGCTGAAGGCGCCCCCTCTTTCCTGCGCCTCTTACAAACCCACCTTTCCTGCATGAACGCTTCTTCTCCCGGAGACACAGACAAGGTCAAGTTTTCCATGACAGGAGGTCCCCGGTCTGCCCGAGTGACATTGTGGGGGTTGAATAATTCTGGCACTTCCACCACCCCAACTAAAAATAAGATACTGAACTAAGGTGGGTCATTTGGCGAACACTTGCTGAGCACCTGCTGTGTGCTAGACTCCTAGAAAAGCAGAGAGACCACAGCCCAGGGGCAGGTGGGACCCCCTGGAAAGCGCTCTGGTCACAGAGAGAAAGGTGATGGAGGCCCGGGCTGGCAGAGCCCAGCGCTCACATCAGGAGAAGGCTGGCCCTCCCACACCTCCCAGGCCCTAGATTGAAAGGCGTGGGCAGGTGGGGCAGAGCAGAGCCAGCCAGGCTCACTGGTCTACATTGCAAGAAGGACATCGTGGAGTTCCCGCTGTGGCTCAGTTCCCGTTGTAACAAACCCGACTAATATCCATGAGGATACGGGTTCAATCCCCAGCCCCCACTCAGTGGGTTAAGGATCCAGTGTCGCCATGAGCTGCACCCCAAGTCTCAACAGGAAGCAATGAAGAGCTAGAGTCCCCGCACATACACACTGCCAAGCCCTGGCTCAGGACCGTAGCAGAAGCACAGACAACACTCAGGGCCCAGTCAGCCGGGTGAGCCTGAATAGTTAGTAAGACAAGGAACTGAGAATCAAATCCAAGCCCATCTAATCCCGAAGTAGGAAATAAATGGCTCTCTGTGGAATGTCAATCACGGAACTCTGCAGATCGGGACCCTCAGCAGGTCGGCTTGGCAGTGGAGGGCCCAGGGGTGGGGACCGGAAGGGAGGAGAGAGGAGAGGGCGGGGCCGGGTGTTACGTGTGACCCCCGATCTCTGGAACGAGTGCCAGAGAAAGATGCGCTTCTGCCTTCGACCCGGGGGGACCGGTCACCTCTGTCCCATTCAGACTGTGCCCGACTAGAAAGCTGGGCTGCGGCGCGGCCCTCACGCTCAGCAGCTCCGGAGCTTTCGGCCGAGCCCCGTGCCCATTCCTGGAAGACGTCAAGGGCCACTCCCCTACCTGTCTCCTTCCAGCTAGAGGTTGCCCGTGGCCCTCAGCGGACAGCGAGCCTGGAGGAAGACAGGGAAGAAACAGAACACTGATTGATGCCAAGTATTTCTTGGGTCCAGAGGCCACGTGGATTGGCAGGGAAACTTCTTATTCCACTGAGATCAAAACTTTCAAAAGTCTGAGCAGACCCGGCCCATGGTTCTCTTGAAACAGGACAGCTGAACACCCCTGGGGATGCGGGGGGACAGGAGCGCTGAAGTCCTGCGCTCACAGCCTTCGTTCTGGGCTTCTGTGCAGGCGCCGTACTGCCCGGGCACTTTGGCAACCACTCTGCCTACGAGAGTGACAATATCGCCATAACCACGCTTTCCTTTTAGTTGCCTAGAATATTCAAACTTTTGTTTTCTCCATCATGTTCATACATATGCATGTACTTAAATATTTGTGGAAATCTTTTTAATAATAAACAAGAAATGAGCGTAATTATTACCCCTTTCTCTCATTCATGCATGGTTATGAAGCGGGGAAAGGGTCACTGGAATCCGATTTTTTTCAGCCATCCCCTGGCTGTATTCCGGGCTGAAAGTAAAGGAGCTACAGATAGCTTCTGGAAGGCAAAGCAGTGAGCCTGAGATCTGCATGTGGAGGACACCCACTTGGTCCTGAATGAGCTTCCAGAAAGTAAAACTTCGGTGTTTCAAGTCCCATCTCTCCTCACAGCTGACATCAAGAAATAAGAGCCGTTCCTCTAGCCAGGGAGTCACAGTCACAAGCATCGGAGGTTCTGGAACCCCTTGAAATTAGATGCACAGGAGTTCTCTTGTGGTGCAGCGGGTTAAGGACCCAGCATTGTCACTGCTGTGGCATGGGTTTGATTCCTGGCTTGGGAACCTCCAAGTAGTAAGGGTGTGGCCAGAAAGAAAGAAAGAAAGAGTAGAAGCATAATCAATGCTGTGTGTGTGTATGTGTGAGTGTGTGTGTGTGTGTGTGTGTGTGTGAGAGAGAGAGAGAGAGAGAGAGAGAGAGAGAGAGTGCCTGTGCATGCACACACCCACATGCACAGGTGAGCAACCACATGCATGCATTTTTCTGGGAGTATGGCCCGTGGCTTTTGTCAGATTCTCAAAGAAAATCTAGACCCACAGAAAAGTTAATAACCACTGTCCCCCTCAGGAATGTGGAGCGCCCCCTGTTGTCACGCATTTGACAGGAGAAAAAACAGTTTTACAGATGACAGTAATATCACAAGTTACACAATAAACACCACATTTTTTTTCTTAGTTTAACAAAGGGATTTAAAAGTCTAAGGACGAGCTTCCTGGTGGCTAAGTAGGCTAAGGATCCTTTGTTTTCACTGCTGTGGCTCGGGTTGCTGCTGTTGCCCAGGTTCCATCCCTGGCCTGAGAACTTCTACGTGCCACAGGCACAGCCAAAAAAAAAAAAAAAACCTACGGAAATTTCTGAAACTCCAAAAAATTGAAATCAGGAATTCCCATTGTGGCTCAGCCGGTTAAGAACCCAACTAGTATTCATAAGGAGGCTGGATCAATCCCTGGCCTCACTCAGTGGGATAAGGATCTAGCATTGCCAAGAGCTGCATTACTATGGCTGTGGTGTCAGCCGGCAGCTGCAGCTCTGATTCGACCCCTAGCCTGGGAACATCCATTTGCCACAGGTGCAGCCCTAAAAAGACAAAGAAAAAAGAATGGAGAGCAGAGTCACAAAGACATAGCAGTATTTTCTTCAATAGTCAAGAAGTGGAAATAACCCAAGTGTCCATCCATGGATGAACAGATCAAACCCGATCTACTCATACAACAGAATATGATTCAGCCTTAAGAAGGAATAAGGGAGTTCCCATTGTGGTGCAGTGGAAATGTATCCAACTAGCATCCACGAGGATGCGGGTTCGATCCCTGGCCATGCTCAGTGGGTCAGGGATCCGGTGTTGCCATAAGCCGTGGTGTGGGTCATGGATGCGGCTCGGATCCTGGGTTGCTGTGGCTGTGGCTGCAGCTGTGGCTATGGCTGGCAGCTGCAGCTTTAATTCAGCCCCTAGCCTAGGAACTTCCAAATACCACAGGTGTGGCCCTAAAAAGGCAAAAGGCAAAAAAAAAAAAAAAATGAAGTTCTGACACAGGTTGCAACACAGCTGAACTTTAAAGAAACTAGGCTTAGTGAAACATGTCGGTCACAAGAGAACAGATACTGTCCGATTCCTTTTTTTTTTTTTTTCGCATTTTAGGGCCACATTCACTGCATATGGAGGTTCCCTGGCTAGGGGCTGAATCAGAGCTGCTGCCGGCCTGCACCACAGCCATGGCAACACTAGATCTGAGCCGTGTCTGCGACCTATACGACAGCTCACAGCAATGCCGGATCCTTAACCCACTGAGCGAGGCCAGGGATCGAACCTGCAACCTCATGGTTCCTAGTCAGATTTGTTAACCACTGCGCCACTACGGGAACTCCTATGATTCCATTCTATGAGGCCGTGGAGGAGTCAAATCTAGGGAGAAAGCAGAAAGGTGGTCGGGGGGCTGGGAGAAGGGAGGACTGGGGAGCTGATGTCTCATAGGGACAGCGTTTCAGTTTGGGAAGATGAAAGAGTTGTATAGATGGATGTGGTGGCGGTTACATAACAATGTGAATGTAGTTAGTGCCACTTAACTGTATTTTTTTTAATGGTTTAACGGTTTAAATAGTAAAAATTATATTACGTCTCTGGCACCACAGGTTTTTAAAGCCCAAGGCAGAAGCAATGACAGCATATCCTCTGAGCACACAGCACACTGGGTATTTCCACCAAATTCCTATCAAAGCTCCCACAAAGAGGATCCAAAGATTAGGCCCCTTTGGAGGGGAAAATGAGCTGAGAAACGGGGCAGCCCAGCTCAAGAATGTGAGAGAAATGCCGTGTCCGCTGCTGTGGTGCAGGTTCAATCCCCAGGCCAGTCGGCACAGGCACGGCCAAAAACAAACAAATTCAGCCATGTATTGGGTTTTGTTTATTTGATTGTTTTTGGCCGCGACCACAGTGTGCGTAAGTTCCCAGGCCAGGGATCTAACCCATGCACTGTAGCAACCAAAGCCACAGCAGTGACCACGCTGGATCCTTAACCCGGTACACCACCAGGGAACTCCAACAATATATTCTTTAATTAAGCAAGCATATATAATGAAAGCGTTTTTTCCAGCATGGAAATAATAAACATCCAATGCAGTGCTATGATTTCCCTTGCGGGGTGGGGGGGTAAGCCGGCAGAGGAAAACAGAGCAGTGTTACTTGCGTAGGCTTTCACCTATAATTTTTTTGTTTGTTTTTTTAGGGCCACACCCGCAGCATATGGAAGTTCTCGGGCTAGGGGCTTTGATCAGAGCTACAGCTGCCGGCCTATACCACAGCTCACAGCAACGCTGGATTCTTAACCCACTGAGCAAGGCCAGGGATCGAACCCGCAACCTCATGGTTCCTAGTCACATTCCTTAACCGCTGCGCCACGATGGGCACTCCCAACCTGTGACTCTTAAGTGTCCTAGTCACATCGAGCAAGTCCTCTTGGCGGGTGCATTTCGTTCAAATGCAGCTTAAAACATTTAATCAAAATATTCAGGAAATGAAGTGCGCACACACCAAGAAACACTTTAGCCTTTGAGCTCTTCAGTAAGTTACAACTATTGAAAAGTTGCAAACGGGAAAATAATGAAACATCCCTATGGAAGCGACAGAGGAACTTGAACAATCAGAACGCTCAAAGAATCGGTTCTGAAATTCTATAACCGCACTCTGAAATACCTTTGGAAAACCTCGACTTGTAAGAAAAAACTCCCAGTTTTAACTGAATAAATCTCCATTTCGAACCCAAATGTAGGAAAGCGAGAAGGGCCACTACTTCGCTGCACCTAAATTCCTGAAGCAGCCAAAAGAATCAGAGATCCCCGCCCCCAACTTCCAAGGGTCGGCCAGCCGTCCAGGCGCGGTTGGCGCCCGAGTCCCGCCAAACCACGGCCTCGAAACCTCAGTTTCCCCTCCCCGGAACCCTCTGGAGCTCCTTCCGGCTCCCACCGCGTGGACGCCTCCAGGCCTCACTTCCCGGCATCCCCCGGGGCAGCCTGGGGCCGGGAGAGAAAACACCGCCCCCACCAGGTGCGCGTGCGCACACGCCCGCGGCCCCGAGCCGTAACGGCGCTGCTCGCCCGCGCAACCCCGCGCTCACGTGCTCACGCACGCGCGCCCCTCGGGCCTCCGGGCTCCCCGGGTCCGGTTCCCCAGCTTCGCGCCCCGGCGGCCTTCGCGAGCCGGCGTGTGGGCGGGCTCGCGGGCAGCGGTGGGCGGGGACCGCGGGGAGCCCAGGGGAGGGTGGGGCGGGGCGGTGGCGGGAGGGCCGGGCCCGTGGGCTGCGGCGGCGCTGGTCTTGGCGCTGGCGCTGGTGGAGGCGCCATGGAGGCAGACGCGGGGTCGGAGCACGGCAGTCGGGTCCTGCCGCCGCAGTCGGCGCCGAGCTCGGAGCCGGGTCCGGACCCGGAGGAGGACGCGCGGGCCTGGGCCGAGTTCGAGGCGCTGCACGGCCCGGCGCTGCGCGCGTCGGGGGTCCCCGAGCGCTACTGGGGCCGCCTCTTGCACAAGCTGGAGCACGAGGTGCGGGCCGGGGCGACGCGGGGAGGGCGCGGTGCCGGGAGAAGCGGGATGCAGACCCTGGTAGAAGCGAACCACTCACCCCCTGGGGCGCCCTGGACTCCCTTTGAGAGGGGCCAGGGAGACTGGAATGCAGGTCTTCCAAGCGCGCACCCCCCAGCCCGGGTCAGCGCGGGCCCGGGGCGCGCTGGGGGTGGGTCACTGTGGACCCTTCTACCAAGAAGGGTGTGGTCTCTCTTGGCCGGGAACCGCTGGGCTGGGACGGCGGCAGGGGGCCTCTTGGAGGACACGTGCAGATGAGTTGGGAGGGTGTCTGGGGGACTTCGCGGCGTGGAGCAGTAGGGAAAGCGCGTTCCGGGGCTAGAGAAGCCTCTGCCCGAAGGGTCAGGCCTCTGTGAGACGCGCCGCACCAGGGAGGGGTGGGGGCGGTGTGGATGGACGGTGCAGGAGAAGCAGGCGGAGTTGGAACGATGAAGAGCCATGAATGCCTTGATGACCGACTTTACCTTCCAGGCAGTTGAGGACCCATCAGGAGTTTGGGGCCTAAGAGTGGCAGCCAGAGCCTGTACCTGTGGCCCTGAGCCTGCCAGCACCTGGGGCTGGGCCAGGACTGCTGTGTAAACTGGCACTGGAATGAACATTGGCTCCCATCGTGGGCCAGGCCCTGTGCAGCGTCCTGCACACATGTGAGCCCCACGTCAGTCCTATGAGGAGTAAGAGTCACTGTCCGCTTTATACGGGAGCAAACACTGAGGCTCAGGAAGAGGAAGTGACACTCCCAAGGCCTGTCTGACTTCAGGCCCAGGAACTTACTTTCACTGCATCCCTTGGGGAGCCTAGATGTCCCGTGCATGTGTGTGGTTTTAAGTGTTTTGGTGGTAGAATTCCTTCGTGTTTCTTCATTTGGTGTGAGCCCCGGGTCACTGTCAATTTGAGACTAAAGAAAACAGTGGCTATGGGAGGTGGAGACAGGATCTAAACATAAATGAAAAGAGTCTAGGTGCTTCCGATGTCTCCGTTTTTGTGAGGGTGGTGCCATTCTGCTGGCTGGCCTGCCCCAGCCTCTGCCACCAGAGTTTCCCCTGGGGTTCCTGGCTGAGGTGTGTACCTGATCCTGGGTTTTGATGGTTTGCCGGGGTTCCGAAGCCGGGGCGCTTTCCGGCTCCAGGCCAGCTGCTGGGGCCTTCTTAGCCAAAACTCAGGTCCTCATCTGGGGCTGAGACACTGCCCAAGGTGGAACCCTGGAGCCAGGAAAAGAGTGACCCCGAATCTGGCTGCTGGACAGACCACCCCCCCCAGCCAGCTCCTCTGCCTCTCAGGTCAGGGTTGGACCGTTTGCCTTCCTGCTCGAAACACAGGTTGTTGCTCCAAAGAAGACACAGCGTCAATGGCATCTCCCTTTGGTAACAGCGAATCTCCTTTACTCCCTGTGACTTGCCCTCCATTCAGCAGCATTTCCTGTGCTGGGATAGGAGGGGACCCCGGCAGTTCGTTAGGCTAGAAGGTTCCTCATGTGCTGGGTGAAAGGAACACCATGTGGGAACACCCTGGCCAGCCTCTGTGGACGGTGAGGCCTCACTTGGGCAAGTCCCTTGCCCATCTGAATCCAGGTCTTCACCAGGAACCCCAGCCCTGGCCCCTACGGCCTTGGTGGGGATGGGGTGGAGAGGCATGGGGCCCAGCATGGGGTTGGTTTCTGCCAGGGCCCAGCACACAGTCACCGGAGTGCAGTGTCCCCTACACCCTGGCCGCCCGATCTGCAGGCTGCGTGGCCACTTGCTCTGCTAAGGGGCAGCCAGTACTTTTCCATGCACCTTCCTTGCCATTGTGCTACGGGCAGAGCTGTGAGTCACCGCTTCGCCAGACCCAGACCTGCAGCCATTGTTTTGACAGACCTGCTGCTGTGGGTCCAGGTATGGGGGAGGGCACCTGCTGACAGAGGAGCGGGGGTCCCTTCAGCACCCCCCAAGCCGGTGACCCTGGTGCCTTGGCAAGGATGGGGAGTGTTTTGAAATAAATTTCCATTTTTCTCTGTCTGCAAGAACTTCCTGGCTGCAAAACCACTCCCCTTCCTTGCCTCGGCAGGGCCTCCTCTGGTCCATCCGTAAAGGGCTTGTGGGCACCCCCATCTCGCAGCCGTGGTGAGCCAGGCCCGCTATCCCCAGGCCCTTGGCAGCCCCCACGGCCCCCTCGCTGCTGTCGGGTTTGCGGGTGGAGGGCTGGAGACTTGGGTTCTGGGTTGAAGCGCAAGGCGCGAATCCCAGCCCCCGAGCTGCTCTCTCCTCATCTCTAAACTGGAGGGAAGGTAGGAGCTCCCGCTGGGCTCCTGGAGGGTTAAACTCAGGGCTCCACCCCAGCAAGTGCCGAGCTCCCCTCGGGGGGTGAAGCTGGTCGTCCCCAAAGCCCTTCCTGCCCCAGCGTCCCTGGCTGTAGCCTCTGCATCACCTCCCGTGGCCATGCATGTAAATCTTCCCTTTCCTGAGTTTCCGGCTTCCCTGGCCCCCCAGGCCCCAGCACGCATCTGAGCCTCACGGCCCAGCCTTGCGTCTCTGTGCCGCCTGGCTGTCAGCTCCCAGGGCAAGGTCATGGGCGATTCAACCTCACAGCCCCCAGAGTCCCTGTCCTGCCCAGCACACAGAAGGTCCTTAGCCTGAGTAGATGGCTGATTGCCAGCTATTCAGATGGGCTGAATTTTTCTTCTTTTTAATAGGCATGAGAAATAGATATTAGGGCAGCTGGCCTTTCCTGAGGCTCCGCTCTGTGCCAGAGCAGGGTTTTATCATTGCTCTGGGCTCTCCTGCAAGGTGGATGACACCCCTTCCCGGGGGAGAGCCTAGTCTCAGAAGAGTCTCGATGGTAGCAGGTGCTTATAGACCTGAGCTCTTCATGTATGTGAGTTGTTTGATCCCTGCAGCCCGCCTCTCAGGTGGGTTCTGATATCCCCATGCGGGGATGGGGAGACAGGCACAGAGAGGCCCAGTGACTTGTTCTAGGTCACACAGCCTGGCACCAGGCTAAAGCCCCATGTGAGCTTGTTGCAGATATGGGTGCATCTGGCTGAATGGCAACCGACTGCCTTATCTACACCAGCTGCACGTGGCTGCCAGTTGCCCTTTTCCAGGGAAGCTCAAGACCCGAGGCCTGTCCCTTCTGCCCCATCCTGGCCCCCGTGCTTAGTGCATCCTGGGCTGGAGTGGTTGCTGCAGGAGGCTCGGGCGCCCGTGTCCTTCTGGGTCTACCCCTGCTGCCCTGGCGTCAGAGTGGCTCTTCTGGTGAGGACAGAATTGGGGTGAAATCCTTGGCCCCCACGATCCTGACTCTTCCCGTTCGCTTCCAGTGTCACAGGGACCACCCCCTCTGCCTTCTGGGCCTCATTTTCCCCGTAAAGGGACCAGACTAACTCGCTGGGACACGTGCAGTCCCAGCTCCAAGCACAGGTCCCCTGGGCTGAGGGGCCCTGGGGCGACAGCACTAGTGATGGGGGTAGGTTAGGGCCTCCAGTGCAGTTGCCCACCCGTAAACAGGGTGGTCGGGCAGTAAAGAGGTCCTGCTGCTCCTGAAGGTTCTGTCTGTCCTCGAGGCCAGGGCGTCACAGGGGCGGGGCGGGAATGGGGTATCCTGCCGACACTCCTTTCTGTGGCCCCCAGGTTTTCGACGCTGGGGACATGTTTGGGATAATGCAGGTGGAGGAGGTGGAGGAGGACGAGAGCGAGGACGAGGCGGCCCGGGAGGTGCGGAAGAAACCCAACCCCGGCAGCGGGCTCTGCTACAAGGTCATCATCACCAACGAGAACGGGCTCCGGGCAGCCGACCCCAACAGGTAGGAGCCCTGGGCCCCGGCGGCTTTCGGGGCCAGAATCGCTTTTAGAAAGGTGTCCCCCAGGCTCTTGCCTTTGGGGATAAGCAATCATTGCAAGCACTCGTCCCCCTGTGAGCCAGACACCGGTCACCTCGCCAGCCTTCAGCCTCGAGGCCAGGTGCACTTGTGGCCACCGTGTTTCTAGCTGGGCTTCAGGGTCCCGTCAGCTTGTGCTCGTCGTGTTTTAGGTCCTGAGAGCCCCTCCCCAGGTGTGTCTGTTGGCTGTCTCAGTGGTCCCACCAAGAGGTGTGATGAGTTCCCACTTTGCTGATGAGGAAACAGAGTGGGCAAGGACTTGCCCAGGGTCACACAGCTGGCTAAGATTGTGGGGGTCGAACCCAAGGAAGTCTTACTGGTGAGCCCCGGCTTTTCCAAGGCCCTGCATCCTGCTGAATCAGTCTGTGGGCGGAGCCCTGGGCTTTCCACCTGGAAACAGGAGGCGTGTGGTCTGGGCCTGCCCACGGCCACAGGGTAGAAAGGCCGGATCCAAGACTGGACCCGGGGCTTCCTGCCCCCCCT
Source organism: Catagonus wagneri (assembly GCA_004024745.2). Lineage (NCBI taxonomy): Eukaryota > Metazoa > Chordata > Mammalia > Artiodactyla > Tayassuidae > Catagonus > Catagonus wagneri. Next base: position 2,293,986 of record PVHT021183617.1, read on the forward strand.
GGGGGCCAAGCGGGCCTGTCCTCAGCCGGGGTGGGCCTGCAGGCCGCTCTGCCCAGCTTTGCTGGAACCCTGAGGGTCGCCGGGCACCTGTGTCCATAGCTGCTCCTGGAGGGCTGGCCCCCCTTCTGTAGAACTTGCGGCTCCTCCGCCCGCGCCTGGTGGGGTGGGTGTGGCCGCGCCGTAGTTACAGCAGCCCGCCACCTCCACCCACGCGCTCTCTGACTCAGAGACTCACCCGTAGGCTCACCTTCCTCGTCAGGTTCAGTACAGCAAACCGTGTGTGCCAGCGCTGTCCCCACCTGCGCCAGCTCCAGGCCAGGGCCAGCGGCCCCCGCAGAGGGCTCACCGCCCGCCTGCACCCTCCCCTGCACACACCACCAGTGGGGGTGGGGAGGGGGCGGGGGCTTGGAGCTGGGCCCCACTGCCCTTCCTGCTCCTGGGCCTGTCTTTCCTCTGGACCTTTGTGGGTCCCTGGCCCCACCCCTGCAGTGGCCAGGCCCCAGCCCCCATCCTCTCCCACACCTGCTGTGTACAGCGGTCCTCCTGTGCGTCTGCCCAGGTCACCCCGGTGCGCCCCACTTCGAAGGCCTGGCTCTTCACGGTCATGAACTCTACCCGTGAGGGCGAGAACACACCTTCGTTTGTTGCGGATGCGGCCCTAAAAAGCGAACAAAAAGTCACCTAAGTGCAGTAAAATCACTATTGCTGAGCTGGCCACACAGCCTAGGACTGGAGCCTTCGCTGCTCCTTCCATTAAGCAGGGGGCAGGCCGGGCCGCTTCACCCAGCAGGCAGAATGCTCGAGCCCAGTCCAGCAGGGCTTGGACGGAGGGCGTCCTGAGGCCAGGGGGGCAGGCATGGCCTCGGGCCTGTGGTGGGACCGCCTCGCCCTCCACTGGGGTTGTCTGAGAGCCGTGCAGCTGGCCCACCCACCGGGTGCCTCCAGGGCGATGGGACTGTGGGCTGTGCGGGTCCATGCACGTGAGGACTGCAGCCTCCCCGCAGGCCTGGGCGCTTCCCACGAAGTGCCGGGGAGGCCTGGGCGAGCACGCGTGAGCTCTGAGTGGGGCTCCTTTGTGCGTCTGCCTGCAGCTGGCCTCCCAGCGTGTGCCGCCTTTCCTTTGGCTGAGCACCCACTGTGTTGCCGGTGCTGCGGGGAGCAAGCTAGAGGCGTGGGCCTGCCCTCTAGCAGCTCAAGGTCCAGGGCACTTGCTATTGATGATCACTGCCAGCACAACACGACACTGCACGCTGTATAGTCAGCATGCTGCTTTGTCAAGTTTGGTGCCTCAGCCCCGTGTTGGGAGGTAGGGGCCTGCTATCATATTCTAGAAACCGGAAAAGGGAGAGGAACTTGCCCAGGCCCGCTGGTGCTGGGGAGACCAAGTCTCAGGTTAGGTGCGGGGTCCAGGCCGAAGCCCCAGCTTCCTCCTCGGGCAGATTCCGCCCGCTGGCCTCTCACACTCGCCCGTGCCCATGCCCGCAGCATCTTCCTCATCGACCACGCCTGGACGTGCCGCCTGGAGCACGCCCGCCGGCAGCTGCAGCAGGTGCCCGGGCTGCTGCACCGCATGGCCAACCTGATGGGCGTCGAGTTCCACGGCGAGCTGCCCAGCGCCGAGGCCGTGGACCTGGTGCTGGAGGAGATGTGGAAGTTCAACCAGACCTACCAGCTGGCACATGGGGTGAGCGGGCAGCGGGGCAGCGGGAGGCGGTCCTTTACCCAGGTGAGCAAACGCATCCTCTTGCGCAGGGGCCAGCCAGCGCTGGGGACTGGCCCCCACTGCCTTCGAGCTCAGGGCATCACCCTCTTCCCATCCCCTGGACTTGGGCTCCGTACCTGTTTCCTGGCGACTTCTGGTTCCATCACCCTCTTCTTCTTTTTTTTTTTTTTTTTT
>PVHT021183617.1:2295982-2361164 GCA_004024745.2 Catagonus wagneri
TGGTTCCTAGTCATCCATCACCCTCTTAAAAGTCCCCAGTGGGGGAATTGCCGTTGTGTCTCAGCAGGTTACAAACCCAACTAGTATCCATGAGGACGTGGGTTCGATCCCTGGCCTTGATCACTGGGTTCAGGATCCGGTGTTGCCGTGAGCTGTGGTGTAGGTCACAGACACAGCTCGGGTCTGGGGTGGCTGTGGCGTAGGCTGGCGGCTACAGCTCTGATTCGACCCCTAGCCTGGGAACTTCCATGTGCTGTGGATGCGGCCCTGAAAAGCAAAAAAAGTCTTCAGTGGTTCCCTGCCGGCTGAGGAGTAGAGCTGAGTCCCTTTAGCACGTGGCCCTGGGCTTCCATCCCACCCCCGCCCCGTGCCTGGCCTCCCCAGACTCACCTTACACTTCACCCCCTCACTGCTTCAAGTTTGGGAAAAGACAGGTGTTTCTCGTGATCTCAGCCTGGCTGTCTCCTCCTCCAGGAAGCCCTCCCTGAACTCAAGAGTCCCCCACCTCCCACCCCATGCCATGCACACAAAACCAAACATGTCCATGGAGCTACCAGTCTGGGTCCCTTCTCTCCATATGCCTTTGCCATATAAGTGACCACACTGCGGCCTGCTGGCCGGTGTCCTCGTCTGCCAGGGCAGAGCCCCTGGCCCAGAGGCCGCAGGTTAGAGGGACCAGAGCGCGTGTGGTAGGTGCTCCAGGCTTGGGGAGTTGGGTGTAGATGTGCGGGGGGGCCGGTGTCTGGGAGGCGGAGCGGCAGGCGAGGCTGGCGTGTGCTCCACCCGCAGACGGCCGAGGAGAAGGTGCCCGTGTGGTACATCATGGATGAGTTCGGGTCTCGCATCCAGCACGCGGACGTGCCCAGCTTCGCCACCGCACCCTTCTTCTACATGCCGCAGCGGGTGGCCTACACGCTGCTGTGGCCCCTGCGGGACCTGGACACGGGTGGTAAGTCAGACACGCCTGCCCGAGGAGTCCCCCCCCCCACACACACACACACACCCCTGACGGGCCCGCGTGTCTCACCGCAGAGGAGGTGACCCGGGACTTCGCCTACGGAGAGGCCGACCCCCTGATCCGGAGGTGCAGGCTGCTGCCCTGGGCCCCCGCCGACCTGCTGGACCTCAGCTCCTCCACACCCGAGCCGCCCGCCGAGCACTACCAGGTGTGGCCTCCACCCCCACCCCTGGGCCTGCTTACCTGGGGGCTTCTGGAACGTTCTCTGCCCAGCCAGCAGATGTTGCTGAGTGCCAGCTGGCTGCCAAGGGAGGTGGAGAAGAGCTTGGGGGTGTCTGAGAGACGGGGCTCAGCTCAGGGAGTGGATTTGAGCTCCCTGTGGCCTGAGTCCAGAGCCCAGGGTGCCAGGCGCTGGGCACCATCCTTTCAGAGGCCCGGGGGTCAGTGCTGCTTGGCCTCTTTCGGGGGACTCGTTGCTGGGACTGGGGGCAGTGTGGGCTGGGCACCTGAACCCCGGCTCTACTGTTTCCTCATCTCCCGCCACTTGCCTCACCAAGGACGTGAGCATGCTCTTCAAACACTGGTGTATTTTCTGGCGCACAGTAGGCCCTCATCAAGTGTTTGTCAGGCCTGTCGTTGCTGAGGGTGACGGCGGTGCTTCAGGTCGTGGGCAGCCCCCATTCGGGCCCCACCAGGACCCAGGACTGAGTGCCTGGCTGGTGGTGAGTTAGTGCAGAGCCTGGTACCTGGGGCCGGGCGCGAAGTAGAGCCCCTAGGAACACGGCCGCCGCGGGCCCAGGCAGGGCGGAGCCAGACTTAACCCTGGCCCTCTCCTCCTCCCTCGCCCTCTGACCTCCTGGCCCTGACTCCTGTCACCTGCCCCAGTGAAACCAAGCGACCTGTGAGCCCCTGCTTCTGAGCACTTTACAGGCATACTCGGCTGTAATCCTTACAGTGAGGCGCCCAGTCCTGTTTTTATCTTCACTTTACTGTGGACGAGGAAGCTGAGGCACTGAGAGGTTAAGTAACTTGCCAGAGGGCACACAGCTGGTAGAAGAGCTGGAGTCCAAAACTGGGGGCAGAGGGGGCGGGGCCAGCGGCCTGGGGGCAGAGGCTTCACCCCCCCATGTTGAAGTCTCCCCTCCCCCACCAGCACATCAGACGCTCACTGAAGGCCCAAGAGGATTGTGAAACCGAGTGAACTAGGAGTTCCCTGCTGGCTTGGTGGGTTAGGGATATGGTGTCACTGCTGTGGTGCAGTTTCATTCTCAGGCCCAGGAACTTCCAGATACTACAGTGCAGCCCAAATGTAACCAAAACAAAGAGTGTCAATTTATGGACATTTTTTTTTTTTTGTAATTTTTTTATCTTTTTCATGGGCTGCCCCGTTGCATATAGAGTTCCCTGGCCAAGGATCAGATCTGAGCCTCAGTCGTGACCTACGCTGCAGCTGCGGCAACTCAGGATCCTTAACCCACTGAACCAGGCTGGGGATTGAACCTGTGTCCTGGCGCTGCAGAGACACCGCTGATTGTGGAGTGCCACAGTGGGAGCTCCTGGACGTGTTTTAAACCATCACACTGCTTAAGCTCAGGACAGCCTGTGGGCACTTCCCCGAGGCCCCGGCCAGCCCTCCCAGGGCAGGCTGGGCATCCTCCAGGGTGCCTGTGACCTGGAGGAAGTGTGTGGGACAATGAGAAGATTTAGAACAAAGTTTGCATTGTTCTCTGGGCACAAAACTGGCTGCTTGGCGCCTGAGGGGCCTGGAGCCCCCAAGTCTGGGGCAGGGTGGTCAGAGGGCTCTGGGCGCTGTGTGAGGTCCAGGTGTGCCCTGGGCTCCTAAAACCCCCACGTAGCAGGTGGGGAGGCGCGTGTTCACCTGCTCCCTTTCCAGAACGTGTTTCTACCTCCTGTGTTCTCCGTTTAGGCCATTATGGAAGAAAACAAGGAGAAGCTGCCACTTGCCATCAGCCCGGCACCGTATCCTCGTGACCACGTCTTCAAGTGTGTGCCCCCCCACCCCCACCCCCGCCTGCGACGGGGCCTTCCCTCCCCGGCTCCCGGAACAGCGCCCTCTGCCTCCTGGCGGCAGGGCAGTGACGCGAACACCAGGGGGGTGTCACGGGACCACAGAGCGCTCAGAGAAGGGAGGGGGAGCACAGCCCGGCCGCCCGCAGCAGCCTCTCAGAGCGCGGAGCCAGTGCTGACAGTGACCAAGAAGGGTACCTGGGCCGCCAGGAGGGCCACTGCCCGGTGTCTGCAGGTGTGGGCTGGCGGGTTGTGTCAGGCCAGCAAGCCCAGGCTGGGCCCCGGTCGGAAGCAGACGCTGCACTTTATGGGTGAGGAAGCGGAGGCGTCGAGTGACGCCCGTGGATGTACAGCTGGCTCCAAGGCAGGTCCCAGCTCAGCCCGGGGCAAATGGGCCTCTGTTTACAGTGGGACCCCCGCCCTCTGGCTGCCAAACCTGATCCAGCCAGAAATGGGCAACATGCTCTGCTCTGCCCACCCCCGCCGGGCCCTGGGGTTTCCTCCTCTTGGGCGCTCTGCCCGCCCTCCTCCCCTTGCCCGGGGCCCCCGCCTCCTCAGTCAGAGGCCGCCAGCCACACCCTCCTGCCCACAGCTGAGCTCTGTGCCTGGTGCCACTCCGGCTGTCCAGCTCCTCGTCCCTCCCCCTCCCAGGAGGGCTGTCCGGCCTGGCCTCCCTCCTGCCTTCAACTCGGCCCCGTAGCTTTAAAAGTGCCGCTGCCTCCCCCACCCCATGGGCAGGCTCCCAGCCCTGTCCCCTGCCCTGCCGGGCGGGGTGGGCACAGGTGCAGGGTGAGGCCTTGTCCAAGGCACCTGGGGCACCGGCCACTTCTCCGAGGGCAGGGATCTTAGTGCGTCAGCCCGTCCGTGTCCACGTGAGGACAGAGCCCGTGTTTGTCAAACACTCGGTGCTGCTGTTTCATCCTGAGACGAGCGTGAGCCGGGCTCCGAGGTCCCGTCTTACAGACGAGGAACCTGGGGTTTTGAGGGTCTGAGTGGCCGTGTCTCTCAGCGGACAAGCAGCGTGCAAGGGGCCCGCGCCCGGCAGGTTGACCTCAGCCCGGCCCTTCCCCGCAGGGTCTACACGGACGTCCAGCAGGTGCTCGACCACCTCACCCACCCGCGCTTCTCCTTCACCCAGAGCGAGGCGGACGCCGACATCCTCTACAGCTTTTCGCACTTCAAGGACTATAGGTGAGGTGCCGCCGCACCCTCCCGGCCTCGGCCCTGGCCCCTGCCACCCCTGACCGGCGTCTGCCCCGCAGGAGGCTGAGCCAGGAGAGGCCCCACGTGCTGCTGAACCAGTTCCCCTGCGAGAACCTGCTGACGGTCAAGGACTGCCTGGCCTCCATCGCGCGCCGGGCGGGGGGCCCCGAGGGCCCGGCCTGGCTGCCCCGCACCTTCAACCTGCGCACGGAGCTGCCCCAGTTTGTCAGCTACTTCCAGCAGCGGGAGAGGCAGTGAGTGCCCCCGCCGCCCCATGGCCGAGCACCTGCTGTGTGTGGGCACCGAGCCGGGCACCACCCATGCCCTCCATGCCGCAGTTCAGACGGCCATTCTGCCGGGACTGCAGCTCCCTCCGCCCCCTCCTCTGCTGCCAGGGCCCCAGGGACACACTGCCGGGGGGTGGGCGGGCCAGGGCACAGCCTAGCCGGCCCCCTCTGCTCCCAGGGGTGAGGACAACCACTGGATCTGCAAGCCCTGGAACCTGGCCCGTAGCCTGGACACCCACATCACCAAGAGCCTGCACAGCGTCATCCGGCATCGAGAGAGCTCCCCCAAGGTGGGGCCCCGGGTGCGCCGAGAGTGGGGGGAAGGGACTCTGTGCCGAGGGCCTGGGCGGGTGGGTCCTGGATGATAGGGTCACTAGCTCACAGAGGTCTCTGAAGCCCGACCCCCACCCCCTCCACTGCCCTTGTGAGCAGGGAGGTGCTGAGTGACAGGTGGAGGAGGGGCTGTCCCGGGTGTGCCTGACCTCTGTCCCCACGCACATGGCACCTCCTGGCGGCAGGGAGGTGGGCAGGCTAGGGAGCCCCTCAGGGCCTGGACAGAGGTGCCGTAGCGACTGGGGTCGTCAGCGGGGGAGGTGAAGGACACGGACTCTGCACCGGACAGAGGCCCAGGCTGAGTGCTGTGAAGGTTTCCAGCAGTGGGATGGGGGAGGCAGTAGAGTCACGGCTGACAATTTGTACTATTTTCAAAGCCTAACAGCTGCTGGGGTCTTTCCCTTCCGTTAAAGCAGAGGCGAGGAGTTCCCGAGCAGCTCAGCGGGTTAAGCCCCACTAGCATCCATGAGGATTCAGGTTCCATCCTGGCCTCGCTCAGTGGGTTAAGGATCCGGCACTGCCGTGAGCTGTGGTGTAGGTCGCAGATGCGGCTCAGATCTGGCGTTGCAGGTCGGCAGCTGCTGCTCTGAGTCCACCCCTATCCTGGGAACCTCCATATGCCGCGGGTGTGGCCCTGAGAAGCAAAAATAGAGTAAAACAAAATAGAGATGAGGAAGTTCCCTCGTGGCTCAGCGAGTTAAGGGTCTGGTGTTGGCGCAACTGCAGACCGGGTTTGATCCCTGGCCTGAGAACTTCCACATGCTGTGGGTGCGGCCAAAAAATAAAAATAAAGTAGAGGCGAAGATGAAGAAGTCCTTGCAGCCTGGACACGGGTCTGGGAAGACGGGAAGAAGCCCAGCAGGGGCAGGTCACCTCGGGGCACCGGGCCCAGCGGGAGGGGCTTGGTAGCCAGTCTGTCCTGCAGATGCGGTGCCGGTGCCTGAGCCGCCGCCCGGGAGGCGAGCGCTCCCCCGGCCCAGCTGAGACGAGCGCCCGCGAGCCTGCGTCTGTGTCCGCCAGGTTGTGTCCAAATACATTGAAAGTCCCGTCTTGTTCCTTCGAGAAGACGTGGGCAGGGTCAAGTTCGACATCCGCTACGTTGTTCTCCTGCGGTCGGTGAAGCCCCTGAAGCTGTTCGTGTACGATGTGTTCTGGCTGCGGTTCTCTAACCGGTAGGTAATGGGGGGACTGGCTGGGCGGGGCGGGGGCTGGGCGGCAGGGCCCCGCCTTCACTGGGGGCGAGCGCATCTGCCCTGGGCCCCTTCACCGCCGAGCGGCTGGCGGGGTCCCCGGGAGCCTCTGTGAAAGGCAGCTGCTCCCGCCCCGCCTGCCTCGGCCGACACGAGGGATGTGCGGGCCCCTTCAGGCACCTGCCCCCTCCAGCCACGGCCATGTGCGCGGGCCTAGTCGGAGGCCGTGGGGGGACTGGCACAGGCCGGGGCTCTGAGCACCTGCCGTGCTGACCAGCCATGCTCGGACCTCGAGCGTCCCTTTGCTCGTCCTACAGGCCATTTGCACTCAACGACCTGGACGACTACGAGAAGCATTTCACTGTCATGAACTACGACCCAGAAGTGGTGCTGAAGCAGGTAGGGGCTTGGCAGGGCCTAGGGAGCGGGTCCATGTGGAGGCTGTCACAGACCGGGACCCCACGCCTGTCAGCCTCTCCTCCGGGTGGGCCTCATAGACTGTTGGAGTTGCTGCCTCTGGTACCTGCGTCACCTCCAACAGCTGCCCTGCTGCTCGGAGGGCGCACGCTCTGGTTGAGATAAAAGGGGACCCCGAGGCTACCCTGGGCCCCCCCGTGGCAGGTCTGAACAGAGCAGGGTCTCAGCCGGGAAGCACGGGCTGCCTTCCGTTCAGCACCCACTGAGCATGGAGACCTGGGGGTGGGGAGGCACCCACGTTCGTGTCACGTGGTCTCCAGGCAGGGGCTGCTGCTGACCTGTGGCCCTGCCTGGACCTTGGGTCCGCCATCTTTCTGTGCTGTCCAGGCACCTCGAGCAGAGGGCATCAGGCAGGGCAAAGCTCCTTTTGAGGTGAGGGCGGCACGCTGTAGCTGGCTCGTGGTGCTCCGGGGACAGACAGGCGTCACAGGTGCTCTGGTCAGCCCTGCACTGTGGGTGCTCCCAGCTTCTGGGACAGGCAGGCGTTGTGGGCGCTTCTATGTCAGGCAGGCGCCGTGGGTGCTCCCGGGAGGGGCAGGGGAGGCACAGCCCAGGCAGAGGCCCTCTCTGGGTGCAGGAAGGGAGAAAGGAGAACTGGGCCCCCAGTGTGTTGTCCCCAGAGTCCTCTCTGACCTGCGGGTTGGCTAATGGCTGTTGCGGGCAGACGTAAAGGGCACACCTGCTCTCCTCCCTGCCCTGTGCAAGGCCTGCAGGTGGTCTTCCTGTCCCTGCCTGCCTCCCACAGAGCAGCTGCTCCTGAGTGTGGCCCGTGGTGATGTTGATACACAAGCCGCACTGAACTGGGCTGAGCGGCGGCTGGGGGGCGCTGCACCGTCCACATGGCTGGGCCGCCTCTTGTCCTGGGCTGTGTTGAAGGCCAGTCCTCAGGCCCTGGGCTGCTGCTAGAGTTGTGTCTGAGGGACCCAAGGGCCTTCCCTCCCCATAGCAGGTGTTCTCCCGAGGGTCACATTTACTCCGAAGTCCCCGGGGGTGGGGATGTGTGTCCAGCGGGTGTGAACGCTAGACTTAACGCAGGGAGCCCAGCCTGGTCCTGGGAGACACCTCAGCTGACAGCTGGGCTCAGGTGAAGTCCGGGACTGAGCCGCCCTGGCCGTTCCTGGAGCTGGTGCCGCGCCGTGGGCGCAGGCCTGGGCCCTGCAGGCTCGGGTCCGAGCTCTGCCTCCAGCGCTCTGCTCTCAGTAGGATGTGGTGACACACTGGCTCGGTGCCTCACTGAGCCTCACAGCGGCCGTGTGTGTCGGTGTGCTGGCTGGGGAGCATTTTAGGGTTGGAGACGCTGCAGTCCCGAGAAGTGAATGTGCTCGTCCAGAGCCGCATTGGAGGGTCTGGAGCTCAGACCCCGTGTCTGGCCTCCGTTTGTGCCCAGCGGATGTGGAGCTGGAGCGGCTGCCAGTGCCGACCTGAGGCCCCGGCCCGTGTCCCCGTCCCTGCCCAGAGGTGGCCCCAGGCAGAGCGTGACGGGCTATGTGTGTCGCAGGTGCACTACAATGAGTTCATCCCTGAGTTTGAGAGACAGTACCCGGAATTCCCCTGGAAGAGGGTCCAGGTGAGTGCTGGCAAAGCGGGTGGGGTGCCGACCTGCTCTGGGTGCTCCTGCTCCTCCCACCGAGGCTGGTGAGGGCGACGTGCAGGCCACAGCCCCTCCTCCCCTCTGGCCCAGGTGTCTTGAGGGTGCCTGGGGGTGGCCTGACAGGGTATTGAGGGCACCCTGGGGACAGCCAGATGGCAAAGGCACAGGACAATGCCTGGAGATGGGGGTGGCCTCCCCTCCTGAAGAGAGCAGGTCCAGTGCTGCACCGCTCGCTGCCCAGGAACCTCGGAGGCTCGGAGGCAGGGATGCAGGGGGTCTGCAGCGGGTGGGTGCCAGGAGCCAGGGCAGCAGATGTCAGCCTGTGGCCACATCTGGAGTCATGATGCAATGTGGGAAGAGGTGACTTGGCCATTTGGGGACAAGGACTCAGGAAGGGGCAATGGACCCCACATTGAGAGGCCGCTCTGAGGGACTGGTCCCAGTATCAGTTGCACAGGCCCCTGACCCTGCCTCCCCCGGTCCCCAGGCTGAAATCTTCCAGGCCTTCAGTGAGCTGTTCCAGGCAGCGTGTGCAAAGCCTCCCCCGCTGGGTCTCTGCGACTACCCCTCGTCCCGGGCCCTGTACGCCGTCGACCTCATGCTGAAGTGGGACAGCCGTCCAGATGGTGAGGGGTCCCCCGCCCCGTGATCCAAGCTGCCCCCGACCAGTTACCTAAAGCTGATCATCTAGCCCCCAGGGGACAGAGGGGCCGTCCTTGCCTCCTTGCCCTGCTCGGCACTGCCCAGGTTGTCCTTTGCCTCTAATAAATTAATCAGGAGGTCTGGGTCAGGGGAGACCCAGCTCTAGGGCGCCACAGCCTGCAGGGGGGCTGTGGGGCCAGGAGAGGGCTCGGGAGGAAGGACCCCCTGAGAAAGGCGAGGGGGCGCAGCCCTGGCTGGACACCCACCTCGGGGCCCCCAGGGGCCAGCGGGATGGGGCATCTGGGCTGGGTGTGGTGGCACTTGTTACCCCCGGGGCTGGAGACGGCTGCAGCCTCTCCCCCGGAAGAGCAGGCGTCGGGCGGTTCCCTCCGGAGTGAGACGCACCTGCCCCTGTGCCGCCAGGCCGGCAAGTGATGCAGCCGCAGATCCTCGAGGTGAACTTCAACCCGGACTGCGAGCGAGCCTGCAGGTACCACCCGGCCTTCTTCAACGACGTCTTCAGTACCTTGTACCTGGACGAGCACGACAGCTGCCCCGTCACCCGCCTCGTCTAAGCGCCTGCCAGTCCCCCCGGGCGGGTGCCGGCCTCGGCCTCGAGCAGCTTCTGCACTGTCCCCCGCCCCTCGGCCACCCTGCAAGCCCAGTCCCAGCCTCAGGCCCTGGGGGCTCGGGCCCGCTCCCCCCGTCAGTCAGGAGCGGTGCCAGTCACCGTGCCACGGGGGTTGAGTGCCAGGCGTCTGTGCGGTGGTTAGTCTCGGCTCTGCCAGGGGCTCTATCCCGGGGAGTTTGGCTGCTGGGGTGCTGTGCTTCCAGGCGGTGTTAGCGAAAGACGGGTTCTGGGGTGCGGGGTGAGGTGTCCTCAGAAACGAGGCACCCCAGGAGCGCCTGTGGGAGCCCAGACTGGCTGCCTCATGGAGCGTCTGCTTCCCACACTCCACCCCGGGTCTGTGTGACAGGCGTCCCCAGGTCCCCTGGGCGTCTGCTGCTCAGACCCTGAGTCAGACGTTCACCAGCAGATCTCCCCAAGACGGCAGAGTGGGGCGACCCCGTGGAAGGGCCAAGTGCAGTGCCTGCAGCCCCCTGCCCTCCGGGCACTGCCGTGGTACCCACCTCACCTGAGGTTGGCTGGGACGCCCTGGCGAGGGGGCCCGGGGACAGGTGTGGACAGCAGAGCACAGGCCAGGACGGCTGAGAGACGACTCCAGGGAGGACCTTATGTTCGAGTCAGGTGCCGTCTCCCATCAGTCTGGTGTCAGAATGGTGGGTTTTTGTTTTTTCATCTATGGGAAGAAAATATAAAATTCTCATTTTTAACTTTGTTTCTGAAATTTTGGGTCCATTTCCAATGTATTTTGTGTAGCCACGGCGTACCCAGGCCCAGCTAACTGGACAGTGGGCAGGTCTCACTTGCGGGGGAGCTGCCTGCAGAGCGTGTGTGCATGTGTGTGTGTGTGTGTTAGGGGTCCTTGTTTCATTCTGAAGCCAAGGGGCTCTCAAAACTGGACTGGACTGTGCCTCCCGTCCCTGTCTGTCTGTCCTCGGTTGCCCAGCTCGGCCTGTGTGCCAGGGGGATGTCCCGTGCCTTCAGCGGAGGTGCACTGGGGGCGGGAGGCCTCAGCCCGGGTCTCCCCACGGGAGGGCTGCTGCGTGCTGTCCGCTGCTTGACTTGATTTGTGCTGCAATAAAGGAGGCCTTCTGTACTTCAGCCTCCTTTTCTCTTTGGAGGCCCTGGGACCGTGGGCCTGCATGGTGTGTCAGCTGTTGTCCTTGCTGGTTGTCAGAGAAAACCAGCATAGGAGTTCCTGTCGTGGCGCAGTGGAAATGAACCTGACTAGGAACCATGAGGTTGCAGGTTCAAGCCTTGGCCTCGTTCAGTGGGTTAAGAATCCAGAGTTGCCGTGAGCTGTGGTGTATGTTGCAGATGTGGCTCGGATCTGGCGTGGCTGTGGTGTAGGCCAGCAGCTATAGCTCCAATTCGACCCCTAGCCTGGGAAACTCCATGTGCCATGAGTGTGGCCCTAAAAAGCAAAAAAAATATATATATATATTATATATACACACACACACACACACACACATATCAAGATGTATGCCTTGAGGAGTTCCCATCGTGGCGCAGCGGTTAACGAATCCGACTGGGAACCATGAGGTTGCAGGTTCGATCCCTGGCCTTGCTCAGTGGGTTAAGGATCCGGTGTTGCTGCTGCAGTGTAGGTCACAAGTGCAGCTTGAATCTGAGCTCTGGTCCAGGAACTCTATATGCCACAGGGTGGCCAAAAAAAGAAAAAGGCATGCTTTGAGAAGCCACTCCTGTCTTAGTCCATGTGGGCTGCTGAGCAAAATATAAACCGAGTGATTTAAACAGCAGAAGTCTCTTCCTCGCTGTTGGGAGGCTGAGGTGTCCTGGGGTCCAGGGGCTGGCAGGTCTGGGCCTCTTCCTGGTTCATGGTCAGCCATCCTTGCTGTGTCCTCACGTGGTAGAAGGGGCGAGGGAGCTTTCTGGAGCCTCTTAGGCATTAATCGTGTTCCTGGGTGCCCCACCAACTAACTGTCACGGGGGTGTGGATTTCCGCGCATGAATTTGAGGATGTAAACGGTCGGACTGTAGCAGTTTCTAGCCCAGAGCTGGCTCTCCTAGCGCTTGTTCCACTTCAGGGCGGACACGGCGGGGACAGGTGTGGAGCTGAGGCTCATCACCACGTCATAACCAGCACCTGTGAGCCCTGAAGCCTGGTTTCTGGCACTGACGCCTGGGGGCCTGGGGGAGGGAACCCTCCATGCCTGTTTCCTTATGGATTGAAGGAGGGAAAGGCTCCAAGACCCTAAGCCCACAGGGCAGCAGATGGTGGTGCTCAGCGCTGTCTGCCAGCACAGCGACGCCCCCTGGTGGTTTTGGAGGTCAAATCATGAAGGCAAAGCTGTTGTGGCTCAGCAGCTTGAGAACCGGACAGAGTATCCATGAGGATGCAGATTTGATCCCTGGCCTCGCTCAGTGGGCTAAGGATCCGGTGTTGCCACAAGCTGTGCCGTACATCACAGGTGCAGCTTGGATCCGGTGTTACTGGGGCTGTGATGTAGGCTGACAGCTGCAGCTCCAGTTCGACCTCTGGCCTGGAAACTTCCATATGCCACAGCTTCTGCCCTACAAAGACCAAAAGTAAGAAAAAAGCAAGAGCCCCAGACACCCAGGCCCGAGTCCTCGCTGCGCCCCCCCAGGAGGGGTTCATTCGGATGCCCCTCAGGAGTCACGCTTGATCCTACTCGTTCCTGGTTCGCTTGGAACCCGGTTGCCCAGAGCAACCTAGTGGACTCTGCACAGTTGCTGGACTCAGAGCACCGTGTCATCCGGGCTCTCCTTAATGATAAACGTGCTTTTCCCCAGTTCTCCATGTCCTTGAACCCTTAATCAATGAAAACCGGGTACCTCCCCGCCCCCGGGAAGGCCATCAGGCGGGGGCTTCAGCAGTGGGGACGATGAGACCACTCAGTGCCACGGAGATGGTTCTTATTCTTCCAGATACATCTTTCCGGTCCCCATCTTTCTCTGTGTTAAGAATTAATTCATCAGAAGCCAGAATCTGAAAACATCAGACTTTGGGGTTGACTGGAGAGTCCCAGTAGCAGCAGTAATTGTACCAAGGGCGACGCTGAAGAAATCCAAAAGGTAAAGCTTGAGATACTGACGGTGGAATTTAGAAAACATCCCCATGTGATGCTCTCCGGCCACGTGAACCTGCCCTAACGTGACAGCTCTTCCATGGCGAGGCGCGGACGTGGCAGGATCGCCTGGCGCAGGAGAGGCAGGGTTTCATCTCGCAGGATCCGGATGGGCAACCGCAAGATCAAAAGGCCTGTTTGCCAGGTGTTTTTATGGGTGTGCATGTTTTTGTGGCCGGTGGGAAGGAGGAGGGGTGTTGCTAGAGAGGAACAGAGCCACCAAGGTATGGAATGGACCTAAAGTGGTCTGTATGAGCTCCACTGAGAAGATTCCAGAAGTCTCGGTGCTAAGTCTAGCCGGCACATGGGTTCTCCATCTTGGAGAACTTCAGAAATAAATTCATCAAAAGCGCTGGAGTTCCCTGTTGGCCCATTAGGTTAAGGATCCAGTGTTGTCGCTTCTGTGGCACAGGTTCAATCCCTGGCCTGAGGACTTCTGGATGCCTCAGGTGCGGCCTAAATAAATAAATACAATAAAAAGGATACGCAGAGTCCCCCATCGGACCCTTCTGCTTTGATGAGCATCAGAAAGACAGGGAGGTGGCCGAGGGCTTGCGGCTGCAAAGCTGCTGGATACCTGCCGAGCACTCACTCTCTGCAGGAGGTGAAATTACACCGGGGCTGAGTGTGGGCAGAGTGACAGCCGCGGAAAGAACTGCCCCTTCTCTCAGAAGAATGCAGAGTTCCTTTGCAGTGAAGTGGGTTAATGATCTGGCTTGTCTCTGTGGAGTGCTGGTTCAAACCCTGGTCTGGCATAGTGGGTTAAGGAGCCTGCATTGCTGTGGCTGTGGCGTTCATTGGTCTGCAGCTCTGGCTGGGATTCGATCCCTGGCCCTGTAACTTCCAGGTGCAGTTAAAAAAAAAAAAAAAAAAGGAAATCTGGAGTTCCTGCCGTGGTGCGGTGGGTTAAGAATCTGACTGTTTCCATGGAGTGGAGAAGCCACAAATCCCCAGCCTGATAAGACGCGTGTGACCTTTAACTGTGGACATTTTGCATGCACTTAATTTGAATTAGCTTATTCAACGGCCACAACAGACAAGCACCAAACAGCCCAGCAGCCTGGGCCGGGCTGGTCCTAGGGGTCTGAGCCGTCAAGGGTGCCCAGGAGGCAGGAACTGTGGGCAGGGGTGGGGCCCAGCCAGTACTGCCTCTGATGTCCCCTCCCAGATCGGGCGTCTGTCCCTGCTGGGGCGAGGCTGGCACACATCCGCACACCCAAGGGACAGGCTGGTAGGTGTCTGCTGCTCTGGGCCCAGCCCCACCCTGGCTGAGGCCCGCAGAGGACCGCACTTGGGGCCCGAGCAGAGTCCAGGGGCACTGGACCAGGCGGACTGCGCCTGGGCTGAGATTCATGGACGTGCAGACAAGACCTTCTCCCTCAGCTGGAGCCCAAGGCCAGTGTCACCTGCTCCACCCCGTGCAGGCCACCTCCCCTCGATGGGGTCTTGGAAGGGTCCCGAGGATTGTGGGGAAGCCCTGACCAAGTGCAGCCTCGTCTGGACAGCACCGCCCAGACAGACCCAGCAGGAGGACCAGCCCTTGCC
The DNA here is from genome assembly GCA_004024745.2 of Catagonus wagneri. Lineage (NCBI taxonomy): Eukaryota > Metazoa > Chordata > Mammalia > Artiodactyla > Tayassuidae > Catagonus > Catagonus wagneri. Next base: position 2,309,975 of record PVHT021183617.1, read on the forward strand.
CGCCGCATGGCCAGGGCTCCCACCCAAGCAAAAAGGCTACTGCCAGGAGGTTAGAAACTTTATTTGGCTTATAAAACTCCACATTCCGAGAACGAGCTTCAGGCAGTGCAGAAAGCGCAGGATGCTGTTTCTGGGGTGGGGGCTCAGCCTGCAGCACCTCTGCAGGGGTTACCAGTGACCCCCTGGGCTGAGACCAGACAGGTAGCCCGGGGGCCACCGTCACCGGCAACACTGGATGGGCAGCGGCTGCGGTCCTTGGGGGGCGCGGCACTCTCACTCCGAGGGCCGGCGGCCACCGCGGCGGCCCTGGTTGTCCCGCCACACGCAGTAGTTGAGCGTGGCTGCGAAGGCCAGCCAGGCCAGGTAGGGATAGAGCAGGCGGGCGGCCAGAGGGCTCACCCGGTACCAGGCCACCGCCGTGGCTGCTGCCACTCCGCCCGTCAGCATGAGGTCTGCCAGCGCCTGCGGAGACAGGGGAGGGAGGACGGGGAGGCCTGAGGCTCCATGTACCCACGGGGCCCACCGCCACTGCATCCCGCCCTAAGTGGCCTAGTCAAGCCCCTCCCCCTTCTCTGCCTCAGTTTCATCTGTAAAATGGGCACAATCACCCTGCCTGACCACACTGTGTCGGGGGGTGCAAAGGACCAGGTGTATTGGGGGGCCCCTAAGTCCAAGCTGGCGATCCCATCCGGCTTCAACCTTACCCTGTCTGGGATGGGCTGTCCCATGTCCCCAAGGGAGGGGCCGCCTCCAGGGACCAGGGAGATAAGCCAAGGCACACTTACCCAACCCATTTGTCGGGCGCCAAAGAAGAGGGGAGGCCAGGCCCAGTTCAGAGCCAGCTGCCCAGCGTAGAGGCCCAGGGGGACCACAGCCTCCTCCGAGAAGCCTCCCAGCTCTTTCCAGATCATGTAGGAACCATACCTGAAACAGAGGCTGCTGGTCAGGGCACCCACAGAGAAGAGGCCAGGAGCCTCCCTGCAGTGAAGGGACAATACCGTGAGGGCTCAGGCATGCCCTGCCTCTGACTGCTGTGTGACCTCAGGGAAGTTGCTTAACCTGTCTGGGCCTTTGTTTCTTACAGGGTTGCTGTGAGGATTCTAGTTAATACATTGGCAGGACTTCCCCCTGTGGCTCAGCAGTAATGAACCCAACTAATATCCATGAGGATGCAGGTTGGATCCCTGGCCCTGCTCAGTTGGTTAAGGATCTGGCGTTTCTGTGAGCTGCAGTGTAGGTCATGGACATGGCTCAGATCTGGCATTGCTGTGGCTGTGGTGTGGGCCATCAGCTGTAGCTCTGATTTGACCCCCAGCCTGGGAACTTCCATATGCCACAGGTGCAGCCCTAAAAAAGCAAAAAAAAAAAAAAAAAAAAAAAAACATTGGGAGTTCCTGTCATGGCTCAGCAGTAAACGAATCTGACTAGCATCCATGAAGTCGCAGGTTCGATCCCTGGCCTTGCTCAGTGGGTTAAGAATCCAGTATTGACGTGAGCTGTCATGTAGGTCGCAGATGCAGCTCAGATCCTGCGTTGCTGTGGCTGTGGTGTAGGTCAGCAGCTGCGGCTCCAATTCAACCCCTAGCCTGGGAATCTCCATATGCCACGGGTGCAGCCCTAAAAAGCAAAAAAAAAAAAAAAAAAAAACATTGGCAGTGCCTAGGGTAGTACCTGGACACACAATAAATATTAGACATTATTATCATCATCAGTGCCTTAAAGGGGGAAGCACTTAAGGCATGCTAAGTGAACAGGATGAGACATTTAGGCTGGGCCTTGAAGGATGAATATGAGTTTGCCAGGGGGGCGGCAGCAAAGGCTTGGAGGCATGAGACCCTGAGTCAGCCTGTGTTACTGTTGAGGTCTGGGGTTGGGGTGGGGGGCACCTGACAGGTAAAGCAGAAGAGGGCCTGATTGCGGGGGCTCTTAGGGCCACACAGGGAACAATGACACCACCAATAATAGTAACTAATGCCCTGCAGCAATTACGCACACTCCAGCTCTTTCCAAGCATTAACTGTTTTTTTTTTGTTTGTTTTTTGTTTTAATTCTTTTTTTTTGTCTTTTCCAGGGCCACAGCATATGAAGGTTCCCAGGCTAGGGGTCTAATCGAAGTTGTAGCTGCCGGCCTACACCACAGCCACAGCAACGCAGGATCCAAGCCGCGTCTGCGACCTACACCACAGCTCACGGCAACACCAGATCCTTGACCCACTGAGCGAGGCCGGGGATCGAACCCACAACCTCATGATTCCAGTGGGATTCGTTAACCACTAAGCCACGACGGGAACTCCCAAGCATTAACTGTTTATTCTCATGATAATACCATGAGGCGGGCAGTGCTAATACCCCCATCTTACAGGTGCAAAAACTGAGGCCCAGAGAGGTAAAGTGCTGGGCTGGCAGCCAGGAGAAAAGTCAGGGTTTGAACCCAAGTGGTCTAAGGTCACGGGCTGGGCTTTTTACTCTGTGAGGGTGTGACCTTATCAGGGCTGCGGGGAGCCTCCCCAGGCTTCTGAAAAGAGGCGCTGGCTTTATGTTCTATAGGGATCTCGATGGTGGGGACGGGGAGGCCCAGCGGCTGGAGCAAGAGGAGGCACAGACAGTGGTGCCTGGGCCAGGGTGGAGAGGAGAAAACGGGACGCAGGAAGAGCTGCAGCCGGACTGGACAGGGCCTGGGGTTGGCAGAGGGTAGGGTCCAGGTGACACCCAGATTTCGAGGGCCGTCTCATTCCCATCAAAACCCTGGGGCATTAGCCTGGTCTCTGTTTCTTGCACCCTGGGTGCCTGGCGCCTGCAGTCCCACCCCACCGACCTCTCCTGGGTGCAATTCCCAGTGAAGCCACCGGGGGCACACACACACACACACCCGCCCCCACACACCCCCGCCCCCACCCCCCGTCCTGCTTTTCCCCCATGGCAATTCCTGGATCTAGTCCAGGAACTCCGGCAGGGTCCATATACCAGAGCCCTGTGTCCTTGGGAGGTCCCCTACCAAACAGGGGGTCATGAAAATTAGCGGAGACAAAGCCTGGCACTGAGTAGATGCTCAACAAAGGACAGCTACTATTACTGCGGCTGTGGTCTCTGCTATTGATCTCGGAAGCCTCCAAATGGGCACGTCTGAACTCTACACACTGAGCCGGCCTCACCCCGCAGTTGTGAAAACAGACAGAACGCCAGTGATCCGCCCTTCCCAGGAGGCCGCAGAGGAAAAAGTTTGGTTGTGCGTCCAACCGGCTTTCTCCACCTCGCTGGCCAAACAAGACCGGGAAACGGTGCCGGCTGCCCCAGGTCAGGAGGAGAAGCTCTGCGCTCGGGCCCGGCCCCCCCTCCCTGCCTGCAGGTGGACAAGCCAGCCCCACGCCCACCTACCCCATAGCCGAGTAGAGCGTGCCCCAGATGGGGGCCAGGGTCCAGTGGGGCGGGTGCCACGAGGGCTTCTTCAGGCTGGCGTACCAGTGGAGGCCCTTTCCGAGAGCGTCGTGGGAGCTCAGGAAGCCCCCCAGGCTGGGCACCAGCGTGAAGCCCACGGCGGGCACCCAGGGCGGGGCCATTGCTGCTGCAGCTGCTGTTCTGGAAAGCTCTGGAAGAGAAGACAGGGCTGGGATGAGAGGTGGTTAACAGCTGGTCCCTCCCTGATGCCCAGGACCTCGGAGGTGCTGGGAGGGAAGGGACAGTGAACGGTTTAAGGCTGGTGAGGTGCTGGCAGGGCTCAGGGCAGCAAGGGCCCTGTCGGAGTTCCCGCTGTGGTGCACCGGTCCAGCGGCGTCTCGGGACCCCTAAGACGCAGGTTCCATCCTGGCCAAAAAAAAGACCTCTGTTTCAGACGTGGGTGCTGCACCCCCAGAGCTGGAGTCCCTGGGGCGGAGGCAAAGGGCAACGAGGCTCTCCATTATGCTCATTCGTTGGCCACGGCCCTTGCCTGCACCCCCAAGTCTGCACTGAGGACCTACTAAGTGCCGGCAATGTTTGAGGTTCCAGGCGAGCTGAACTCGTCGGGGCTGAGTCCAGCCAGACAGTAAGGGGGACCCCAGGCTGGCGTCAGGGGTCAGCTCTGCCTGGATCTGCTGTGGAACCCCCAGCCTGTCAGCACCCCCGACTGGACCTCGGTTTCCCATCACAAAAGGAGGGGGCCGAGGTCCTGCCAACACAGCCTGACTCCAGTTGGGGAAGCCGGGGGTGTCTGCAGGAGATAAGAAGTCGCGCGGCCACTTGGTTGGTTCAGCAAACTGGCAACACGGCCTGCTAGGGTGGGGGCTGGGCAGCAGAAGAGGCCCTGGGCCTCAGCAAGGGCGCCCAGACCCAGGCTCAGAGAGAAGATGGTGCTAGAAAGACACGGAGCACTTTCTCCCAGGGACCCAGGACGGGACGCGCGCGGGGTAGGGGGCGGGGAAAGGCTTGAGGCAGGCCAGTGGCCCTGGATGGGGCAGCAGGTGCCAGGAAGAGACAGTGCCCATCCAGAGGCAGTGGGGAGCCCTTGGGGCTTTGGAGCAAAGGGCAAAGGCTGCCGGGGGCAGAAGTGGCAGCTGCTGGCCCGGGGCTCTGCGAAGCCCCATGAAATGCAGAAGCCACCTCAGTGCCCAACACTGGATCCTTAAGCCACTGCCTTAACTCACTGTGGTTTTTATTTCCTATTGTTTTTGATAAAACAAAATGAAAGTGCTCTAACACCACAGAGAACTCTTTGGAGGACTCTTTAATAATGTGAAAATTGTCCTCAGCATAACATTAAGTACAGAAAGCGCAATATAAAATTGACTAAGAAGGATCCCAATTTTAGCAAAAGATAAATAACAAAGATATGCATTTTAAAGACTAACAGATAAATGCCTGAGGGTGTTAGCATCCTTTATAAAGCTAACATTTCCTGGGGGCGAGGCTGTGAGCCTGGCCCAGGCCCAGCCCCAACCTGGACACTGTCCCTCAATCCTCGTCCTGGAAGGGGACCCCGCCCCCATCTTATCCCATCCCCCCACCAGGCGTGTGGAGCCCCAGAGGTGCTGCCCAGGGCTCCTCCATAAGTGGGTATTTGGAGTCTAAGGCCACACTTGGCGGTGGGATTCATGATTCATCACCTTGTTATTATTGTCACAATGTCTATGAGCACAATTTTCTTTTTCTTCTTCCTCTCTTCCTCTCTCTTTCTCTTTTTACAGCCGCACCTGCAGCACATGAAAGTTCCCAGCCTAGGTGTTGAATTGGAGCTGCACCTGCTGGCCTACACCACAGCCACAGCAACGCCACAGCCATGCAGGATCCGAGCTGCATCTTCGACCTACGCCACAACTTGCAGCAACGCCGGATCCTTAACCCACTGAGCAAGGCCAGGGATCGAACCAGCACCCTCATGGATACTAGTCTGGTTCTTAACCCGCTGAGCCACAATGGGAGCCCCTCGCCGCGGTGTTCTCATCCCAGGTGCAAACCCCAATCCAGTCGTGAGAGAACAACACAAGGCCAGACGGAGGTGAACTTGACAAAATACCTGACCTGCGCTCTTCGAAAGGGTCAAGGTCGTGATAGGCAAAGGAAGGACGGATGGAGGGACATGTCACCTACTACAGAGAACGGAGGAAAAACAACAGCTAAACGCAACGCGGCATCCTGGACTGACGGTCCTGTGCCAGCTAAGCACACAAGTGGGGTCCCCTGCACGGTTTGAGTGTCCCGGTTCCACGAGGGGCAGCTGGGTGGAGGGTGTGCGGGAACTCTGCACCACCTCTGCAGTAAGTCTAAAAGTAGTTCAAAATGAAGCATTAGGAGTTCCCACTGTGGCTCAGTGGGTTAAGAACCCAACTAGTATCCACGAGGACACGGGTTCGATCCCTGGCCTTGCTCAGTGGGTTAAGGATATGGCGTTGCCGTGAGCTGCGGTGTAGGTCTTAGACGCGGCTCAGATCTGGCATTGCTGTGGCTGTGGTGTAGGCCGGCAGCTGCAGCTCTGATTCAACCCCTAGCCTGGAAACCTCCTATGCAGTGGGTGTGGCCTTAAAAAGACAAAAAAAAAAAAAAAGGCATTGAAGAGAAGTATCCTGGTTCGGACCTGAACTTGCACAGGCCCCTACTTTTTTCTCAACATATTCTTCACCGCATGGCTCCCGACCCCCAGCCTGGGCCCCGGACAGCCCACCTGCCACCAAGGCCCCTTGGAGCCTCCACTCTCGGCACATCACTCCCGCTCTGACACCCTCGGCGGCTATTGTTTTTTATTTCCTATTGTTTTTGATTAAATGAAGTGAAAGAGAACATAAAAGTGCAGGACTCAGTGGCATTTGACACAACCCTAACATCGTGCAGCCTTCTAGATCAAGTTCCGAGCTGTTTCCATCACCCCAAAGACCCCCTACCCATGAGCGGGCGCCCCTCCTGCCTCCCTCCCCCAGCCCCTGGCCACCAGCACCCCGCCTGCTCTCTGTCTCCACGGATTTACCTTCTGGATGTTTCACATAAATGCAATCACACAATTGTGGCCTTTGGGGTCTGGCTTCTTTCACTGAGCATGTTTTCGGGAGTCACCCACATTGTAGCCTGTGTCCATACTTGTCCCCAAGCTCTTGTGGGCAGTGGCGCCCATGCCACCCTGTCACAGCACCCAGCCAGTGCCCAGGAAATCCTCAGTGTGCCCGCCGATCTGTCCGCAGAGCCCAGCACCCCCGTCCCCGGCTGTACAGAACAGACGGAGGCCCACTAGGGGGTGGCGGCCCCCCCCCCAGGGCCACAGTGACAGTGCAGGGCCCTCTGCTCCTGCTGGCACTTCTGCTGGCGCTGCCACGTTCATGCGCCCCTGGCCGAGGGGGTGGGAGGGTCTGCCCAGCCTGAGGGTCAGAAAGCAGGTGGGTCAGAGGCCCCGCGTGGAGAGAGCCCAGGCAGGGAGGGTCCTGGGGCCTCGCAGGGACTTCCAGGTTCCTGAATCACCCGATTAGGGGACACATCGAGCTGAGTCATGCCGGGCAGGGCTGGGAAGGGCAGCTGGCCCAGGCAGGCCAGAGAGATCCACTCTGCGACGGGGCCCAAGGGAGGGCCGGGGAGCACCGGAGGCCCGGAAAGGGGCTCGGGCAGGGGGGCAAAGCCACCTACCTGCCCTTTATTTCTTTTTCTTTTCTTTTCTTTTTTCTTTTTAGGGCCATACCCGCGGCACATGGAAGTTCCCAGGCTAGGGGTCAAATCAGAGCTGCAGTTGCTGGCCTACACCCACAGCCACCGCAATTCGGGATCTGAACCATGTCTGCAACCTACACCACAGCTCATGGCAACGCTGGGTTTTTTAACCCACTGAATGAGGCCAGGAATCAAACTCGCATCCTTACGGATAGAAGTCAGGTTTGTTACTGCTGAGCTACAGCAGGAACTCCTGTTTCACTTACTCATCACAGCAGGGAAGGGGCCGGCTGCTTCTCTGCAGGGCCCTGAGTCACACAGCCTCTCAGCCACCATGGCAGACTCATCACCACCCCCATTTTCCAGATGAGGAAAGTGAGGCATAAGGAGTCACAGAACTTTCCAGGTCTGGGTGACCCCAAAACCCACTACATCCCTCCAGTCCCTGATCTGGGAGTCGGCTGGCCTCACCTCTGGGCCATTCACCATGATGATGATGACAGTCATGTCACCTCCCCTCTCTCAGCTTCCTCCTTCACCCCACAAGGCACTTAAGGCTCATCCCAAAAGCCTGCAGGGCCAGGGCTCCCCTCGCTCCCGGGCTGTACCCAGCTCCTCCTGGGCCTATCTCTCCTTCAAGCCACCACGATGGTTCCAGGGACTTATTTTAAGGCTCCTTTTTTTTTTTCTTTTCCCCTCCTTTTTTCTTTTTAAAAGACTGACAACTGGAGTTCCCATCGTGGCACAGCGGAAACAAATCTGACCAGGAACCATGAGGTTGCGAGTTCAATCCCTGGCATCACTCCGTGGGTTAAGGATATGGTACTGTCGTGAGCTGTGGTGTAGGTCGCAAGTGAGGATCGGATCCTGCGTTGCTGTGGCTGTGGTATAGGCAGGCAGCTGTAGCCCCGATTGGACCCCTAGCCTGGGAACCTCCATATGCTGCAGGTGCGGCCCTAAAAAGACAAAAAAAAAAAGAGTCACAGCTAATCCTCTTCATAATAATCTCTGTTAACCGTTATCATTATGAAAGTACCCAGTGTAACAGACAACACGCCTGGAAGGGCCTCCATCCAGCTAGAAACGCAGGCGGTCTAGGATGGCGCAGGGCGGGGGGTGACAGGGAAACTGGCTTTATGGAGAACGACAGTTTTTTAAGACAGAGAGCATGCTCGGCACTGCTCGCACAATCAGAAAGCAAGTACGAGGGAGTTCCCTTCGTGGCTCAGTGGTTAATGAATCCGACTAGGAACCATGAGGTTGCGGGTTCGATTCCTGGCCTTGCTCACTGGGTTAAGGATCCGGCGTTGCCGTGAGCTGTGGTGTAGGTTGCAGACGCAGCTCGGATCCCGCGTTGCTGTGGCTGTGGTGAAGGCCGACGGCTACACCCTAGCCTGGGAACCTCCATATGCCGTGGGTGCGGCTCCACATAAAAAAGGCAAAAAGACAAAAAAAAAAAGAAAGAAAAAAGAAAGTAAGTATGAGAAAATATAAAGAAGGGCCAGATTTGAAAACGAAATAATGGAAAGTCCGAAGTGTACAGGGCAAAAAGGAGGCGTTCTCCCGGCCAGCCCAGCCCCTCCCCCAGACCGAGCAAACTGCTGGCGACGATTCCTGGCAGATTCAGCCGGATACCACTCAGTCAGCGCCAGGCACAAATGTGGATACACACACACACACACCAGGCAGAGAAAGTGGGCTCCGGGCCCTAGGGAGGAAGCGGCGCTTTGGAATCAGACCACAAGCGTCTGCACCCCAGCGGCGCTGCTCTGTGCCCCGGGCAGTTTCCCCTTCCTTGCTTCTCAGCTCCTCTCCCGACCAGTGGACAAGGGCTGCTGCTTCCTGGGAGTGACGCTGCTGCCCTGTGCGGGGGCGGCGGGTTGAGGGGTGGGGCCCTTGGCCCTTGGCCCACATTCTGGCGGCTGAGTCTTTTGGCCGCGGGCCTGCTGTGTGCCAGGCACCCTGGGCGGTGCTAGCCTCTCCTAGCATCCTCTGCCTGACGGCGGTGGCCCTTGGGGAGCAGCCTCAGCCGCACATCGGTAGGGGAGCTCCAGTCCTGCCCCTCCGGCCAGCCGTTCCGGGGCGCGCGCAGCTGGTACCGGGTACAGTCATGACTGGGCAGGCCGGTCGGAGAGGCTGCAGCCCAGGCCAGGCCACAGGCATCTGCCCGGCTGACCCCAGCACTCAACAGTATGTTCACAGCAGGCAGTGTGGAGACCGGATAGAGGGTCCCCCAAGAAAGAGAACCAGGCGTGGCTTTCTTGACATGAGAGAAGCCATTTTAGGCCTAAGCCGTTCCGTAATTGAAGCCTGGCCACACTACTCACCCTCAAACAGGTCTCAGCAATAATGATCTTAGGGGAATGAAAGAACGACTGTTAACCAGGCAAGAGACGGAATAAGAGCAAAGATAATAAGTCAGTTTTAAGGACTCCCGGCTCTGTCTCAATGGCAAAGGTTAGCTTGAAGCACGTTCCTGAGCTGTTTTGCAGAATTCAAACTCCCCCCAGCGCTCAACCACCAGATCAAATGGAAACTAGATGTTGATCTTTGCTCCAATCAACCAACGCTTGGACTCTGTAGATCTTTGACCCAATTCTATGCTGAACTCTGCTCTGCTCAAGCCCCACCATGAATATGCACACACCAGCCAAATCAGAATATACCTGTGCTCTTAGGGAAGACAGGCGTTCGGGGCGTGGGGGCGGGTTCTCCTTACTTGTGCACTTCGGCTTGTGTCTTTGGGCAAAGGCACCTAAGGTGAACCCAGTTTTCAGGTAACACCCGGACCCATCCCACCTACGCCGCAGAGGCAGGGGACAGGCAAGTCCCAGGGGCTGCTCCGCCCACACTGGGCCCGTGCAGGCTGTGATGCTTCTGAGCACTGGGCAGGATCTAGTGATTCGGTTCCAAGGCTCCGCGGGCCTTACTTAACTCGCTTTGGACAAATAACCTCCCCTATCTGGCTTGGGTTTCCTCCTCCAGAAATGAGGCTCCTCAAGTGGATCACGAGCCGGAGGTCTCCCTGGCATTTTGTGATCCTCAGGGTACCCGGTTCAGATGACACTTCCTGGGCCGCTCAGATACGGGAATGAGCGGTAAGGGGGGTGTCCGGCCCCTCCCGCCGCTCTGTTTCCCGAGCGCGCGGCGTGCGGCGGGGCGGGGTTCCCCAAGTTCCCTCTTCCGTGCCCCCAATCACGCCGGAATCCTGCTGCGCAGGAGCGACCGCGGAGACCAGGGCTGGGGTTACCATTTGTGCCCCCAGGGCCGACCCGATGGCTGGGTCCCTGGCGCTCTCCCGCGGCCACCCCCTCGGTCCCCGCCATCTCCCGCAGCAGTTTCCCCTCGCGCCCCGCGCCGGTGGGAAGGTGCTTTGAGGGGTTCTCCCCCGCGCAGCCTCCTGCCCGCCGCGCCCTCGGCGCCCGGTCCCAACTCACCAGCTACGGGGACGCTCCGGGAAGGGTACTGCGCGGCGTAAGGTGGTGGCCGCGGCCCTGACCCGCGAGGCCCCGCCCCGCCCCGCCCCGCCCCGCCCCGCCCTCGAGGCCCCGCCCGACTTGGCGGGAAGCCCCGGCCGGACGGGTATCCGCGCTCCCTCCTCTGATCTTCTCCCTCCCTCTCACGATGACCGCCGCGCTGGGCAGCCCCAGCCGGTGCTGCAGCCAAGTCGCTTCTCTTCTTGAGCCTCATTTTTCCCATCTGTAAGTTGGGACCACAGAGACTGAACGTTCTCCCGCACATTAGCCCTGGCCCCCCGCCTCCGGAGAAGCACACTTTAGCTTTAGTGAAGTGGTAGCACTCCACTTGGTCCTGGCTCAGCCGCTTCGTGGCCGGCTCTCTGCCTCCATCTCCTCAACTGTAAAGTGGCCACAACATGGTGGGCCTAAGGAGCATACCACAGACGCCTGGCACACACCGATCCTCACAGCCCAGAGGTGGCTTCCAGTGTGCCAGGGTCACCCTGATGGGACAGCATGGCCAGCCTTGAGCACCTCACCTCTTCATCGGCACACGCCTTTTTTTTTGCTTTTTAGGGCCACACCCGCGGCATATGGAGGCTCCCAGACTAGGGGTCTAATCGGAGCTACAGCTGCCGGCCTACACCACAGCCACAGCAACGCAGGATCTGAGCCGCCATCTGCGACCTACACTACTGCTCACGGCAACGCTGGATCGTTGACCCACTGAGCAAGGCCAGGGATCGAACCCGCAACCTCATGGTTCCTAGTTGGATTCAATTCCACTGCGCCACAACTGGGAACACACTGAGAGTGCTGCTTTCTTACTACAGGGCCTCAGCCTCCTCAGTTAACTTGGCCTGGCAGGGCCCCCAGCATAATGGGACCACAAGTGCCCAAACTGGTTCGCTCCCGTCTTGGTGCAGCAGTTAAAGAATCCCACTAGGAACCATGAGGTTGTGGGTTCTGATCCCTGGCCTCACTCAGCAAGTGAAGAATCCGGCGTTGCCATGAACTGTGGTGTAGTTTGCAGATGCGGATCAGACCTGGCGTTGCTGTGGCTCTGAGTCAACCCCTAGCCTTGGAACCTCCATCCATATGCCATTGGAGTGGCCCTAAAAAAAAAAAAAATGCCCAAACTGGTTTCTGGGGGGGCAAGGTGAACTGCATGCTTCTCCTAGGCTGTGGTCTGACTTTCCTAGGCCCCGGCATTTTTGCTTTCATGGGTCTCTCCTGCCTTTGACTGCCTTGGTATAAAGACCAATATAATCCAGGTTGGTACTAGTCATCTTTTTCTTCTGATTCTAAAAGTAATTGAGGAGTTCCTGTTGTGGCTCAGAGGGTTAAACACCCAACTAGTATCCATGAGGGGGAGGGTTCGGTGGGTGAAGGATCTGGAGTAGGTCACAGATGCGGCCCAGACCTGCTGTTGCTGTGGCTGTGGTGTAGGCCGGCAGCTACAGGTCCGATTCAACCCCTAGCCTGGGAACTTAAACATGCCGTGAATGCAGCCATTAAAGAAAAAAGAAATTGAAAGATTATCCAGGTTCCCCCAAAGCATGGTGGCCCCAGGCATTGCAGCTGCTGTTTCTGGTGAAATCGGTCTGGCCACGCCTCCCAGCAAGCTGCCAGCCCTCTGCCTCTTCCTGTAAGGAGGTGCCCGGTGGCTTCGCAGAGTGGCAAACTCGCCTGCCCGGAAGACCCGTAGGGAGGAGGCAGTGTGGCCCCCCCTCCCCTCCCCCACTGCAGGAAGGTTCTAGGCCCACCGGGGCATCCTGGGAGGTGGGGATTTCTGTTCCCAAATACTTGCTGCAGGCCAGGGCCGAGGAGAGGAGCTGAGAACAAACACATTAGGCCCCCCAAGCTTTTCACAGATGAGAACTTACAGCTCCGGGGAGAGATGCCACTCCGGGAGCGTCACACTGCAGATCTGGGCAAGATGTGAACGCCCCTCCCAGTGAGCCTGGAGCCTCTCTCCCTTTCCAGTGCTCCCCTCCTGTCCAGCCCCGCAGACCCCACCCGCGCCTGGGCAGTAGCCCCAGCCCCCAGCTGGCCCCCGGCTCCCCTCCTGTCCCCTCCACGCCTCTGCTCCGCTCAGGACCCTCTGTGATCCCTCTGCCTTAGGATCCGGTCCAAGCCTTTTACCTGTACGCAGGGTCGTGACTGCCTGACCTGATCCCGCCTCTGCGCCTTTGCACACACTCCCCCCCCCCCCCCCCCCCCCCCCCCCCCCCCCCCCCCCCCCCCCCCCCCCCCCCCCCCCCCCCCCCCCCCCCCCCCCCCCCCCCCCCCCCCGCAGGGCACCCTTCACCCCCACCCTGGGCAGTTCCACATGTCCAAGTCTGGCTGCTCTCCAGCATCACCCCAGGAAGCTCTTCTGGACCCCCAGCTCTGTGCCACCCCCACTGGCAGCAGGTGGTGACCTCTGAAACTCACAGCACTGAGCATCGGAGCCTCTCCTGGTCACTTGGCAGGTGCCAACCTCAAGGGACATATATATCGAGCACTGCAGGATGCCTGGCAAACCAGCCCCTGGCCTCAGTCAACCCAGGAAGGAGGCAGGGAGAACACCCTCCCAGTCCCCAGAGGGTGCTCAGAGAGGCAAAGGGACATCTCTAGTGTCACCCAGCACGTCAGCAGTGGGGTCAGGGATTCACACCCAGGCAGTCCAAGGCCTGTACTCTTAACCCTTGTGTCATTCGGCTTCTCAATTCCCAGTGTGATTCAAGCACAGTATTTACTTATATTTTATTTGTGTGGTCACTTTCTTGCATGAGTAATTCATATTTCTTGGAAAGGAATTGGAAAATACAGACAAATAAAGCCGGCCACTCTCCCTCCCCCAAGCACAGTCAACGCTCTGTTTTTCTGTGCCTTCTTCTCAGCATCTATACATGTTCCTTTACAAGAACGCCTTCATGCAATCAGTGGTTTTGTCATTTGTTTCCTTCCCTTTACAATAAATCAAAAACCTCTTCCTACCTGGTCAAACATTTGCCTACCTTGTTTCTCTTCACTGTGAAATGCACCATGAAAACAGAAATGTATATTTAAAAAAACACTTGCATACACTTTAAAATAATAATAATAAGGAGTTCCCTGGTGGCTCAGCGGGCAAAGGATCCAGGGTTGTCACTACAGCGGCTTGGGTTGCTGCTGTGACGCAAGTTCCACTCCTGGGCTGGGAACTTCCACATACCACTGGTGAGGCAACAATAATAAGAAGAATAACAGTAAGTTCGTGTGCCCACCCCCTAGGTTAATGAGAAGACTCCCAGCGCCCTGGGAGCTTCCTGGCCCTGTTTCTAGGGATTGCTCCTGCCACTCCAGGAGTCATATCTATCTTTTTTTTTTAATTTTTTTTAATTAAATTTTTTTTTTTTTTGCCTTATCTAGGGCCACACCTGCGGCATATGGAGGTTCCCAGGCTAGGGGTCTAACAGGAGCTGTAGCTGCCGGCCATCGCCACAGCCACAGCAATGTGGGATCCAAGCCACGTCTGCAGCCTACGCCACAGCTCACGGCAACGCTGGATCCTTAACCCAGTGAGCAAGGCCAGGAATCGAACCCGCAACCTCATGGTTCCTAGTTGGATTCGTTAACCACTGAGCCACGACGAGAACTCCTGGTCATATCTATCTTGAATTTGAGGTTAAACATATCCTTGCTTTCTCTTAGGGTTTTTTGTTTTTGTTGTTTTGCTTTTTAGCAAAACACCCTCGGCATATGGAAGTTCCCAGGCCAGGGGTCTAATAGGAGCTGCAGCTGCCAGCTTGAGCCACAGCCACAGTAACACAGGATCTGAGCCGAGTCTGCGACCTGCACCACAGCTCATGACAACGCCAGATCCTTAGCCCACTGAGCGAGGCCAGGGATCGCACCTGCAACCTCATGGATATTAGTCGGGTTTGTTACTGCTGAGCCACGATGGGAACTCCACCCTTAGGGTTTTCTTAATACCCCTGTGCCTGTGTCCCTGAGCGCTCTGTTGACATGTTTTCAACAGCTTAGCAGCAGCACAGCTGGCTGGGGAGAGCGGGCACCATGTCCGGGCCGGAGGAAGGTAAAACTGAACTGAGCCTCTGGGGCACAGCCTGGCCTCAGGCTCCCTGAACACTGACAGGAGTCCCTTCTGGGGCAGCAGAGGGCAAGGCTGGGGGTGCAGTTCCCCTGAGGGCACAGCCGGCAGGGCTGTGGCCGAGGCGGTCAACGGGAAACAGGGACAGGCCTGGGTTGTCTGGCTTCTGGCCTCGGAGCTCCATGCACCTGTGTCCAGATCTCAGGAACAGGGATGGGCACTTCCATGCGGTGGAACGAGGCCCGTCACTGTGCCAGGCAGCGGGGCGCCCTCTACCACCTCCCTGGGGGTGACCCTGGCCCCTCGGCTGCCTGGCTCCTCGTATCTTAGGTGGTGCGTCTCTGCCCCTCCTGGTCCCTCCGTGTTTCTGATGGGCCTGCTCTCCAGGATGTAGGCTGGAGAAAGACTGCATAGGAGGGATGTTTTGGAAATCCTGCGATCTATCCTATGGTTGACTGATGCTTGGCTGAGTAAGGATGCAAAGTCGGGGGTGGCTGTCCTTCAGCATCATGGAGCCACGGCCTCTTCCACTTCTCCCATAGTGCTGGTGAGCGGGCTGAGGCCATTCTGTGTTCTGAGCCTTGGTATGTAAATTATTTTCTTCTTCCTGGAAGACTTTTTTATTCCTGGATTTTTTTTTTTTTTTTTTTTTTTTGCCACACTCACAGTATGAGGAAGTTCCCAGGCCAGGGACTGAACCTGTGCTCTAAACACAGAACCTTAACCCAATGAGCCACCAGGGAATTCCGCTTTCTGGAGGATTTCTTTTTTTTTTTTTTTTCTCTTTTGGCTACCCCGTGGTACATGGAGTTCCCTGGCCAGGGACCAGATCCTGTGGCAACATGGCATCCTCTAGCGCACTGTGCTGGCCTAGGATTGAACCTGCATTCTCAGCGCTGCAGAGACGCTGCCAACCCCGTTTTGCCACAGCAGGAACTCCTGGAAGCTTTTAAGATTTTTGTCCAGATTTTTATTCCACACCGATAATCCTCTATGTGGGTCTGATTTCACCCATCATGTCAGCACTCAGGGGGGTCTTTTCAAATGGAAAACTCATATTCTCTGTTTTCCAGAAACTGAATATTGGGGGGATTATTTCCTTCCCTCTATCTGCTTACTTCTCTTTCTTGAACCCTCTTACGCAGAATGCTGGACCTCCTGGGCTGGTCTCTTAACTTCCTTTTCTCTCCTACTTCTCAGGTTCTGTTTTGTTTTTTTCTTTACCTTCTGTGAAGTTTCCTCATCCTTCTCTTCCTGGCCTTCTATTGATTTTTGAAAATTCTTCTATCTTAAGTTTTATTTCCAAGGATTTTTTTTTATTCGTTTGACTGTTCTTTTTTTTTTTTAATTTTTCTGTTCATTTCTTTTTTAACTGATATCATGTCTTCTCTTACCTCTCAACTATCAAGGATAGCTTTTTTTTTTTTAAGGACTGCACCTGTGGCATATGGAATTTCCCTGGCTAGGGGTCCAATGGGAGCTGCCGACCACGGCCACAACCACAGCAATGTCAGATCTGAGCAGGATCTCCGACCTCTGCTGCAGCTTGCAGTAACACTGGATCCTTACCCACTGAGCGAAGCCATGGATCGAACCTGAACTTCACAGTCACTATGTCAGGTTCTTAACCTGCTGAGCCACAACAGGAGCTCCAAAGACAATTGTTTTCTTTTCTCATCATGCTCTGAGCCCTGGGCATTGCTGTTATTTTATTTTTCTGTATGTAAGAGGCTTTCCTGGGATGCTTGGAAATCTTTGGCTGGCTGCTCATGATTAGAAGAAAGAAGGAAAATAAATCTGCGAGTGGCATTGGTTGACTGAGCTTCACTGTAAGTTGAACTCGAAGGCCATCTCTTTGGTAACTTCCTGGTCTGTCAACATCTTTAGTCGTTTCCTCTTGCACTGGTCAGATTCCCCAAGGCCCTCCAGTTCTTGCCTGGCGGGTAGGGACCTGGTTCCACATTTTGAGAGCCCAGTGGGAGGAACACGGGAGATCTCAGCATTCAGCACTGGGTATCCACCTATTTTAGCAGAGTCCCCACATCCTCCGCTGTCCCTGGGCCTTCCCAGTCCTTTCCAGAGCAAAGAATTTACCAGAATGAGGGAGGGGCACCAGCCAGTGTCTAGAGAGAGGAAAGTGATCTAAACATCTACCAGTTCTTCAGAGACACCTTCAAATAGTCCTCTTTACTTCAGCCTTTTTAAACCCTTAAATCTCGTGCTGCCAGTTCCCAAGATTTGGGAGATTCTGTTGTATGAAGGCGGGTTGGTTCTCAGCTTTTGACTGCCTGGAGTCGGCTAAATCAAGTAAAACTGGTCACCCTGCTTTCCAGCTTCAAGAGATCCTCTCCCTAGGGCCCCCTGTCCTGTTCTCCCTGTCCTTGTGGTTTATGTCTTTAAACGATTCCTTTTCTGTGGGGTTTATGGGCTCCTGGAGGCAGCAAGTGCCCTGTTCATGTCTTAGCCTGAAAAATCTCCCATCTTTTATGACCACAGCATCGTACAGACTTATCGTCATTCCTTCAAGTGAACTTCTTCAGCCGGATTCCTTATCTCCAACTTTTCCGTGTCAAAAGCAAGGCTGCCGTGGATGTCCTGAGAGCTAGGACATCTGATTCTTTTCTCGGGACAAGCTCACTCAAGTAGACTTGCTGAAGTGAGTCCACCTAGACCTTTCTGGTTAGTTATGAGGTGTGCAGTGAGGGAGAGGGAGAGGGAGAGGGAATGGGGTGGGGGAGAAAGCGTGTGTTCTGGGCTCCTTAGGAGAGGGTAGCAGGAAAGGAAAGAGGAGCCGGGAGGTCAGGGGTGTCCTTAGAGGTGATTTCAGGATTAAATTCTCCCTGACCCAGCCTCACATCACCGCTAGGAAGCCAGAGAAACCCATTTTCTGTAACTCCTTTTGTCACGAACCATCTGCCACTCCATGTTTGAGTCTTTGTCTACTCATGGGCGAGCTGAGGATAATAATAGAGTCCAGGGAATTCCCTTAGCGGCTCAGAGGTTAAGGAACCTGACTAGGATCCATGAGAATGCTGGTTCGATCCCTGGCCTGGCTCAATGAGTTAAGGATCCTGTGTTGCCCGTGAGCTGTGGTATAAGTTGCAGACACGGTTTGGATCCTGTGTTGCTGTGACTGTGGTGTAGGCCTGTGGCTACAGCTCCGATTCCACCCCTAGCCTGGGAACCTCCATGTGTGTGGGTGTGGTGCTGAAATTAATAATAATAATAATAATAATAATAATAATAATAATAATAATAATAAATGGCATTCATTCACCACAGCATTGCTGTGAGGAATTAGGCAAATGTCCGAAAAATATCCAGGATTTTGTTCAACGGAACAAATATTTATTGGATGCTTACTATGTGCCTGGCACTGTGCCTGGTTTGAGGAAACACGGTGCTGGGAAAATTAAATACAAGAAAGAATGTTGAAGCATTTCAAGTACTTTCCACATGAATATTACATAGCGTTGTTTATTCAGTAACTGAGGGCTTACGGCGGTGCAGTGTCATGTTTCACTCTTTCCTGCGGAGGTTAAGGAAGCATATGGGTTATTCTCAGCCTCCAGCGCACAGCCAAGGATCTCAGAGCCGGGGCGGAACTAGTAAGGGCGGAACCTTTCGTCGCGCCCGCGGGCGCCACCGCCCGGCCGGCAGTAAATGCGTCAAGGACCGCGCTGCGCCGCCGCAGTCGGGCCTCGGTCGCCCCGGTAACGTGCGTGGGGCTGGTTCCTCACCATGAACTTCTGGGTCGCGCGGGCAGCCTGGGCCTGTGGCTGGCGCGCGGGTTGCCTTCGCAGCGCCTCGAACTTCCCGCTGCCTCCGCCGGGAGCGGTGGACGTGGCGGAGCTGCTGCGAGATGCGACAGCGGCGGAGGAAGGGCCCCGGGAGGCGGCGGCGCGGCGGTTGCCGGGCCAGTGCTCGGTGCTCCTGTTCCCGGGCCAGGGCAGCCAGGTGGTGGGCATGGGCCGCGGTCTGCTCCGCTACCCGCGAGTCCGCGAGCTCTACGCGGCCGCCCGCCGCGTGCTGGGTTACGACCTGCTGGAGCTGAGCCTGCAAGGACCGCAAGAGGACCTGGACCGCACTGTGCACTGCCAGCCCGCCGTCTTCGTGGCTTCTCTGGCCGCCGTCGAGAAACTGCATCATCTGCAGCCCGCGGTGAGGCCCGAGGCCCCGTGGCAGGCCGGGGATGATGGGCCCTGCTCGAGCTCTCACAACCAGGCCGAGGTCCAGCCGAGGCTCACAGCTGACTCGTTCGACAGATCCTTACTGAGTTCTCATCTGTGCCAGGCACTCTTGTAGGTGCGGGGAATACAGCTGTGAGCAAAACAAGGATTCCTGCCCTTGGGGAACTTGCATGTTAGGGCAGGAAGACAGATAATAGAGAATAAATACATTAGCTATGTAAGTTACGTAGTGTGTTAAAGATAAGTGTGACGAGAAGTTTCCTTGTGGCACCGCGGGATGAGGATCCAGCGTTGTCACTGCAGACGTTCTGGTTTCTGACCCAAAAACTTTTACACGTTGCAGCCATGGCCAAAAAAGGTGTTACAGTGTTACAAAAAGTAAAACAGAGCAGGGAAGGGCTAGGAAGTGGAGGGCTGGTTGTGATTTTAAATGACCCCTAATCATTTAATTAATTTCTAAATGATCTTATTTATTTGTTTTTAGGGCAGCACCGGTGGCATATGGAGGTTCCCAGGCTAGGGGTCAAATTGGAGCTACAGCTGCCGGCCTACACCACAGCCACAGCAATGCCAGATCTGAGCTGCGTCTGTGACCTACACCACAGCTCATGGCAACACCGGATCCTTAACCCACTGAGCGAGGCCAGGGATTGGAACCTACGTCCTCATGGATGCTGTGTCAGGTTTGTTTTCGCTGAGCCACGATGGGAACTCCAAATTACCAAATAATCTTAGAAGGATTAAATTTCATCCTTGAAGGATCATTGAGAAGATATGTGTAAATATCACTTCTTTCGAAGTTGTGAAATGATTGACGTTAACATTTAAATCAAAACAATAAACGTTAAGCTAGTATTTTACCCCCATTTCATCCTCACAACCACCGTGTGAGGTAAGTACTGTTATTTTGCGTGTAAGGAAAGAAGACTCAAGAGAGGATAAAGGGGAGTTCCCGTCGTGGCTCAGCGGTTAACAAATCCAACTAGGAACCATGAGGTTGCGGGTTAGATCCCTGGTCTTGCTCAGTGGGTTAACGATCTGGCGTTGCCGTGAGCTATGGTGTAAATCGCAGACGCGACTCGGATCCTGCGTTGCTGTGGCTGTGGCTTAGGCTGGCAGCTGTAGCTCTGATTCGACCCCTAGCCTGGGAACCTCCATATGCTGCGGGTGAGGCCCTAAAATGACCAAAAAAAAAAAGGGATAAAGGTTTAAGTGGTCCTGTTGAGTTGTGATAACAACATTCATCCAGTGCTTTATCGTGGACCAGTTTTGTTCTGAGCGCCTTAGAGATTTTTGTCTCCATGTAATTCTCTCAGCAACCGTGCGACGTAGGTCCTGCTCTTTGCCCGTCACAGCTGAGATAACTGAGGCTCAGAGAGGGTAGGGTGCTCACCACGCTGAGCATCAAATCCAGCTGTGACAGCAGGTTATGCTCTTGACTTCTCTGCCTAGCGCCCTCTGTCTCCATCAGCCTGAAAAGCAGCTCAAGCCAAAGTAACAGAATCCCAAGCCCTGGGCTGGAGTCGCAGCTCAGCCGCGGAGTCCCCCGGGCCAACTTGACCTGTTCTTGGTGGGGAGGTTCCTCCTCCGTAAAGGGCTGGATCAGGGATTGTTAAGGCCACTTCTGCATGTCCCCTCCCAGCTGGCGCACCAAGCCAGTGGAACCTGGCTCCCTGACCTGCTGAGCACCTGTCAGCTGGCAAGTGCCGAGCCCCAGACTGAGTTCCCCTGAGCACGCGACCTCACGTTCTGCGTCTGTCACTGCAGGTTATCGAGAACTGTGTTGCTGCTGCTGGATTCAGTGTGGGAGAATTTGCAGCCCTAGTGTTTGCTGGAGCCATGGAATTTTGTGAAGGTACCCAGGAAGTTTGGGTTTTATGCATGGGATGTTGCTAGGCTCACCGAAAGCAAGGGGTATGACTGTCAGGAATAATTCTGGACCTACTCAGGGGTGGCAGAGAAGGGAGTACATGGGTGGGGGTGACACTGGGACCTGAGGGCCAGACTTCACCTTGATTCTCTCCTAAACCGGAAGGGTTCATCAGAAGTTTTCTTTCTTCTTGTGAAATCTTGCTTCACTGTCTCTCCCTCTATTCCTGTGCATTCTTAGTCCACTCACGTACCTCTAGTGCCTGCTACACAGTAGACACTACTGGATACTCATTAAGAGAAAAAGAATAAATCAGTGTTTGATCTTGAGGCCTATCAGTTGCACTTCTTAAGTTGTTTTTTTTTTTTTTTTTTTTGCTTTTTAGGGGTCGCACCCATGGCATATAGGGATTCCCAGGCTAGGGGTCGAATTGGAGCTACAGCTGCCAGCCTACACCACAGCCACAGCAACGTGGGATCCGAGCTGTGTCTGACCTACACCACAGCTCATGGCAGCACTGGATTCTTAACCCACTGAGTGAGGCCAGGGATTGAACCCACAACTTTATGGTTCCTAGTTGGATCCATTCCTGCTGCACCACAGTGGGAACTCCAGCTTCTTAAGATTTTTGTGGGAGTTCACCTGTGACACAGCAGGTTAAGGATCCAGTGTTGTCTTTGCTGCTGTGGCATGGGTTTGCTCCTTAGCCTGGTAACTTCCACATGCCATGGGTGTAGCCAAAAAAAAAAAAAAAAGGATGGAGTTCCCGTCGTGGCTCAGTGGTTAACGAATCTGACTAGGAACCATGAGGTTGCGGGTTCAATCCCTGGCCTCGCTCAGTGGGTTAAGGATCCGGCGTTGCCGTGAGCTGTGGTGTAGGTTGCAGACGTGGCTCGGATCTGGCATTGCTGTGGCTGTGGCAAAGGCCGGCAGCTACAGCTCCTGTTAGACCCCTAGCCTGGGAACCTCCATATGCCGCGGGTGCGGCCCTAGATAAGGCAAAAAGACAAAAAAAAAAAAGATTTTTGTGTATATAGTTACACAGGTAAACATTTTTGCTTATGGTTAAATGCAAAGGACTTTTTTTTTTAAGGGGGGACACACCCTCAGCATATGGAAGTTCCCAGGGTAGGGGTCTGTTTGGAGCTGCAGCTGCAGGCCTACAGCACAGCCACAACAACTTAGGATCTGAGCTGCCTGCGACCTACACCACAGCTCACGGCAATACTGGATCCTTATCCCACTGAGAAAGGCCAGAGATTGAACTCCCATCCTCATGGATACTAGTTGAGTTCGTTAAATCACTGAGCCATGATGGGAACTCCCCACGGGACTTGAATAGACATTTTTCCAAAGCAGATATACAAAGGGCCAATGCGCAAATGAAAGGACGTGCACTGTTCTTTGCATCAGGGGATGTAAATCAAAACCGCAGTGAGGTGCCACTTCATAGTCACTAGGACGGCTTTAATTAAAAAAAAAAAAAGGGGGAAAATAATAAATGTTGCCAAAGAGGTAGAAAAATAGGAAGCTCACACATTGTTGGTGAAGTGGAAAGTGGTGCAGCCATTGTGGAAAACAGTTTGGTGCTTCCTCAAATTATTAGACATAGAATTACCGTGTGATGCAGTGGTTCTGCTCATCAGACTATATTACCTAAGAAATGAAAACACATGTCTGCTCAGAAGAGCTTGTACACAGGTGTCTGTAACAGTGTTATTCATAATAGTCAAAACGTGGAAACCATCCAAATGTCCACAGTCAGATGAGTGGATGAACAGGCTGTGGTGTATCCATCCAGGGGAATACTGCTCAGCCATAACGAGAAGTGAAGTACTGAGCTGGCAAAGTGGATGAACATCGAAAACAAAAACAGGCTAAGCGAAAGAAGCCCGTCGCAAAAGTCACACATCGTGTGATCCTTTTCTGTGAAATGTCCAGAATACATGAGCCCCTAGAGACAGCAGGTCAGAGGTTACCGGGGTGGAGGGAAGGAGAAATGGGAGTGATCCCTGAGCGGTATGGGCTGTTTATGGGGTAATGTCATTTCAAAACCAGAGCTGGTGGTTGTACAAAGTTAGGAATTCAACAGGTACCACTGAATTATGGTTTTTTTTTTGTGTGTGTGTGAATTTCAACTCAGTGTTTTAAAAAAAAATCATAACACTACCAAGGATGTGAAAAAGTTTCATGTATCCTCATGCTAGTAAAACTACCTTAGGAGTCCCTGTAGTGGCTCAGTGGGAACAAATCTGACTAGTATCCAGGAGGATGTGGGTTTGATCTCTGGCCTTGCCTAGTGGGTTAAGGATCCAGTGTAGCCGCGAGCTGTGGTGTCGGTCGCAGATGCAGCTAGGATTCCTCATTGCTGTGGCTGTGGTATAGGCCAGCAGCTACAGCTCTGATTCGACCGCTAGCCTGGGAACCTCCATATTGCTGTGGGTGGGGCCCTAAAAAAAAAAAAAATCTACTTTATACAAATACAGTTTTTATGTATGCATAATTTGGAGAATTATTGACATTCTGTGTTTTTTCACATGACATCCTGCAAAGTTATTTAGTGCCTGCCTGGGAGGGCCTCGCTGTGTGTGCTCTCCTACTTCCCACACAGACTCTTAGTGTCTCTGCCCCACTGTTCAGCTTGTGTAAGGGGCTCAAACTCCAGGACGGAACTATACAATGCTGGGTGAGCCAAGAAGCCTGAGAGAGAAAGGGCACGGGGTTTATTCTTAGTTCTTGTTGTCCCTTCAAACCCTGGACTGGTCCCTTAACCGCTTCTTGGGCTGGTCGTCTCCCTCCCCACCAGGGAGCGGGCCCAGGACAGGGTGGTGGCTGTCCAGTAACTGTGGGCCAGTCTCCTGTCACGATGGCAGGAGCTGCCTGCCTGGGCACAGCCCTGCCTTCTCACCTTGCACTTGAACCACGGTGAATTGGGAGCCCTGCATTTGAACTCATCTGCCCCAGCAGTGGCAGGCCCTCCAGCTCCAAGTGGGGGCAGCAATGCCTGATTTATGATAATTATGTAAGTGAAATTCATATACTTGTTCATAGTGTGTACATCATCCCAGCTGATGGTTCTTAATTGTTTTCCCCATTCAACACGATTTCCCCTTAAATAATGATAATTCCTGGTTTTCATTACAATTCAGGCAGATAAGACGTTATTTTCCTCATTTTACTAACTAAAAATTTGACCTGAAGGAGGTCAGGACTTTGCCTAAGCAGTGCAGCTCGAAGTCTGCTCCTTTTCTCTCTGTACCGGGGCTTCTCAAGAGCAGCATATTGACCTTCTGGACCGCGTAACTCTTTGTTTGGGAGACAGTTTATTGCAGGATGTTGAGCGGCTTTCCTGGCCTGTGCCCATCAGATATGGTAGCACAGCTCTGCCTCCAGTTTGTGACCATCCCAGAAAGTTCCAGACCCCTTTCGGGGTAAAGTCACCCCTGTTAAGAAGCGCCATCCCATGCCAGCCGGCTTTAAGGAGGGGAGCTCCGTGGGCTCATTGTGCCAAGGACAGCACCTCGCTTTCTCCCGACGGCAGTACCGTCTCTGTATTGTCGATGCCGAGACGTTGAACTGTGGCCTGGTGATGCACGCCCAGTATCAGTGTCTCCAGCGCACAGTGCAGAACTGTGCTTTGTTTTTCGGGTCTGGACCTCCCTCCTCCATTACCCACCCGCCTTGATTTTTCCAAATGCGCTCCTCTCTGTATAGGTTTGTATGCGGTGAAAATCCGAGCAGAAGCCATGCAGGAAGCCTCGGACGCTGTCCCCAGTGGGATGTTGTCCGTCCTCGGCCAGCCCCAGTCCAAGTTCAGCGACGCCTGTCGGGAGGCCCAGGAGCACTGCAGGACTCTGGGCATAGAGAACCCCGTGTGCGAAGTGGCCAACTACCTCTTTCCCGACTGCAGGGTGATCTCAGGACACTTGGAGGTTGGTGTTGAGCGGCAAGGGGAGGCCGGAGGCAGGGTGCTGTGTAGGCGGGGACCTCGGGCAAATCCTCAGCCCGTGAGGAGAGTAAAGGGCTAGACCGCATGGTCTCCAGGGCCATCCTGTGATACATCCTGGCTCCTTACAGCCTCTGCTT
This sequence comes from Catagonus wagneri, assembly GCA_004024745.2. NCBI lineage: Eukaryota > Metazoa > Chordata > Mammalia > Artiodactyla > Tayassuidae > Catagonus > Catagonus wagneri. Next base: position 2,334,758 of record PVHT021183617.1, read on the forward strand.
CCTTAGAGGAGAAGCCGCTGCCTAGGGTTGCCCCGCCCTGCTCTGTTGGGTGCACCCTTTCCTCTGTCCATCCACCTGCTCACTGCTGCCCTGGTGCCCGTTGCTCCGCCAGCTCCTCTGTGATAAGTACTGAAGGTACTCGGACAGATAAGCCAGGGTTCCTGCCATCAAAGGAAGGCTGGCTGAGAACGGACGAGCCCTGCCTTCAGGGCACAGTACGGGTCAGGGGGCCTGAGGAGGTGGTACCCGGAGGCCAAGCTGGCCGGGAGTGTGGCTTCCCGGGCAGGGTCCCCGGGGAGAAGGCAGTTCTGCACCGAGTGCCCGGAGGGGTGTGGGGTGCAGGCAGGACAGTGCTGCCCCTCCCTGTCTTTTCTAGTCCTCGCAGCCAGGCCTGTGCTCTGGGGAGGGAGGCTGACACACGGGAGCCGAGGCAGAGACAGGATGAAAGCTCATGGCCACCTCCCCCTGGAATCTGTTTCCTCCACTTGACCCCACTGAGGTCATCTCCCCGCAAAGGCCTTGCCGGGACACAGGTGTCCTTACACATCTCCTCTGACTCAGAACCAGTGGGTCCCTCTTGGGGCAGTTCTGAGGTGACAGAAAGATCCACTGCAGTGGCCCCCCATTAATCACGGGGTGGGTGGCTTACCCCCATTAATAGCCTTGGAAGGAAGCCCCAGGGAGGCCCCCAGTCGGGGCAGGGACAGCCCTTACAGGCTCCCAGACAGGTGGACATCCGGTCCAGGTGACGACATGGGATTCCCAGGTTTGGCCTCTTGGTGCCATTGGAAGTGCCACAGCTAAGAGCTCAGGTGCAGACAAGGTGCCCTCAACAGGGGAGCCCCTTTCCAACCGTGGAGGTGGAAGAACTCCTTGACCTCTGCTAGAACCAGGCCTGGGCTGATGGCCAGCCACGGAGGAGCTCCTGGACGCTGAGGCTGTGGCTTTGACTCCTTGGCCGTGGCCTGGGGCTTGGGTGGGATGAGTCCAGAAACTTCCCACGGAAACACGCGGGGACCACCGCAGTGATGCAGGAAGTGCTGCCCAGCAGCTAGTGATCAGAGGGGTCCAGGCCTGGTGGCTTGGGCTCTGGAGTCCAAGGGGGCTCTGTGGGACAGTGCGGTGGGGGTGGCCGGAGCATGGGCGTGGCCGTGAAGCACCAGGTCAGTCAGGTCAGGTGCACTCTGTTGTGACAGGCAGCCCGGACCCCCCTTGCTTCCCGCAGGCGCCGTTGACTCTCCCGTGACGGCTCGGACCCTGCCTTTGCGTCTGTGCTGGATGAAATACAACAGGTGTAGAGATAAGCGCATTCTGCAAGTAGGACTGATGATGCCTGCGGTGGTGACCACCCTCCTGCTTCTCCCCCTAAGATTTGCTTGGCTTAAACCTCCCTTCTTTTTCTTCCAGGCTCTGCTCTATCTGCAGAGGAATTCCTTTAAGTATCACTTCAGACGCACCAAGATGTTGCCAGTCAGCGGTGCGTTCCACACGCGCCTCATGGAGCGAGCCTTGGAGCCCCTGGCACAAGCTTTAAAAGAAATTGATCTCAAGAAGCCTCTGGTTTCTGTCCATTCCAACGTCACTGGGAATAAATACATGCATCCAAAACACATCCGGCAGCTACTGGCTCAGCAGGTGGTCTCCCCTGTGAAGTGGGAGCAGACGATGCATGCCATATACCAGAGGAAGAAAGGCACCAGCTTCCCCAGAACTTTTGAGGTGGGACCTGGGAAGCAGCTGGGAACCATCCTGAAGAGCTGTAACCTGCAGGCCTGGAAGTCCTACAGTTATGTGGAGGTGCTGGAGACTGACGAGGACGCGGACCAGAACCTGTAGGGGTCTCCCGATGACCCTGGGCTGGAGGGGGCATGGCTTAGGAGGCAGAAGGGGCTTCAGTGACCAAGCCCGGCCTGGCCTTCCTGTCGGGCCAGGCCACCTCCTTCCAGTGGCTGGGAGGGAGTGTTTAAAGTGCTTTGAATGCTGCATAAAAAGCATGAGAAATGAGTATTTTACAGGACACAGTCCATTTCTCTCCCTTGGAACACGGCTGGATGCTGCGCGGAGATGCGGCCTGGACACTTATGCGAAGACCAGGGTCCTTGTTCTGCCTCTGCCCGCTCTGCCTCCGGGCCCGGGCGGCCACTGTGTGGCTCGACCTGCTGCCGGGTGGGAGCCGGGGCAGATGCCATGGCCACAGGGCTCCTCTGAGGCCCCAGCGTCCTCTGGCCACACACCAAAACCTTAGCTCCTTTGTCACTGAATCCAAAGGGCTTCGGGGCCCAGTGGGCTTGACTGCCGTTCCATTAACCCAGCAGTTGGGAGGCCCAGTTTACTTACCCAGCAAAGTATTGAGTGCCTGCTGTATGCCAGGGAGCCAGTGGCCTCTGCCCTGGTGGGGAAGAGGGTCCTTTAGCAAGGGCAGTGGTATGGGGCAGAGGCCGCTCCTCTCCGACTCCAAAGCCCACCCTCAGCAGCTGAGCGCCTACTGTGTGCCCGTGGCTTCTCTGTGTGGGCGCGCCCTCGGTGCTTTCTCTCTGCCTGGCTCTGCCCCTAATATTAGTGTTAAATATGAAGAATTCTGAACTTCTGCGGTGGTTTTGTAGTTACTCAGTGATAGTAGGAAAACCTTGTTGGGAATGAAATCTCTGAACCTGTCTCTAAATGAGGCTCTTGTAGGCAGGTGTCCAACCCTGGGTAGGGCTTCTCTCTTCATTGCTTCTCGACAGGGGCCTGTGGTCTTTTGAGCAGAACTGGTCTTCACTATATGGGACTGTCCTGTGCTTCTGGGCAGCTGCCCTGGCTCCTGGCCATCGCAGGCCAGCACCTCCAGGCGCTGTGACCCAGGCACGCCCACTTTTCCACACTGAGAGAACCACTGCCGGTGTTACCGCAGAACCCGACCTCCACCACAGCCCGAGTGTGAATGCTCTTTGGAGCACAATGAAGAAAGAACTGTTCCTTAAGACTTTGGTTTAGAACATTTCAGACCTCGTCACTCCCCTGCGGCACCTCCTACCTCCTAAGACCCAGATCCTGCCTCATCTCCAGAAATGCCGACCAGACCGGGGGCCTGGTTCACGAGCCTCTGAAAACGCAGAGACGAGACAGTGTGGGCTGCAGGAACTGCGACATACAGGTCAGATGCTGGCCGCAGCCGCCTCCGTGCTCGGGCCTGTCCCCCGCCCCAGTGCTGCTTCACCCACCCCGGCGCCGTCTCACCCGCCCCAGCACCGTACCCCAGGCCCCATCACTTTCTCAGTCCTTTGGTACCCTCAGAACACTTCCCATAATAGTCCTAGCTGATTTACGTGCATTTTTTCTTCCCTGGAAAGAGTGTGAGGTCTGAGGCAGGGACCTGTCCTCTCCAGGTCCCCAGGACCTACACCAGGGCAGGTGTGGCTCAGGGGGACCTGCTACCTGGCGGCAGAATGCTACAGACCCCAGGACAGGACCACCCCCTGATTCACGGGAGGAGATGCCACTGCCCAGCCGGCATCAGCTGCCAGTCCCTCTCCTTTCTGAAGAGCCCCAAGCTCCTCAGGAAGCCATGAGCAGCCCAGACCACATCCACATGGGTACGTGGTTGGGTGGGTGGTTTGTCTTGAGCTGGGTGTTGGGCAGTCAGGGAGGACTTTCTGGGAGTGGTGTCTTGGAACTTGGCCTTGCCACATCCTTAGCCACTGATTCTACAGTGGGTGCCCAGGCCTTGGAGTCAGTGCGTCCACACAGGATGAGCCCTGGGGTCACCTCCAGGTTTGTAGGCTCGGTGGGGATGGGCTGTCTGGGCTGGAGTGTGTCCTTCCCAGGGCAAGCGGCTGCCTGAAAATTGTAGATTCCGGGCTCGTCCTGAGGGCCTGACACAGCCACAGTTTGACACAGGAAAGGCAGTGAAGTCAGGCCTCAAAGCTGTGAAGGAGCAGACCTCCGGGATCTGCGGCACGCAGCCTGGGGGCTGGAAGGAGCCCTGGAGGGGGCAGGGTCTGATCAGCCCGGCTGCAGAGGGGGCACCTGCGTCTGCCGGCTCAGCCCTGGGACTGAGTGGAGGCCAGAGGAGGCTCTCCGAGCCTGGGCCCTGGGGCTGCAGCAGAAGATGCTGGGGTTGGGGAGGGGGCAGCTGGAAGAAGACAGCAGGGGGAGGAGGGTCCAGCAGGCTCTAGAAAGAGCACCGGGTCCGGGTGTGGGGTGGGCTGAGCCCACAGGGTGGGAGGTGCACCCGCCTAGGCCCTGCACCCCACACCTATGTGAGTAACCCCCAGACTGCGCTGCTCCGGCGGAGGGCACGGGGTGAGCAGAGGTGGGGAGGGCAGGCCGTCCAAGTGTAAGTGGCACCGACAGCGCGAAGGGCATAATCCCTAATGGCAGGCTGCGGGCACTTGGGCGTGACGAGGGGGGGGCAGCCCAGCTTGCGTGGGGCCAAGCAGCATGACAGCACTGGTAAGTGCTGGAAGGAGCCGGGAGGCTGTGTGACCCGGGCAGGCCCACAGGTGGCCTGCCCTTGGCAGGCAGAGCCAGCCCACATGCAAACCCCAGAGAGGACCTGAGACTGGTTGAAAACCAACATTTTATTGAGCTCTCCTCACCCTGCAGAAATCTATTCCAGCAGATTCTTTTTGCCACGGGCATCACAGACACAGGGGTGTGACCAGCACTCCCCCCGCCATCCACTGTGACCAGCCCACGAGAAGGTGGCTCCTTCCCAGGGCACAGCGCGGCTGGGCCAGGAGCAGGTGCGTTAACCAGTAACAACCCTGGAAGCGTAATGAATTCATTTCTCTTACAAAAAAAAAAGGAAAACAGTGAGTATGAACCTCAGTGTCCCAGCACTTGGAGTTTAAATATTAAAAAAAAAAAAAGATCATCAGAAAACAGTTAAAAGACAACAAAACCAACACGGCCACCTCCAGGGTGGTGGTCGAGGGGGAGGGGCCAGCCCCACCCCCACACTGGCCAGCAGCTGGTCACCTCCAGGTGAGCATCGCCACCAGCAGCAGGGACAGCGCCAGCTCGGGCCACAGGCTGGGGGACACCTGCGGGATGAGGAGGCGACAGGTGAGGCCCTCCGGTCTGCCTCGTCCCCTGCACCCGCCCTGGACACGGGGACCAGCCAGGCAGGGGAGGCAGGGCGGTGACAGGGGACTTGGGTATGGGGGGTGGGAGCACCTCACTCAGAACTGAAAGGTGACAGAAAGGGGCTGCCAGCCTGCCACAGCCAGTGTGACACAACGAACTGGCACGAGGGACAACCTGCAGTGCTGGTGGGAAGGGGGGCGGTCAGGAAAGCTGCTCGGGACAAGAGGGACAGTGAGGAGCCAGCCTGCCAGGGGAGGGTCGTGCCCGGCAGAGGGGAAGCAGCGCGGGTGGGAAGCAAGCAAGGATCCAGGCAGAGCCCCGGGGACCTGGCAGCAGGAGAAACGGGGAGCAGGCAAGACGAGGCAGTCGGGAGTGGTGGGGACTGTGGCCTCCAGAGGGCATGCCCCATGGGGCAGCCGCTCCACGGCTGTCACCAGCCAAGGCCCCGAAACCAAGGCTTACCCTGTCCCTGAGGGTCACCAAGCTCCTGAGCCTCCGGTTCTCCCTGAGGTTAGTGAAAGCGATCATAAAACTTCTCAGAACATCCCGCGGGCCTATCTGGCTGAAGGGGAAAAACGAGCTGCAAGACAAAAGGGGGGGGCAGGGCCATTGCTGCGATTTCGGGTGACGGCTGTCGGGGAGGTCTTCTATCCCCTCCCCCCGCTGTCACCCCCCCACCCCCGGTGCCTCCGATGAGGGCCTCTCTCCACAGGCTGTTTCTTGGTCCTGCGTTCATCTGATTTCCTGTTTCCTCCTCCACCTGCCCGCCAGCCCCCAGGGTTTGGACTTGCGTCCTACAGCTACCACAGGGCAACGCTCCCCTGGCCCAAAGAGGCAGGTCCCGGGCCCTGTCTCTGTCCACACCTGGGCAGAGAACCTGCATGGAAGCAGAGATGCCACCTGCCCCACCCCGCCCCCTGCAGAAGGCCCTGCCCACACGCTGGGCTCAGCTCCATCTGGGCTCTCTCAGCATTTCCTGTCATTTTGAGCCGAGACCCTTTTGGGACAGAAGGGGCTGTCTTGGCTTGAGGAGGGAGAAAGAGGCTGGGGTCTGTTGCCCAGGCCAGCCCAAGAGCTGGGGGCTCCTGGGAACAGGGGGCGCTAAGGGCTTCGCGGCTGCCGGGGAGTGGAGCCGTTTCAGGGCGGGGGGGCGGGCAGCCCTGGTCTGTGGGAGCCACGCGTGGGGGACAGCCCTGGGCTGGGCGGGGACTTGTCACCTGTACACAATCATCCAGAGCGGCTCGGCAAACTGGGGCAGCAGCAGCCTCAGTTCCAGGTCGTCGGCAATGGAGGCCAGCTGCATGGCCAGGTGATGGGGGGTCTCGCTGCTGGGAGACCACAGGGAACTGGGTGTGGGTGTGCTGGTGACTTCACACCCCCCCCCCCGGAGCGCAAGTCCTGGACCCTGGGGAGGGGGCTGCCCAGGAGGAAGACACCGAGTGCCTGGGACAGCAGCCCACCCCCCAGCCCCCATGTGGCCTTCCTCCCCCTCCAAGGATAACTGAGTGCCCTGGAGAATCCCGGAAGAGGCCAGCCACCTGGTGGGCTTGATGGAAAAGGTGGGCAGTGAGGCTGGGGTCTCACCTTAGCCTCCTCGTGGGGAGGGACCCCAGGACCTGCTCCCAATCCTGACACCACCTTGGATATCACCATCCCTTTTCAGAAGGGAGGGGTAACCTGGGCCCAGTCGAGCGTCCCCCCCCCCCCGCCCGCCAATGAGCCAATGAATCCCTGATGGGAACAGAGGTGCATGCCCGCCCACCCGAGGGAAAAGTCCAGCTCATTCCCTCCCCGCCCAACCTGGGGAGGCCGCTGGAGCCGCTCTCCGGCTGCCCACATTCCAGCCCCGTGACTTGGCTGGAAATTCCCGGGCAGACAGGCCACCCAGGGCCCGAGGCTCCGAGCCCCTCCCTGCCTAGCTGGGGGTGGGTGGGGGCACAGAAGGAAGGAGGCAGTGTCTGAGGTCCCTCCAGCCCTAAAACTCTGACTAGCCCCAAACCCCAAGTCCGGGACCTGGTGGCTACGAGTGTCCCGAGGCCCAAAGCAGGACAGCAGCACCCAGAACCCTGGCCGATGCCAGGCTGTCTCGGCATCTCCTCTTTGCTGCCCTAACAGCGGGTCAGGCCCTGCATCCGAGATGGCCTCCTTCCGGTTTTCTAAACTTGATGACATCACTTAAGAGGCCCGGAGGCACCCGCCCTGTCTTAGGGCTGCAAGCTCGAGCATTTTGATGGCCAGTGCCATCCCGGGCCTGTGACTCTGCCGGGTGCCCAGGGGTCCCTACGAGCTGGTGTCAGAGCATGGCCACCCCCCTGGGGCTTTGCCCCCGTGGCCACGCCCGGGGATTTCCGCTCTGCACCGCTGCCGGGAGGGCCATGGGGCTCTTCTCTACACCAGCGGTAGTCGCTGGCCAGGAACGGGGGCGGGAGGGGCCCACCTGTGGGGGGAGACCTCGGGGTGGAACTCCAAGATATTGGTCACGCCGGGAACCCCCACAACTTGCTCATCCAGGAAGCTGGGGCCGTGGTTTTGCAGGAAGGTGTACAGGAAGAGGTTTCTGGAGAGTGGTCTTGCTTGATACATTTCTTCTCTGGAAGAAAAAGACTAGACTGGATGCCCGGAGATATGCAACGCGGGTGCCACCCACCAGTCACCTCACCTCTCCCCAAGCTCCCTCTGGGGGAATCTTGCTGTGTGCCTCTGGGCAAGTCACTGAGCCTCTCTGTTCTCTGTCAGACATCCCCGAAGTCAAGGATTTGGAGACGATTCACAAGGGTCCTTGACTTTTTTCTTTGTGAAAAGAATCAGACTTAAGGAGTTCCCCTCGTGGCTCAGCAGTAATGAACCTGACTAGCAACCATGAGGTTTGATCCCTGGCCCTGATCAGTGGGTTAAGGATCTGGCGTTGTAGTGAGCCGTGGTGTAGGTTGCAGACGTGGCTCGGATCTGGCGTTGCTGCGGCTGTGGCATAGGCCGGCAGCTACAGTTTTGATTTGACCCCTAGTCTGGGAAGCTCCATATGCCTGTGGGTGCAGCCCTAAAAAGACAAAGAAAAAGAATCAGACTTACAAATATAGCCCTCAAGTGGCCTGGAGTTGAATTAAAAACTCAAGGGTCAAGTGGATGGACCAAGAGCCAGTCCTTGGGTTCTGCCAGCTTCCTTCTGCTTCTCCCCACGAGCAGAAAAGGCAAACACAAGCTAAACGAGGAAAAGTCATCCACAGTTGCAGTTCCCAGAGGGGCACTGCCAGTGGCTAAACACATGCACACTTTCAAAAAGGCCATTACTCCTTACACAGAACTTCATAACCTTTCTTCGCGTGACCCGTCTGGCAGGGCCCCTCTCCACTCCCCTGGCTCCTTGCCAGGACTAGTCTTCTTTGGGTGGCCCCGAATCTGCATTCATCTGAGCCGGTCCTGACACTGCCGTTCTCGACTTCCCAGCACGCCTTGCAACTAGAGGAGGTGGGTGTGCAGCCCAGTTCCGCTCAGTGAGGTCTCCGCGGGCTGGTGTGGGCGCTGGTTAGGGCTGTGGCCTTGTTCCCCGTAATTCACCCCACACTGTATCAAAGAACCTCGGGTCCAAAGAAGCATAATGAAGAACCACAGGGCCCGAGGTCAAGTCCCAGCTCTTGCCCTCCGCAGCTGGGTGACGTCAGTTTTCTCATCTGTAAGGTATCAGCAGCAACCGCCCCCACTCAGGTGAGGAATTTCCTTCTAGTACTTTGGGCTTTTTTTCTTTTTCTTCTTTTAGGGCCACACTCCCAGCATATGCAAGTTCCCTGGCTAGGGGTCAAATCGAAGCTGCATCTGCGACCTATGCCACAGCCACAGCAACTCGGGATCCTCAAGCCACAGAGCGAGGCCAGGGATTGACCCCACATCCTCACGGATACTAGTCGGGTTTTTTATTGCTGAGCCACGATGGTAGCTCCCTCCTTCCAGTAAGTTTTTTTTTTTTTTTCCAGCCGCATCCATAGCACGTGGGGAAGCTCCCGGGCCAGGGATCAAGCCCACATCACAGCAGTGACAATGCCGGATCCTTAACTGCTCACTAGGCCACCAGGGAACTCTGCCCTCGAGTAACTGGAGCAGCGCCCAGGACCTGGAGGGAGTGCACGCTGTTATAACCCCTGTACTTCTATCCATTGTTCTTGCAATAAAAATTTTTTTTCGGCCGCCCCGGGCTATATGGAGTTCTTGGGTCAGGGATCGGATCTGAGCCACAGCTGTGACCTAACTCTGGATCCTTAACCCACTAGGCCAGGTTGGGGATCAAACGTGAGCCCCAGCGTTGCAGAGATCCCATTATGCCACAGCGGGAACCCCTAATAATGAGTATTATTAATCATTAACTGGCTCCCACCCAAGCCTCCTGCTCCCAGGCCAGGGTGGACCAATGTTCATGCCCGAGGCGACTGTAGGCAGGTCGTACGCAGACACCCGTGGGGACAGGGAGCGATGGCCGGAAATGCAGAAACAGGGCAGAGGCTCAAGGGCACACAGGCGAGTCTCCTGGGCCCTCCAGGTGTCTCAGGGCGAGTCTCTACAGGTTACTCTCAACGGTGCACCCAAACCACGCAGAGACGGACATGACGTCATCAGGACGCAGTCAAGCCTCTGGGGGTCGGGGGCACTCTGGCCTTTGAGCAAGAAGACCGCATAAGGAGCATTGTTCTGGAGCATGAACGCCCCGCGTCTGCATCAGGAGATGCTGTTTCGGTTCCCTAGGAGGGAAGCTGTTTTACATCTGTTCCAGATGAAAGCTCAGCGTGAAAGGCAGCGCGCAGGAACTGCAGCCGGGGGGGATCAGACGTGTAAACACAGCCACAAAACGGCCACAAAGGAGCCCCGGCCTGACATATGCCACCTGCACCTGTCAGGACAGCCCCTTCCCCCAGGGGCTGAAAGGCGCTGTCAGGTCAGACCTGGCGGGTGGAGGGAGGAGGGCAGGGGGAGGGTGCTGCCACCTGCTGAGGGCACCTGCAGCGAAGTGCTAGAAGCACGCAGGCCCTCCTCCCCCAAACCAGTAGACCAGCACACACATACTGCAGTGGGGAGACTTTTCTAAGACCCCTAAAAGGCTGTGAGCAACTTAGACCCTCAGCTCCAGTATTCTTCTGGGTACCTAGGTCTTCACTCATTTGTTCTAGGGCATCAGTTAAAAGCTCTGAGGTGACTCCAGGTCAACCTGCGAAGCCAAGTCTAGATAACAAAACCACTATGGTTTAAAGCAACTTTTGTGGGGTGTTCTCGTTGTGGCTCAGTGGAAACGAATCTGACTAGCGTTCAGGAGAACGCTGGTTCAATCCCTTGGCCTCCCGTGGATTAAGGATCCAGCATTGCTGTGGCTGTGGTGTAGGCAGGCAGGTGCAGCTCTGATTCGACCCCTAGGCTGGGAACTTCATATGCCATCAGCGCAGCCTTAAAAAGCCAAAAACAAAACCCACCTTTGCAGCTAAGGGTTGACTCTCATCCCTCCGCCTTTTAATCAGGGGGTGCTGAACCAGCCCCCCAAGCCCTGCCCTCAGCCCCCACCCCCACCCTCTGGGGCTACTGACACCACACTGGTGTGGGGGAGGTGCAGTACGACTTAAATTAACTGAAATTAGATTTATATTGAAAGAACGGTATATCAGTCTTAGTAAGCTAGATCAACATACAAAAATTAACAGCATTCCTACAAGGCAACCAGGAAATCCCACAGACAATAAATACCTCTGCAGAAATATAAAGTTTTCGGTCAGGAATGAATCTAAGGATGCTTACTTAAAATCTTTATGTGAGTTCCCACTGTGGCTCAGCGGGCTAAGAACCTGATGGTTTCTCTGTGAGGGTGCAGGTTGGACCCCTGGCCTCACTCAGGGCTTAAGTGTCCGGTGTTGCCGCAAGCTGCCTCACAGATGTGGCTCGGCTCTAGTGTTGCCGTGGCTATGGTGTAGACCGGTAGCTGCAGCTCACATTGGACCCCTAGCACGGGAACTTCACCTCAGGTATGGCCGTTTAAATAAAAAAAATAATAAAACTCCATGAAAATACTTAAAAGACCCAGATAAATGGAGACAGAGGTTTTAACACTGGAGTGGTGCTAAACCCTGTCAACTTCACCTCGCTGGCATTTCAAGAATTGTGACCAGGAGCTCTGTCTGCTCCAGGCTCCAGGCCCCAAGGGTGTCTATGCAAATGGCCATTTTCCAGGGAAAGCTGCCCGGGCCCTCATTTGCATCTGTCTCCCAGCTCCCTCTCCCCCCTCCCCTCCCCCCTCCACACGCGGCTGTTCTCTTCCCAGAGATGGCTGTGTCCCCCTGGAAACCCCTGCCTCCGCAGCAACTGAGGGGCCTGGGACTTCGCTGGGCACACGGCCTGAGCTTCACCTTGGTCCACTGTCCCAACATCCCCTGGTCCCCAGGAGACAATCCTAGAATCCTTGGGCACCTTGGGTACCCAATGGGATGAGGGGCCCTGAGTCCCACAGGAGCAGGTGCCTGACCAGGGACCGTGGCAGCTTGGCCAGGTCGGGGTTGAGGCCAGACATAGTGTCTGACCAGTTCCAGCGATGGGTGGGCAGCGGGAGTGATGCCTCCCCAGCCAGATGAAATGTTTGGGGCAAGACCTGTGCCTCCGTGTGGATCCCCAGACCCTTTTGGAGCCCCCTGTTCGGCCTGGGACAGACACCAGACTCTCCTCTCCCCGTGCGCACCTGAGCCCTGCACTGAGGCTCCCAGACAGGCGGCAGAATCTTGGGTTAACATCCTAACCCAGCCACCCACTTGCAGTGAGATCTGGGGCAAGACCCTCAGTTTCCTGATCTGTTAAATGGGGATAAGGGTCCTAAGCTAACAGGGTTCCTCTTCTAGGCAAGAACCAGCACTGTCTTATAACCCCGGCGGATGCTTGGGTACCTACTACTGTCAGGCAGTGATTAAAGCCCTGCATATGGATCAACTCTAAAATGCTCACCTCTTAGCCCCGCGTCTAAGTCAGAGAAGTGAAGGGTTCCAAGTCCTTAGCTTTCCTGGCCCAGCCAGTGCCAAGACTCTGACCGGTATTAATGGAGAAGGATCAGCAGCCAGGCCTGGGCTGGCCTTGGAGGCAGCGTCCCTGCAGCCGCCCCCAGCTCTGGTCCCTCCCGGCTGGCCCAGCAGCCACCCCTGTGGAGGCCCAGGGCTGGTCCCCTCCTGCTGGGCTCTCCGCTCTGAGCTGCACGGAGCAGCCTCAGCCTCGGCTCTGACCCTGCCGTGGATTCACCGCTTCACAGCCCTTGGTCCCCTTGGGGGCGCCACATCACATCAAGGTCCTCTCCCCACCCCCCCCCAGCCCTGCCACCCCAATCCTGGACCCTGCTCCTGCTACTCCCCTTTTTTTTTTGGCTGCACCGGCGCCATATGGAAGTTCCCAGGCCGTGAACCAACCCACGCCACAGCAGCAACCAGAGACACCACAGTGACAATGCCAGATCCTTAACCCACTGCACCCCGAGGGAGCTCCTCTTGTGGCTTTAAAGAGCCTGTGCCTGGGCAGTGCTGCTGGCCACCCTCAGTCTCTCCCTTGGCATCCCTGTTGGTCCCCACTTGGTGTCCTTGGTAGGACAAATTGATAGACGTGCCTGACATAGCAAGCAGGTAACAAAACGCAAGCTGCCATTACTATTCACTACTGCTTCCTGGCACACAGCACAGAACATATAAATGTTTGTCTAATGGGGAATTCTTTTGCATGCAGCAAGTAAGGATTTGGTGTCGTCGCCGCAGCGGCTTGGATTCCTGCTGTGAGCAGGTTTGATCCTTGGCCCGGAACGTCTGCCTGCTGAGGGCATGGCCAAAAAAAAAAAAAAAAGTTTGTTGAATGACTAAACAAACGCAGGTGCTGAAGTCACTGCAGCTGCAGATCCAGGAGCCTGGACTGGTTTTAAACATCTATTTTTTCCACCATTATTTGCAAATAAGTAGTTAAAAAACCCTGCTTTGGTGAAAAGAAAAAGCCCCCACACCCAGGCTGCAGCCCACACATACCCTCCTACACACTCAGTGGAAACATTTTCCTCCAGAGGCTGGAATGCAAATCTAACCTACTGCCCCCACAGCTGGGAGGGCACTTGCCGGTCAGGCTCTGGGCCAGCCGACCTGCCGGTTCACGGACAGGGCCTCTTCCACACACAGAGATGGGAAAGGCTGCTCCCTCACGCGGGGAGACCCTCAATCAGCTCAAAGCCAGCCTTCCCCACAACCCCGCAGGCCCTGTAGCAAAGCAGGAACAGGTAAGGACACCTTGGGCTGCATCAGTGCCAGCCGGTAAATGCAGGCCTGGATACCAAGCCAGTGGCTGCTGCGTGGACCCAGCTGGAAAGCCCTGGTCCCTGGGCTTTTTCCTTCTCGGCTTCCCAACCACACACCCCATCCACCCACCCACGAGGAGGCTTACAGAGCACCCAGCGCTCAAAGCATCAAGCAGAAAAGCCCTGGCCTCGGCAGGACAGCCCGGGGTTCCAGTCCCAGCTCTGTCGCTGCTCTGTGACCAGGACGGGTCACCTAACTGCGAGAGGAATTTCTCTCCTGCACAGAAACAGCACAGCCTCCAGGGCTGCTAAGAGGATTAAAAGGTCCAACTGTGGCCCATTTTCTGCCGCCCAGCAGGGGCTCCAAAGCTAGTGGAGGGATCAACAGATCCAGAAGAAGGGAGGAGGAGAGAGCTGGTCCCTGCTTCTCTGGGGGTCAATTTGACAATATCTCCCCAAGTCGCAAATGCACACGCCCTTCAATCTCTAGAAATCAAAGCGTGCACGCCTGCATGTACCTGGCAGGTACCAAGATTTCAGAGGCACGTGAACACAGCAGGCAGCACAGCTGAACGGTGCTGCCACATGTGTGAAAAAAAGAGACAGATCCAGGAGTTCCTGTTCTGGCTCAGTGGTTAACGAATCCCTGGCCTCGCTCAGTGGGTTAAGGATCCGGCGTTGCCGTGAGCTGTGGTGTAGGTCGCAGATGCGGCTCGGATCCCGCGTTGCTGTGGCTGTAGTGAAGGCGGGTGGCTACAGCTCCTGTTAGACCCTTAGCCTGGGAACCTCCATATGCCACGAGTGCAGCCCTAGAAAAGGCAAAAAGACAAAAAAAAGAAAAAGAAAAAGAGAGAGACAGATCCAGACTTCCTGGTGGCTCAGCAGGTGAAGGATCCGGGGTGTTGTCACTGCTGTGGCTCAGGTTGCTGCCGTAACATGAGTTCAATCCCTAGCCCAGGAACATCCGCATGCCAAGGATGCAGAATGAAAGGAAGGGAGGGAGGAAAAGAAAGGAGAAAAGGAAAAAGGGAGATCCGACATAATTTTACTGTGTTTCTGTCTTCCTGAACATATGTTGGTTAATGACTGATTCAAAAAATAAAGCAAAAACAATTACTTCAAGTTCAGAGCTTTAATCTGTGGCCTGAAAAAGTGATGTTTGTCTGTTTCAGGAATGAGGCATCCAACCTCCCACAGCCCCTCCCCGGCCCCCCACCCACTCCTTCCCCACCTGCAGGGGAGGTGCTGACTTATGAACCCACAGGTGCCCAGAGCAGCCGGTCTGAGCTGGGTGGGGCTCACGTCCCACAAGTGAGGGAGAGATGACAGGGGCGGGGGAGGGGGGGCGAAGGAGAGAGGGGACAGGAGAGAGAAAGGTGTTTCAACCCTCAAGTTGGAAATTCACCCAGGGGGTGGGCGGGAGGTGTTCGGTAATTTGGAAAACAGCAGCTTGGAATGAATGCCTCAGTCCTACGAACCCTCCCCCGCCTGGCACCACAGCCCCGCACCTTGAACCCCAGCGCAGGTGGTGGCCTGATCCACTGGAGCCAGGTTCAGACGCCGCCAGCCACTGAGCTAGAGATGGATCCAGCCTCAGACGGGCTCGGGCTCCCGGCTGGCCTGAGCCCCCCCCCCCCCCACATCCTTTCATATTCACATCTACTGAGGCCAGCCTCCCCCTCAGGAGGGGACTTTTGCCCTTTTCACAGATGGGAGACCTGGGAGTGTTGAGAACGGAGACTCAGAGCCATACAATCCTGCTGCCCGCCTCCAGGCTCCCAAAACACACTGAGCCAGCCGTGTGAGAGAAAGAAGAGAAGAGAGAGGAAGAAAGAAAAGAAGGCAGCCTTGACAATCATTAAAAAAGGTCCAGGAGTTCCCATCGTGGCGCAGTGGTTAACGAATCCGACTAGGAACCATGAGGTTGCGGGTTCGATCCCTGGCCTTGCTCAGTGGGTTAAGGATCCGGCGTTGCCCTGAGCTGTGGTGTAGGTTGCAGACGCAGCTCGGATCCCGCGTTGCTGTGGCTGCGGCATAGGCCAGTGGCTACAGCTCCGATTAGACCCCTAGCCTGGGAACCTCCACATGCCGCGGGTGCAGCCCTAAAATGACAAAAGGCAAAAAAATAAAATAAATAAATAAATCAATAAGGTCTTGCTCTGAGGGCTGAATTCAACAGTGGCTGGAACGTGCCAGGCCCTGAGTGTGGGGCGTAGGAAGATGGGCCAGTAACTAACGAGTCACTGTTGGCGGCAGCACTGTGCCTCCTGCGTGCAGACGTCCTGTCTGGCACTGACACTCCTCAGGCTTAACCCTATGGAGCCGGAACATTATCCCCAACTTACAGATGAGGAGACTGAGGGTTAGAACAGGGACGGGCTTGTCACACACCGAGGGGAGGAGCGACACTGAACCTGGCCTCAACTCCAGGACACACTCTTGGTCAATCCAAGTGTGGCAGAAGCTGCTCAGAGGCTGCCGGAGCTCCTGGTCCCCAAGGCCTCCCTCGGGCCCGGTCCCACAAGCTCGGGAGTGACACAAAACAAGTGTCCCTTCTCCTCCCCAAACATGAACAGCTTGGCCACCACAAAAATGAAAGAGGGAGGGGGCTCCGCATAGCATGGAAAGAAGGCACGGTTAAGTGTGGGTGACGAGAGCCTGCTGTGATGCTATTTATGCAAATGTTGACCGTGGAAACGCTGGACCCAGCAAGGGGCACCGGGCTGAGGGCACAGCTGGGCTCTGCTGATCCAGCTTGGCTGTGCTCCTCTGAACAAATGCCTTAGCCCCTCTGGACCCTTAATCCTTCACTTGTAAAGCAAGTCCTGGGGACAGATCCTCTCATGCCCTTTTCTGGCTCAGGTATTCAAAAAAACTGGAGAAAGTGTAACAGCTTAATAATTCTCTTGACAACTCATTTCAAAATTGGTTTTCAACCAGTTCGCTATGGTCTGAAAGTCTGTGTACTGACCCCAAATTCTTCTGTTGAAAACCTAATGCTCAGAGTTCCAGTCGTGGCACAGTGGTTAACGAATCTGACTAGGAACCATGAGGCTGCGGGTTTGATCCCTGGCCTCGCTCAGTGGGTTAAGGATCCGGCGTTGCCGTGACCTGTGGTGTAGGTTGCAAATGCAGCTCGGATCTGGCGTTGCTGTGGCTGTGGTGTAGGCCGGTAGCTGTAGCTCCGATTAGACCCCTAGCCTGGGAATCTCCATATGCCGTGGGTGCGGTCTTAAAAAAAAAAAAAAACACCTAATGCTCCTGGATGGGGGAGGCTATTAGATCCTGAGGGCTCTGCTGATGAGATGAGGGATCTTCTAAATGAGGCCCAGGAGGAGTTCCCTGGTGGCACGGCGGGTTAAAGATCAGGCATTGTCACTGCTGTGGTTTGGATTCAATCCCTGGCCTGGGAACTTCCATATGCCGTAGGTGCAGCCATAAAAAAATAATAATAATGCTACAAAATAAAAGTAAGTGAGGCCCAGGACCACTCCCTTCCCCATCCTCCACTGTGGACACAGTAAGTCTGTGGCACCCTGACCTTGGACTTCTAGCATCCAGAACTGTGGGAAATAAATGTCTGTGGCTCATGAACCGCCCAGGCTGTGATGTTGTCAGAATACACACTTCAGTGAAGTGAATGGAAAACAGGCAGGGGAAACAAGGCGAGGAAACCCTGCAAGGCCAGGCTGGAGGGGATCCCAGGCAACCAAGTCCTGGCTGACACCCCAAAGGACCCCTGTGCTCCTCCATTGCTATTAGAAAGAAGGGGTACCACCTGGGTCTGCAGTGTTCAAGTCTAAAAGCATGTCTTTCAAACAATAAAGGCTGAAGAGGGTGTGGAGAAAGGGAGCCCTCTGCCGCTGTTGGTGGGGATGTTAAGTTGCTGTAGCCACTATGGAGAACAGTAAGTATAGAGATTCCTCAAAAAACTAAAAATAGGAGTTCCCGTTGTGACGCAGTGGAAACAACTACAACTAGGAACCATGAAGCTGTGGGTTCGATCCCTGGCCTTGCTCAGTGGGTTAAGGATCTAGCATTGCCGTGACCTGTGGCGTAGGTCACAGACGCAGCTCGGACCTGGCACTGCTGTGGCTGTGGGGTAGGCCGGCAGCTGTAGCTCCGATTTGAACCCTAGCCTGAGAACTTCCATATGCCGCAGGTGAGCTCTAAAAAAAGCAAAACAAACAAAAAAACCCACTAAATATAGAGCTACCATATGATCTGGCAATCCCACTTCTGGGCATCTATCTGTACAAAACTAATTCGAAAAGATACTTGCATCTCAACGTTCACAGCAGCACTATTCATAACAGTCAAGACATGGAAACAACTCAAGTGGCTCATCAACAGATGACTGGTTTAAGACGTGGCACATCTATACAATGGAATATTACTCAGCCATAAAAAAGAATGAAATATTGCCATTTGCAGCAACATGGATGGACCTAGAGATTATCACACTAAGCCAGACAAAGATAAATATTACATGTTACTAATACGTGGAATCTGAAAAGTAGCAGAAAAGAACAAAACAGAACGACAGACACAGAAAACAAACAAAACCAAAGGAGGGGGAGGATAAATTAGGAGAATGGGATTAACAGGCACATATTATCACACAAGAACCGTCAAGATCTTGTAATAACCTACAATGGAAAACAGCCGCAAAATATACGCATATCTAAACTGCTTGGGTGTATACCTGAAACTAAGACAATATTGCAAATCAGCTTACAACTGCATTTAAAAAAAATGTATTTAAGCTCCTAAAATGAATTTAAGTGAAGGTCTGTAATATTAGGGGCTCAGGGAGACCCAGAGTCTCAACCGCTCACCAGGCCCTGACAAGGACCCCTCCAGGCGGCAGCCTCGGGGGCTCCCGTCTTCTCTCTGGGATGGAGCCTCCTTTCCGCTCTGGACTCTCTCACCGCCCACCCTTTCATACCCCCGACCCCACCTCACCCCTCCCTACGCCTTCCCCAGCTTGGCACGAGGGTGGGACGCCGCCTCCTCCACACCCTCCGCAGGACAGAATTAATTGCTCCTCACGCACCTTGGGTAAACAGGCCTGGATGAGCCCATATGATCTCCGGCAGTGTTTACCTGTCTGTCTGCCCCAGCTCCGAGCAGGAAGCCAGGGAGCAGGGACAGCCCAGTGGGAACGGTGCACTGGGGCACCTGGGCTCCCCTGACCCGCACGCCCTGGCCGGGGGACCTGGGACTCAACACCCTCACTTTCTGGGGGAGGCATGGTGTCAGCGCTCGCTTGTGGGAGGCTGTCTGATTAGCTGGCACACTGGGAATTCCCGGATGCATCACCGTCTACACACGGGAAATCCGGCACAGCCATGTCTCTGCCCTGGACATGCCCTGGACAGAGTCTCTTTTAATTTTCCTTTTTTTTTTTTATTTTTATGGCCGCACCTGCAGCATATGGAAGTTCCCAGGCTAGGGGTCGAATCGGAGCTGTAGCAACACCAGATCCAAGTCACATCTGCGAACTACAGCACAGCCCATGGGAACGCCGGATCCTTAACCCACTAACGGAGGCCAGGGATCAAACCTGCAACCTCATGGATACTAGTCGGGCTCGTTACTGCTGAGCTACAACAGGAGCTCCGGACAGAGCCCCTTCTGAACTCCAAGCCACGGACGGTGACCTTCTGGGGGAGCCGGGTGGGCTGCCCTCTCTGCCCAGAGCTGGCGCACCAGCACCCCCCGCCCCCGCCCCACAAGCCTGTCTTCTCCCACCTCCAGAAAAACAGGTTTACCGTGCAGCATCTGGCAAGGCCCAGTGGGTGTTTTGTGTTGTCACACCCTAATATTGACACTAGGAAAATCAGCTGCCCTTTCGGAGCCCGTCCCAGTGCCCTGACCACCAGGCCTGGCCTCTCCTGCCCACCTCAGGGACGACAAGGGACCCAGGCCTGGGACTTATTTGCTTACATTCTGTATTTCGCCCAGGGCCCAGCCCCAACCAACCCTTGGTGGGACAAAGCCACGAGGGAGCGGCCACACGTGTCCACTGCTGACCCGCCGCAGGCTTCCTGGTGGCCATCAACAACAAAACCCGAGCGTGCCGGGAACTTCCTTGAAAGCCCTTGGAATTGTTCTGAGCCCAGAAAAAAACAGTCAGACTCTCGTGGGATCCACTATGTCTGCGGCAGGGGAAGCAAGAAGCCATTAATTGTCCACCAACTTAATGGGTTCACTAAAAACAGGATGCTTTCCAGGGAGAGGGGAAAACACCTCCAGGGTCAGGGTCAAGGCTCATGGGTGGATGGAGGACCCCCTTCCATTTACTAGAAGATGGGACGTGAAAAAGGACCAACACTGCTCTCTGGTTTCTCTACAGCTCAGCTTTTCTGTGCCTAATAAAACTCACAGTTAATATATATATATATACACACACAAAATCCAGCTTCTTTCCAGAGTGCCCGGGCTGTGACAGGCACTGGGAATGCTCCAGTGATGTGACACTGTGATCCGGTTCTCATGGGGACTGCAGGCTAGTGTGAATCATACTAAGTGAACACACGTCATTTCCACACCATCTTAAGTGTCCCGAGGACATAAAATAAGGCCCTTGGCCAGGAGCTGGTGGGAAGAGTGGAAGGTTCAATGAGGTAGTCAGGGAGGACTTCTCGGAGGAGGTACCAATTGAGCTGAGACAGCACAGGAGAGTCTGACACCACAAGGTCTTAGCATCACAATGTGCTAAAAGTACATTACTTCATTTGTTTTAGGCCTGACACCGCCCCATGGAAAGCCTCACAGAATCCCTGTGAAATAGTTTCCACCAAAAAGACCACCTGGCAGCCATCTTTATTTTTTGTCTTTTTTGTCCTTATTTTATGGCCGCACCCTTGGCATGTGCAGGTTCCCAGGCTAGGGGTCTACTCAAGAGCTACAGTTGCCAGCCTACGCGACAGCCACAGCTACATGGGATCTGAGCCGCGTCTGCAACCTACACCACAGCTCACGGCACCGCCGGATCCTTAACCCACTGAGGGAGGCCAGGGATCGAACCCACAACCTCATGGTTCCTAGTCGGATTCGTTTCTGTTGCACCACGACAGGAACTCCTGGCAGCCATCTTTAGAAAGGTAAATACGTTGCCGGCCCCATCCGAGGACATTCTAAAGCACTGGCTGAAAGTCCACACTCTGGAAGCCAGTTCCCCGTACCCCCCCCCCGACACCCCCAACACCTTAGACATTTTAAACCAAAAACAAGCACGAATAAACATGTGTAATCTAATGGCGGTAAAGCCCGAGAAGCCACAGTGACCTTGAGGTTAAGATGGTGGGAAATCCCCAAATCCTGAGTGAGAAGGGAGGGGAGAAGAGGCCAGGGAAACGCAGCACCAGCAGCCAGGTGGAATCCAGATCTTAAGGAACAGGTGCAAAACAGAACCAACGAACGCCCAGGACGTGGGGCTCCTCAGGACTCGTTCAAGGGCATGCCACAAACAAGGGGAAATAAGGTTAATCCCCCCAACTCCAGGGAATTCACTAACGGCCACCAACACTCGGGGGAGTGGGGACCTTTCCCCAAACATGGTGGGAAACCTCATGGACCCATTTTACAGAATGAGCAAACTGAGGCACCTGAGTGGCATAGCCCTTCTCAGACAACACGGCTAGAAAGTGGCCGAGCGGAGAATGGCTTGGCTTCCAGAAAATGGCTCTGGGCTTTTAGCTAAGAGCCTATATGTTATCTCCCGGGGTAAGTTTCAGTTTCTCCTTCTGTAAAGTGAGGCCCCCGTCCTTGGAGGGCGGCTAGCACAGAGCTGTGGTCCGGGCCCGCCCTAACGCGGCGCCAAGGATAAAGCTGATAAACCCACCCTTCCCGCCAGCAGGAGCTAACTAACCTGATCAAGGACCCAGCCACACAGGTACTTGAAAAATGTCACAACAGCGGCGGCGGCAGCAGGAAGAACAACTTCCCAGCTCCCAAGGAGGCTCCTTCTAGAGAAAATTACAGTAACAATTAACGGTTTACAAAACGTTTCGCACCCAGGAGACTAGAGCGCGTGGAGCAAGCCTGGAGTCCCCAGCCCACGGCTGGTTTGGGCCGCGCGGGGTGGCGGCGGGACCCCTCGCGGTCACCGGATGGAACGCGCCCGGCGGCCACTCCAGCGCTGCGGCGGCCGGCGGTCCCGGGTTTACAAAACCAAACCCGGCGCGTTCCCAGCGCGGCGCACCTGCGCAGGGAGTGGGCAGGCGGAGGGCGGCGGCGCCCGCTCCGCGCGCAGTTCCTGTTCCGGACCGCCCCGCGCGTCCCCAGTCAAGTTCGTCTCGGGCCCTTTGCAGGTGCGCGGCGCCCGGGCGCCCCGGGGCCGGCAGCGACCAGTGCCCGACGCCATCTTCCCCTTTTTGGTGGCCGAGCGACTGTGCCACCGCGGCCCTGGCCTAGGGTTCCCGCTCTCCGGCCGGTTCCGCAAGGTCCGGAGGACGTGGGGGCCCGACCCCGGAGGCCGCGCAGGAGGTTAGGAGCCGAGCGATGGGGCGCCCGGTCCCCGGGGCGCGGTGCAGAGGGGCCGGCCCATTGCACAGATGCGGAGACTGAGGCCATCAGGGGCCGCAGCTGGCACGACCGCCAGCGGGGAACTGGAGTCCGCGCCAGCGAGGTAGTGTTTCAGAGCCGAGGTCCCGAGACGTCGCCCTCCAGTAGTAAACCCGAGTAAGAAAAACCTGGGCACATGTCCCCCACCTTCCAGACGCTCGGCGCCCAGGGCAGCCCCCGGCGCCTACCTGGAGGACTGGGGGTGGGCGGAGGGGCGGACCGCAGCGGAGTTAGGTCCCTAGCAGACACGGCAGGACTCGGACTTACTTTGCGGCGGTGGCGGCGGCGGCGGTGGCGGTGTCCGTCCACAGCGCTGGAGCCGAGAGCCGGGGCCGTATTGTCTGCAGCCAGCCACCCGCGCGCAGCGGTATAAGACTCCGCGCCCCGCCCCGGCCCGCCCCCGGGGGCCCCTCCCCACCCGATAGCGCTGACTCCAGGACCCGGGCGGGTCCGAATGGCAACAAAAACGCTACAAGGGTGATCTGTTTACTTGTTTACTCTCTCCCTGCCTCCCGCGGTCTGCAAGTTTGTTTTGTCGCGTGCGCTGTTTTTTGCTCGGGGGAATATTCATGCATGAATCCACTGGCTGCATATGGCTGGCTTCCCTGCTTCGTCCTCAAAGAAGTCCGAAGGCCCTGGCGCTTTTTTGCCATGCCCATTTTACTGAGGAAGAAACAGAGGCTCAGGGAGGACGGAACGACCTACTAAATGACAGCATGAATTCAGCGCTCAAATATTTACGCTGGCAGCTTCAAGAGTTAAGTTTTTTTTGCGATTTTTTTGTTGTTGTCCTATAGTTTTTAAAATTGTGAAACGCATATAACAAAATCTACCATCTTAACTATTGGTAGGTGTACCGTGGTATTAAATATATTCGTAATGTGCAGCCCTCACCACTCTTTCCCCCGCACCGTCCCACCCCTCACCCCGGCAACTGCTGCATCCACGTGCCTCCATTCCCAGGCCTCCCGTAGTGGGGGCAGCCCACCCTGCCCTGGGGCTCCTGGCCGAGGGGGAAATGGGTGGCGGAGAAGGGCCTTCAAAGCCTCCGGGAAGGGAAGAGAAATCAGTTTCCAGGCCCGCTGGTACCCAGCCCTGGGGTGGGTCAGAGAGGGGTAGGGTTCAAGTTGCTTGGGGCGTGTTGGAGAGGGAGGAGGGCGGGGTGCGGGGATTACAAAGTAGCTGGAGTAGAAACACAACACCAAGGCTTGTTTACCGCAGTCCTGCTGCCTCCAAGAACAGAGGAACAGCAGGGTCCCGGGAGCTCCCTCCCCCCAGTTCTGCCACTTGCTCCCTGGTGGGTACCCCCTTCCCACGGCTGGAGTGATGACACTGATGTGTATTTTTCCTTCGTTGATCTCATCTGTGAAGTGGGATGACAGCACACACCCCCAGCCCCCTACCCTCAAGGGCTGTAGGGAGGATCTGGGGAGATAATCAAATTATTTAGCAAACTCTCAGCAGAGTTGAAGCTTAATGCCCCACCCCAACCCCAGCCCCCCGCGTCCGGCCTTTTCTGATTTTGTGATGCTTTTTTTGAGGGCCTCCCACATCACAGCAACTCTAAGCCCCGCGAAGCCTGAATTGCCCTGGGCCTAAGAGGCCACAGGGCGCTTTATAGGTGGGGGGAGGAACCATCCAAAACAGGGGCCTCGGAGTTCCCACGGTGATGCAATGGGATTGGCAGCATCTCTGCAGCACCAGGACGCAGGTTCAAACCCCAGGCCGGCACAGTGGGTTAAAGGATCCAGTGTTGCTGCGGCTGCAGCGTAGATCGCAGTTGCAGCTTGAATCTGATCCCTGGTCTAGGAGTTCCATCTGGGCAGCCAAAAGGGAAAAAAACAAAAAACAAACAACAACAAAAAAACAGGGGCTTCTCTGCAGATGAGGAAAACGAGGCTCAGAAAGGGGAAGCAATGACATGGTCTCATGGGCCAGAAAACCCCAATGTGTGTGAGCGCTCCCAGAGGGATCTCAAGGCGGAAACTCAGTGCTGGGCACACAGTAGGTGTTCAGTAAACATTAGCAGAACAGATGGAGGGAGGAGAACAGTTTGGGGACAGATGGGAGTTAGAAGTGCTCGAGGAAGGGGTGGGTGAAAAATCTGCCTTGCGAGGTCCCAAGATAATCCGCAGAACAAATGGACAGGAGGAGGCGAAAACCTTATGAATAAAAATCAGGCCTGCCCAAGTTCCCTGGTGGCTCAGTGGGTTGAGGAATCAGCTTGATCACTGCTGTGGCTCAGGTTTGATCCCAGGCCCAGGAACTTCTTCTTTTTTCTCTCTCTTTTTTTTTTTGCTTTTCAGGGCTGCTCTCGCAGCATGTAGAGGTTCCCAGGCTCGGGGTCTAATTTTCTAATTGGAGCTGCAGCTGCCATCCTATGCCACAGCCACAGCCACACCAGTCCGAGCCGCGTCTGCAACCTACACCACAGCTCACAGCAATGCTGGATCCTTAATCCACTGAGGGAGGCCAGGGATCGAACCCGCAACCTCATGGTTCCTAGTCGGGTTCGTTTCCACAGCGCCACGAAAGGAACTCCCTGGTCCAGGGACTTCTGCATGCAGCCGGCTTAGCCAAAATAAATAAAAACAAAAAATCTTGCCTGTAGGAGGCCTTGGCAATGACAATAACAGCACCTGCCTTCATCAGTTCTGGTCCCTCCACCCCAGGGCTAAGTGCTTTCTATCACCGCCTATAATCTCGCACAAGTTTCCCATATTTCAGGCACAGGTGCCCCCACAAAGGGTCCACGTACAGGCACAAGAGACCTCGGGGCCCCATTTTACAGATCGGGAAACTGAGGTTCCGAGGAAGGAGGCCACTTGCCAGAGACCACCCAGCCCGTGAGCAGCAGCGGCGGATTCAAGCCTGGGTCTCCCTGCTTCTTCTGCAGTGTCCTTTCCACCCTCTGCAGCCCGCCTCCAAGCCTCCTGGGCCTCAGCTTCCCCTCCCTGGGGATTTGCTGGCCTCCATGGGGCTCCTGCTCTCAGAGAACACCGTGACCTGGCGGACAGCCCCTTCCACGGGGGCCTCCCTCCTGAAGAGCCGGCTCCGGGGCCTCTGGATCCTCCCGGCCCCAGGGCAAGCCCAAATGCTGAGGCCACGACCCGTGTCTCTGCAGTTTAGGGGTCCGCAGCCCAGCAGACCCTCAGCGCCAACTTAAGGTTGACTCCTTATTGTGACTTTCTTGGATCAGTCATTTGACAAACTTCGACTGGTACCCGCCATACGCCAGGCTGAGGGGTCGGTGAAGGGAATCCTAGAGATGACACATTCATGACACTAATACGGGGCCCACGTCCGAGTGGGGGGGACAGCGGTGGGGAAACGAGCTCTGGGCAGCTGGGTGCACGGCAAGCACTCAAGTGGGGAGAGGAAGGCCTGTGCCTGGAGAGTGGGGCAGGGGTGGGCCTTTTAACCCCGATGTCAAGGGATGCCTTGAGGAGGAGGAGGACTTCCTGTGAAGACTTGAGGTGGAGGCCCCCCGCCTTCCAGAGAGAGGAGGATTTCCTGCCTCTAGGCCCGGGAGGGGAGGGCAGGAGGGAGCCACAGCCGAATGGGCTGGCCAAGCGTGTTTGCCAAGTGCTGGCCTCCGCATCCAGGGCCCACCTGGGGGAGCCAGGTGCCAAGGCAGGCTTTAAATGGCCCTGTCTTTCCACTCGCCCTCCCAGACTTTTGTCCCAGGCTTTGGGACACTGTATCTGGAAAATCCTCTGGCTTAGAGAGAGGCTTTGTAATATCAGGAGGGATACATCAAAGGCCTCTGATGTTCTCTGCTGAGCTGGGCCTGAGCTCCTTGCCAGGAGCTGGAGCAGCCTGTCGGACCGCCTGGTGGATGCCCCATGGGGGTACCTTCCCCGGGGTGAGGGGTCATTGAGGGTCCGGTAGGCTGGGCGTGGGGCCTGGGGGATTTCATGTCCGCATGGCCCCCTTGCGAGGCAGATCTCCCCACTGCACAGATGAAGAAACTGAGACTCGGAGACGGGTCCTCGTGGGTCTAAGACCACACAGCCCAGAGACTGAAGAGCTGGGGCTTGAACCCAGGTTTCTCTGTCCTGTGTGACCTGGGGCTCTGTTGTGAGGCTTCAGGAAGTCTGTGAACCTCCTAAAGTGAAGCAAGAGGCAGGTGGGGTAAGGGTTTTCTGGGGAGGGAACCTGCGGCCTGGTGGGTGAGGGCCAGGACTCTGAGGTCACACAGCCCTGAGTTAGAATCCTGACCCGGGAGTTCCCTTCGTGGCTCAGTGGTTAACAAATCCGACTAGGAACCATGAGGTTGCAGGTTCAATCCCTGGCCTTGCTCAGTGGGTTAAGGATCCGGCGTTGCCGTGAGCTGTGGTGTAGGTTGCAGACGCGGCTCGGATCCCGTGTTGCTGTGGCTGTGGCGTAGGCCGGCGGCTACAGCTCCTGTTAGACCCCTAGCCTGGGAACCTCCATATGCCATGGGTGCGGCTCTACATAAAAAGGCAAAAAGACAAAAAAAAAAAAAAA